>OZ007572.1:40732715-40922715 GCA_963931925.1 Onchidella celtica | reverse complement strand
TAACAGGCCAATCATACCTTCTCCCACTAAGTGTCCAACAAAGTCTACTTCAGACGTTCCAATCAGACACTTCGATGGTCTTGCAGTTAATCCAGCTTGGTCCATCCTCTGTAGTATGTCCTTGAGAGTCTTCACATGCTCGTCGAATGTCTCTGTATGAATCAGCAGGTCGTCCACATATGCTGTCACATTGTTCATTCCACGGATCAATGGCTTTACGACCCTGTTCAGCGTGGCTCCTGAGTTCATCATCCCAAAAGGCATCCGAATGAATTCATAGTGCTGGCCCATGGTGACGAACGCCGTCTTGGGAATGTCTTGCTCTCGAACTTTCACTTGCCAGTATCCCTTGCTCAGGTCAATCCGAGAGAATAATTTTCCTCTCGAGAGACTCTGAAACACTTCTAATGGCGCTGCTGTCGGATGAGGGTCGAATACTGTGATCTTGTTTAACCTGTAGTCGATGCAGACTCGGTTGGATCCGTCCTTCTTCTTGACGACAACAATAGGTGAAGCATAAGCTGATGAGCTCCTTCGAATGATGCCCAGCCGTTCCATGGTGCTAAGCTCCTCCTTCAATGAGTCGCGCATAGCGTAGGGCACCGGGTATGGTCGTTGACGAACTGGTACTTCTGTCGTCAGGTCGATGCGATGTTCACCCAACTGACAGCATCCAGGGAGATTGGTGAAGACGTGCTGGTAATTCTTCACCACATCGCAGAGTTCTTGACGTTGTTCCGATGTCAGTTGCGTTCCATACTGGACATCTCTGTAGCCTTCATTCTGGTCCCAGCTTCCTAGGTCGGCAAGGTCCTCCGTCGTTCCACCGTTGTCGCCTTCCAGGTCGCAGTCCTCGATGATTGTCATGCCAGCTGACTCCACGGGTTGACTCTTGTCCATCATGTCGTCCTCTGCCAGTACAGTCTCAGCACTATCACCGCCGCCGTCCTTTATGGCGTTGACATGTTCAGGCGTGGTATCTCTCCTACTGTTGTCCATCCCACACATCTCTGTCACAACAGGTCTCGGTTCCATTGCCACTGCTGCTGCTTGTGACGTCCTTGGAATGTATCTCTTGAGGAGGTTGGCGTGCAAGGTCTTTTCTTTTGCATCCATCTTGACTCTATAGTCGTTAACACCGACAACTGAGACTACCTTATATGGTCCCTTCCATTGGACTAGGAGCTTGTTAGTGTTCGTCGGCAGTAGCACCAACACTTCATCTCCGGGGCGGAACTTCCTCTCTCGCGCCTTCCGGTCGTAGTAGGTCTTCTGTCTACCTTGAGCCTTGGAGAGTTCTTCCGTCGCTAACTTCCATGTGTCCTCCAGCCTCTCACGTAGTTCCATGACGTACTGGTAACTGGTCTTCGTTTCCGGCTCCTCTACGTCCTTGGTCCATAGTTGTCGTAAGATGTGCATGGGTCCTCTCACAGTTCTCCCATACAGCAACTCGAATGGGGCAAACTTGGTCGACTCTTGGGGAACTTCACGATATGCGAAGAGCAGCGGGTTGATGTATCTGTGCCACTGCTTGGGTTGCTCTGCGCACAGTCGTCTCAATGTTTTCTTCAGTGTGCCGTTGAATCGCTCCACCAACCCGTTGCACATAGGGTGGTAGACTGTAGTGGTCGACTGTCGAATTCCCAGTAGTCTATTCGTTTCCTTCATGACATCTGACATAAACTGGGTCCCTTGGTCGGACAAGATCTCTTCGGGCACACCCAAACGGCTGTAGATGTTCACTAAGGCTTCTGCTACCGTTTCTGCGTCGATCTTCTTCAAGGGTGTGGCTTCAGGGTAGCGAGTAGCGTAGTCTATGTACACCAGGATATACCGATGTCCACCTTCACTTGGGGGGTCGATAGGTGCTACTAAGTCCACGGCCACTCGCCTAAATGGTACGTCCACTACTGGCATACTCTGCAGGTGCACCTTTGGGGTCGCTCCTTTGTTCACCGTCCTCTGGCATATGTCGCATGAGCGGCAGTATCTCGCGACGTCACCTTCAATTCCAGGCCAATAAAAATTGCTCATAACTCTGTCTTTGGTTTTCTTCACGCCGAGGTGTCCTCCGACGATCGAGTCGTGGGCTACACTCAGTACATACTCTCTCAGTTTCTCGGGTAGTACCACTTGCCTTATAACCGTCGCCTGTCTCAGGTCCTTGTAGATCCGGTACAGTACTCCTCCATGTTTCTCAAAATGAACAGATTTATTGCCTCTATTAGTTGGGATCTTCTTCTGCTCTAACTTCCTAATGACTTCGTCTTCTTCTTGGAGTCGGATAAGTTCCTCTCTATCCATTCCCGCGTGCCGTTCTGCCCTCGGCACCTTCAGCGACGTAGACCGGTCCTTCCTCTTCTCCTGGGCCCTCGTGGTCACCGCTCCTACCATCACCTCAGTATCAGGGTCGTACGGATCCTCCGCTCCGTCCACGTTCCCGACTACTAGGTCGCAGATGGTCTCCGGGAGACACAGCGCCGTCACTTTGCCCGTCAGGTAAGGCGTCTTCACGTCGATAACGGCTTCCTCCGCCGCTAGCAAGGAGTTATCGATCCTCGCGATAAGTTTCTTCCCACCGGTGAGCTGTCCGTCGTCCACCAGTGATCGCCGCACCACTACACCTTCACAGCCGGTATCTCTCAGGACATCTACCGCTCGATCTCCAATCAAGCCCTTCATCACTGGTAACTTCAGTTTCTCCACGGTCCTTCCGTCACTGCATCCTCCGCAAGTAACAGGCACCGCTAACTGTAGCTTCCCGTCCTTCATTACCGCTTGAACGTTGATGCTGGTGTCAGCCGTCGTCGCATCCTGTCTCGACGACTCGTCCGCCGCTATCACTACGGCCGCCGCCGCCTTGTTCGGCTTGCCTCGTCCCATATCCTTCTGGGCTGGACACATCCTCCGAACGTGGCCTGGCTTTCCACAAAGGTAACATTTCAACTCACCTTTGTCGTTTAACTTTGCACGACACTCCGTCGCCTTGTGTCCCGGCCTCTGGCACCTATGGCAGACCTGTGGGCTTCTGTCTCCGTTGGGCCTCTGTCGCACTGGCCGGCTCTGCAGTCTGGCGCTCCCGCTGAGCGTCCGGTTCCTCGCTACCAGGTACGCCTCCGCTGAATCTGCGATGTCCTGTAGCGTCTTTGGTTTCCTCTCCCTCACATGGGTTGCAAGGTCTGGTGGGCAGGCCTCCATGAATTGCTCTCTGACGAACAGATCTCTCACTCCTTCGTAGGTCTCCTCCGTCTTCGACAGCTTTATCCACCTCTCTAGATAGGTCTTGATCCTGGTCAAAAACATTCCAACATCTTCTCCATCTTCAGGCTTACCTTGTCTGAACATGAGTCTGTATCCGTCCTCTGACAGGTTGTACCTCTTCTGCAAAGCTTCCTTGACCTTGTCGTAGTCCTTGGCTTCGTCGATCGGTAGTCTGCAGAAGCACTCCAAAGCTCTCCCGGTCAGCAGGGCAGACAGTGATGTCGTCCAGGTGGATCTGGGCCATTCAGCTGTCTCGGCAAACCTCTCAAACCGCAGCAACCAGCTATCCAGATCGTCCTTCTTGTCCTGAAATGCAGGTAGCTTGGGTCTCTTAGAACTGGCGTGGTCGCTGGTCCCCTGCGTCGACTCGCCTCCACGCTGATGGCGGATCCTCTCCATCTCCAGCTCGTGGTTCATCTCCTTCTCCCGAGCCTCTATCTTCAGTTGCTCCATGCGCTCTTGCCTCTCTCTTTCCTCCCTTAGGCCTTCACGGATGTAGTTCTGTCTCTCCTTCCCAGTGAGCTCCAAGGCGTCTGCTTCCTGGCTAAGCCTTCCAATAGCCTCTGACATGTTGTAGATAGCTTGTCGATGATATTCCTACAATAAACTATGTAAATAAATCTAGTAATTTTGATCTGGTCCGCTCGAATATGGTCGGATCCCGGACGAGCCCCCAATATGTAACAGCTGAGGTTGTTCTAGCACGTTATAGTAGGGGGGAGTTAGTTGATCTAACTACAACCCTTTAGAAAACGAAACTATTACAGCTGTAAAATAAATAAACACGAGATCCGACGATAGATTAAATAATACTAAAGTTTAATAACTGTATAGTGAACAATAAATTACTAGGAAGACACCAGCGAAACTAAATATCTACGCCACACAAAAGGAAACTCACTTACTCACCCCCCAACCACTCACACAGGTCTATATATATATAAACATTCCTACAGAAAGTTCCCGAAATAAACGTTACCTTTGCCCTCGCACAAACTAACCAATCACGCATCAATACGTCATCAGGTTACATCACTCAAGGCCAAATCTGGGGTAAACATCCGTCTCCACAATGTTATCGAATGTTCGGGAACATACTAATATTTACTGAACGAGTCAAAACACTGACAACAAGCGAGCGAGGGAAAAAAACTACTCACTAGAAAAGAAGGTCAGGTCACGGAGTACAGTACACTCTGGCGGTTATCAACAATAAAATGAAAAAAGTAGTGGACACATGCTCAGCCACCAGCACAACAACAAAACCGGGGGAGGACAAGGGGTAGCCCGCAGATGCTACATTTATTTTACTGAGAATTTCCTTTTTTTTTTGGCTTTTTTGGTGATAACAGTGGAAGGTAGGAAAACGGGATCATATCTTTATCAATAGTTTCTATCTATGCGATGTTTAATCTAATTACATTGTTCATCAAGTGAGAGAGTGTAGGCTGAAGGAAGGAAAAATGATGTCACTGGCTTCAACTGAAACTGCTTTCAACGAGATGAAGCAAAAAGGCTGGTGGTTGGGGTGGGGTTTGAGTTTGAGTGTAAGTTAATTGGAGAAAAAACGTCGACACGCTAACGATCATATTGCATTAGGAAGAAGCAAGACACATGGACAGAATATAACAGAATGATAGGACAGAAAGAGATCCTACCAGAATCGCCTCACCGCTGATGTTGGGATATCGGTGGCTACTTTGGACCATATTATTGTCAAATTTAGTTCAGTTTGCACTTTTTTTTTCTCTCTTATTTTCGAGTTTTAGGGAAGATTGAGAATAGGTATGCTTAGATGGCCACATTAACCCATCTTCTTGACTAAATGGTTGTGATAATGATTTCGGAAAAACCGGCCGCGAAGACGGCAATTGGAAAATGGAAAAAAAAAACAACAACAAAAACAACTTCATCTATTACATACTGTACAGGCCAGCGGTTGGTAGTTAGATCTATAACCATTTACTAGACATAACCTTAACTGCCGTGGGCCAAGCGTTACCTTACGTCTGAAAATAATAATTTTAAAAAGAATCAGAAGAATTAAGAATTAATAGTACTATTTTTTCTAAAAATAAAGCTCAAAAGCACATGCGAGCTGAGATACAACCGTGTTTTGGTTGTAATACTTTGCATTCACGAAGTAATATCACCGTAAAGTAACTTTTACGGTAAAGTAACTCTCAACTCATCCTGTATAGCTACTCTTCCGATGGTCAGTCAGTGTATAACTGTATTGAGCAAATAGATGTGTTAAATACACTTTCGTACATACAAATACCCGGGTCAATACCTTAAACACAGTGATTTCTGAGTCACTAGATGGAATGGTCAGGTATTATCAGTGAGTGGGTATGACGTTTACACGCATAACTACCGAAATATTCATGATAATACTCTAAAATTGATTCTCTGGAGTTATAGTATTCTCTTTGAAACCGGAGCCAGTTGATCTCTGTCCTGTGACATGGAGATGTATAGAACTGATTAGTTCCTTCATATTTTCTCATTATAAATTAAAGCTAAGCTTGGGTATTCAGAGGCGGATCTTGGCTTTCGGAAGTAGTGAATCAGGTTCGTGGAGAAAAGGAGAGAGCGAGACAGGGTGAGTGAGAGAGGGTATGGGGAGCTGAGAGGGAGAGAGAGAGACAGAGAGAGAGAGAGCGAGAGAAAAATACGATGCGACGAAAGAGCGTGGGGTAGACGGGTGGAGGGATGATGTGTACTGGGGAAAGGGAGGCAGGGATTACGTTTTCCCCCTGAGGACAATGCCAAGATCCGCCACTGTGGATACTGATACCCGAAGGTGAACTAACGTTCACAAAGCAAACAGAATTGAAATAATCATGCATATCAATGTCGTTCAAGTAATTTGGGTGCCACCATCGTATCATAAAAACGTTTGCTGGTTTCTATATTTCTCCTAAGGTAGTTGTTCTCGACATACTCTCTCACATCTCATGGCTTTATTCTCAAATTTTATTTAATTTTTCTTTTTATTGTTTCACTGTTCATTAATCAGTGCACGGCCTGTGGGAATGCACACTTACAAAGGTTTACTTCTTGGCACGGTAGCTGAGCATGCCCAATGCCCACTCTCAAAGATTAGCTGTAATTCAAAAATAAGGATTAAAACTTTGAAGAACGAAATGTAATAATGGTTTTGGAACTTCAGATGAAAAGAGAACAAAAATGAAAATTTTCGTAGGGCACAGTGAAGATCTGTGACGTCAGGTGAAATGAACCACTACAGGTTCACCAACGCCAAACAGAATTTGTTTGCCAAGACATTGTCCTATAAATGTGTAGTATAATTACAAGTTGATGTATAGACGCAGTAAATGAGGTGATAACTTGGCTTCCATTTGCTGGACTTCGTTAACGGTGCTAATGACTGGTTTTGTTTCCAGAGCCCCTGGGGTCCTGTGTTAACCACCAGTGGTGGGGCTATTGATTTTATCACCGCCATTGCCCCCCCCCTCCCGCTCCTCAAGATAGGTGTGGTATATCAAGAAGTAAAAAGATGGCATTAACATTCTACAGAGTGACTTTTTGGACAATTTAACCAAATTCTGTTTTGTCTGCACGATGAAGTTTTTTTGTTGTTCCTTTGGACTGTGGGGTTAGACGGGACTTAGCCCACTAGCGAGGCTGCAACACGCCTATCTCACTAGTTCGCGCGCCTCATACGCCAAGATTGTCTTCAGTCAGCGGGCGGAAAGAAAGGCCCCAAGCACTGGGACAAAACAGAACCCCAAACAAAGTTGTCTCAGTGAGCCATCAGCCTTAGGTCACAGTTAGCTTCAGGTAACTGGCCACACAGACCCTGGTGCTGGCCAAAGTAGTGTTTCCGGAAATAGTCCATAGATATAACACCAAAAATGTATTGTGAGTTGATCTGACCAAATCGGGCTTTATGTGAAAGACCAAATTTAGGAGAAAACCAATCCAAAGGGGAAAAAAATATTTCTGTGGAAATTGAGATATTGCTTATAATATGAAAGATTAGCCATTTTTTCTGCATTCAGTTAACATTTGGGGCTTGAAACCGTCTTAGAAATATTCTATTTTAATTTTTTAAAGCGGTATAAACATTTCACACTTTGTCCGGTTTTATTAGATCCTTCCACATTTTAGCGCCATTACTCCAGAAGCCACTTCCTAACATTCAAGTCTTAAATGAATTCCACAGATTTACTTAAAAACCAAGCAGCATCTTACTATAGTGGAAGCTGGAGGGTGAACATGTAAGCATCTAAAACTTCCTTAGCTACGGGATAAAAAAAAATTATGAATATTTGGGTACTGCCTCAAATTTTGATGAGAGGTTACGTGGACACCTCCGTTTGAGACACTATTCAGTCTTTAAATTGTATATACACATTTTTGGAGCCACAGAAAGGAGACGCGTTTTCGTCCGAGTAGAATGGAAAATTAAGTATAATCGGTAATTTCGTTGTGACTATGTAACTACCGTTCAACGAACAACACTTTAGCTAGTCAATCTAATACGGACACCTTCCTCTCATGAAGCAAAATGGTCCAGTTTCATTGCCTCAGGCAGCTCTGCCATACCCCAGAACACACCTCCAAATATCGTCCTACACACTTTCAAGCACAGACACAACACACACATATCTACACACACCCAATTCATGTACATAATCCCCTAATGATCCTGTCAAATCAACCTTCGCGGCTTTGAAAGATTTGGCGTCGATAACATTAGCATTGATTCCAATGGGTTCGCATAATTATGGTAGAAGTCGTCACATTTCCGAATACAATGGTAAAGCATGTTTGATATGCCCAGGTACAAAAGATGGTGTGAAAGATAGAGGGCATTGGCAATACCCGAGCGGGTATCGGGTGACATAACCTCACGTGGGCCATAAACAAAGGTCATACAGATACTTGAATTTGTCACTGAATGCATAGAAAAACACTTTGTTTCACATTTATCAAAAGTTTTTGTGGGAATATCCAAGAGAAATTCGCTAGTGAAGTAGTCTCGAATGTCACATAACATGAGCAGATGATATTGTTGATAATGATACTGATATTGGACCATTTAATTATTCTGTCCCTGTGTCTGTTGTGTTGACTTTTTTCAATGTTTGTTTTGTTTTGTTTGTTTGTTTGTTTATTTGCACGGGCTTTCGCTGTCTCTCTCTCTCTTTCTCCCTCTCCTCACCTCTCTCTCTTTCTCTCTCTTGTTCTCTCTCTTTTTCTCTCTTACTATCTCTTACTCTCTCCTTCTTTTTCTCCCTCTCTTTCTCTCTCCTACTCTCTCTTACTCTCTCTTTCTCTCTCTCCATCCCTCTTTCTTTCCCTCATTCACTCTCTTTCTCTCTCTCTCGCTCTCTTCCTCTCTCTCTCTTTCTATCTCTCCCACTCTCTCTCTCTCTCTTTCTCTCTCCCTCTCTTTCTCTCTCTCTCACTCTTTCTTTCTTTCTCTCTCTTTCTCTAAATACCTATTTCTCAGTTTCTCTCTCTCTCTCTCTCTCTCTCTCTCACACACCCCCCCCCTCCTCCTGACCAAAATCAGATTGCACATTGCTATGTGGATATTCTGGTGATCACTGGACAGTTAGAGGTTTGACAGAAATACATTAAATTGCAGTCGCTCGGTGAAAAAAAACAACAACAAACAACTGACTTACGTACTTTTGCTGTTGTTATAATCAGGTAACTCCGTGGACGCCAAGACTCACTTCAAGTACATGACCAACTACTGTTCCAAAACCCTGGAAGTCAACAACAGTCTACTGATGGCCTTGACCCCTCAGCATCACATACCCGAGAGTAGAGAGCAGCGTGACTTCATCCACTGTGACGTAGATCTTAAAGCACCCAAGGGCATGCAACTCTTTGCTCACTTCTTACAGCTGGGTATTTCCCCCGTCATCACCCACACGGACAGGTGAGACATAAGGAAATCTAAAACTTCACGTAATAATTAGAGAGAAAAGCAGGATTTGCTGCACTTTGTGGTAAATTATGTGTAGCTATGGGAAATCTAATGAATAAGTAAACAAACAAATAATTACTTCATTCATTAATTAACAAATGAGTAATTAGATAAGAGATAAATTAATAAATTAATGAATAATTAAACAAACAAATAAATAAATTCCACAACATACGCCATGAATCAAATGCAAAAGATACTCTCTTTGGGGGCGATAAAACAACAAAACAAAAAAAAAAGAAAAAAAAAAGTAAATAAATGATTTTGGGGGGGGGGGGGGGGATACAGCAACACATTTTTTAATGGTCACTGCAAAGACGAAAATACTGTTATTTCTCGTCAGTTCTGTAATACTATTATAATACCTCACTATTCTGCTAATGCCTTGCAACTCCATTATGGCCGTCAGTTTTTGACAATATAATATGTAAAAATATGCCATTTCATGTAATTAAAGTAAAACCTAAAGATCCACATTGTATCTCTGTGTCATGTTTGTTGTCGTTGTTCTAAGAGTAGAAACCTTCCTTAATGATGTTGCTGGCTGCAAGCCTGACATAGATATGGTTACAGCCATCAGGATAATTAATCACAATTCTGTTATTATGTTTCATTTCCAGTGTCCAGATATTTGATATGCTGCCAAAGAAGAAAAACTTAACTCCTCTGAAAGGATTGTATGGCAAACTAGACAGATCACTTTTTATGTTCGACGATTCAGGTATGAAATGTTATCAGTTCCTATATGGTGATACCAGTGATTGCAGTGTATACAACAACAAAAATTATAACGAAAAAATTTATATTGATTGGATTGATGTTTGAAAGAATACAATAATCACTAATTTAGAAATTCACAAAACTGTCCTTTTTGGGTGGTGGGGTCTTCAGATCATGTTCAGCCGAAAAACAATTTCATATTACAATAATGTCTAGAGTATTATGTCTGGTCACCGGGAAAAAAAAAAGTTAAGTGGGAATAAGTCAAGCGAAACCAAAGTCAAGTTATATTAGTTCGAATTTTTTTTTTTCAATAGGACTAACTCGCTGGAGGGGAGGGCGATCACTCGTGCACGGAGGCTGCTCAAGTCGCGTCCATGGATGGCCTTTTTTTTTTTTTTAGCTTGACTTTTTTCCTATAACCTTTATAATTATGTCCAGCCGTGTGGTCTTGTCCACACCAACCGCTCCGCTATTTTTTACTGAAAATGGCGTATAAAAAAAACGTTCTTTTCCTCTATAGCGGTGAGGAGCGGACCTGAACGGATGCTGTGAACAGATATACAGAGGCAAAGAGTATTTTGCTTTTTCAAATGTTATTTTCCCGTCAAAAAGCGGAGAGGAGCGGATGCTGTGGACAAGACCACTTAATTTGGTTGGGATCTGTTTCTTTGCATAAAATGTGCACCCGTTTCTTAGTGTTTTCATTCTTTGTCCTGGACTGATCCACAGGGTCGGAGATAGATGACTACTGGACGTCCAGCAATATGATGAGACTGGACTATTTAGGAAAACCTACCAGAAAAAGTCCTGGATTTAGGGTTTTGATCACGGCATTCTATGGTAAGTCATCTTGACCACTTTACAGGAAACTATCAGATTTTCAAACATCTTTGTGTTATATCATTTCAAAGCGTGAGAAAACAAGTAGTCCAAGCGAGATTCCGCCTCGCCTTTGAGAAAATAGAATGAAGTAATAGCCTGTATTCTATTAGTTCTACCAAAGATAACAGAAACAATCAAATGAGACAGCTAGCGCTTTGAGCATGCACATATTTCGCACCGCCACCTAGCGGCGAATGTGCGGAAAAAATGAACAAGGCAGTATTTTACAAAGCCAGCTAGGGAAAATATTGAATTTTGTAACTGTTTAGCTATCGCTGTGGAGCTTGACTGATATTATTTATTTTGTAATTTTAACAGCTGTGATAAAATTTTGGCTTTTTTTTTTTTTTTTTAAAGTCGCAGTAGCACTGTAACAAATCAGTATCATTAATGCATCATTATAATTGTCATACATTCTCTTCATGCCGTGCGCCATATGCCCCGATCCTGATCAGAACGCAAACTGTATGCACAATATTTTGAGAGGTGCGAAGAAGGGAGTGTCTCCTCTTACTGTTTCTAGTAGTTTTGCTGCTAATACTACTACCACTATTGCTCATTCTATGATGGAGCTAGAGGGTGAACATGCATGCATTCTAAAACTTCGTGACCACTGGACCAAAGTTATGAGCCCCCTTTGTGAATTGCTTCAAGTTCTGGCGATAAATTATGTGGACTCATTCATTTTTGACGAAATTCGGTCTTTAGTACACATTGTCATATCGTCTATCTTCGACTTTTTGAGTAGCAACAAAAGAGACGCACTTTTGTCGAGTTCTATCGAAAAATGATCGGAAATTTCTTTCTTTTTTTGGGGGGGGGGGGGGGGATGTGTGTGTGTGTGTGTGTGTGTGTGTGTGTGTGTGTGTGTGTGTGTGTGTGTCCATATTGCCGTTTATAGAAGGGACGCTTCAGCTGGTAATAATAACAATAACAATAATAACAATAATTCCCGTTCTGAATTTCTACAATGACAATATACTCTATTGCTGCACTGGTGTCAAGAAAATTGTGATGTGAGGCGGGATCACTTGATGTCACACAACGTGTGTCTCACCTTGACCTTCTTTTTCAACAGTTGCTGAGACTGGCGGCGCCTGTCCAGCCAAGCACTACCTGTGTAAGGGAAGATCTATGTGTATCCCCCGCCAAATGACCTGTGATGGTTATTTCAACTGTGGCAAAGACGATACCGGCGACGAAGAAGGTTGCGACCGTGACGATACCGTGACAGATTTGCTCGCTGAATGTGAGTACTCACGACCAGACTGTCCATTTCGTTTTATTTTGAGACGGAAGGGCGGCGAGCATGAGGAAATCTGACTTGCTGTCCTAGTTCCTAAATTCAATGCATTCCGTACACGACGAGAGTCGACCCCACTCCTACTCCCCACCACCCCCCCCCCCCTACCCCAACAATCTTCACCTTGGTCCGTGTTGTCTGGGAATAAAAATAAGTGAGATAGAGAGAGAGAGAGACGCACACACACACACATACACACAGAGAGAGACAGACAGATAGAGAAAAAGAAAGAGGCGTCGGAGGAGATTGATTCACTGCTGTGGTCCCAAGTCAAAAATCACCATCATAGTCTTCAAATCTTCATCAGCCACAATTCTCTTTCTCCTGGTCATTATTAACCCTTTTGCTGCCAATCCCAAATGCTCTTCCTTCCTTTAGACAACCAGAATAATTGGATTGTGCGGCAGTCTTCTGCAACACAGCCATGATGGGCCGATACATCGGCCCTGTGGCAGCAAGAGGATTAAAATCACCCTGAAACTCCTCACACTCAGACAGTGTCATTCTTAGGAGATTGTTGTTGCTTGTAATGCGGTCGCCAAGATCTTTTTTTACGGTAGGGGTACGTATTTTAAAGCCTTTTGTGACTCCTGGGCTAGAGGGCTTCTCCCGAAATGCTCCTAACAACAGCCTTCATTACTTATTCTTTCAGATTTTCTTTTGTTTTCCTCCTTTTTTTTTTTTTGGTTGAAAGGGTAGGGGCAGGGGTAGGGATTCGATAAGATTTAGGGTTAAGGATAAGACAGGGTTAGGGGCAGGTACATATACGTACGCGCCCCTAACGGAAACCGGTTGGGGATCGTACGTACCAGTAACAACAGCCTTCTTATGTAGTGTCTAGTTTCCATGTTGCTCATAATTAGACAAAGTTTAATCCCTGACACTCTTGTTGTTTCAGATTCACTCACCAAGGACATTATCGTGGTCATTCTGCTGCCTCTAGTGATCTTCATTCTAATCGTTATCATCATATTTCTGTTGGCAAAACGATATATTCGCCAAAAGTAAGTACAATTATTATAGTTTAGAGAAAGAAGTGTTTAACATTGTAGCAGCGGAAGCAAATGGGTGAAGCAGGTTTAACCATCGGGCACCATTGTTCAAATAATTATCATACTACGATTAAAAAATTAATTGTTTACTTACTTCAAGGGTGTTAAAGTCTTTTCTTCCTTTAAATACCAACATTTCTTTAAAATACTGGGGGACAATAAAACACAAGACGTTAATTTGTCTGGACACCTCAGAAATTTTGAAAAAAGAACACCAGGATTTTTCACTATTGCCCGGAGTTTACGATGACAATAATTATGTGAACAGCAGCGAACAATCGTTTAAATTGATTTACATTCGCTGAAAGAATATTATTATTGTTATTATTAATAAAATTATTGTTGTTGTTATTATTCGAGGAGCATTATTATTTTTATAGCTTTGATAATATACGTGTTGTTTGAACGGATCTGTTTCAGAATTACCAAGCCTATCCCTCCTCCTGTCAGTTACAGGCCAAAGGACGGTGAGCGTGTCATCATTGGACAAGACCAGGAGATGACAGCTATGTACGCCCCGCCGGCTTACGAAGAAGTGATCAATCCACCCTCTCAGTATGGCCCTCCGCCCGCTTACAGCCGATTGGCTAGCATGGTCAGGGCTGGAAGTATTGAAGTCATGAACTCTGATGACGAGGTAAGGGCATCACATTTAGCCAATGAACGAAGACGTAGACACGAGCGACGGTTGAATAACCCCTTGACGGATTCAACATCCTCCATTGAAGAAAGAACTGGAGATGAACGGCATATACAACGGGGACACCTCGGGACATCGGAATATGAAAACTATCGACTACACCAAGTATGGCCGTCAGATACTGACGATGACGAAGACATGAAAGAAAAACGGAAACGGAAAGGAGGAAAGCATAAATCTAAGGGTAAAAAACGGGCTGATGGCGTAGGCGGGGCCAAAAGTTCACGCACTGAGCCCCCAAGAAATGGCTCTTTACACGGTATTTCTCCCCTGGCCAGTCCAGGCACTAACTCCGCCCATTCTGTCAATTCCCCAAGTTCTGGGCACAATGACGATACTGCTGATGCTGACTCTTCCAATCCTAGCGCTTCCTCACCAGATCTTCCTCCTGCCTCAGGACTTTCACCCGGTAACATCACCACCTCTCACCAGAGGCCTTACACAAAACCTACTACCAAAGACACCACGTCGGCTTTCATTCCTATACACAATAACCCCACGAAAACTTCCAGCGTTATGACGCCTTACGAGGTGGAAACCAATGCTGATTGCCACAACTCAGAAACCTCTTCCAGCATTGAAGGTGGTCAGAAAAGTGAAACAGAAAGTCGATGTACCAGCAAGCCAAATTCACACACGGAATCCATAGCCTCGTTAAAAGACGTTTCCTGTTCGCCAGTACGTCAGAATGGGAACAGTGAAATGTCCGACTCGGAGGAAGACTTCCACAAAAAGCAAATAAACGATGCCCAATTTGGTAAACCTGGAAAGGGTTCCAAGGACGCTGAATGTAACGAAGACGCCGATGTTTCGAGTGACAGCGACGGACATAGCGCGATTGACAAACTTAAAGGGAAACAGTTGTCAAAGGTGCCAGCCACAAAAACTGCCAAGAAACCGGTGGAACTTGTATAGAAAAATGGAACGTTTTGATACTAAAAAAGTGATGTAATCACTTGTGATTTATAAACAGGAATCAAACTCTATGTTTAGAAAATGAAATGATGCTTACAATAAATTACTGAATTCATACATTCGTGGTATTAAAGATATCGGGACCATATATTTTGATTAAAAGTGAAAAGATGATATATTTACTTTTTACACTAAAATGATCATTTCTTATTATATACTTGCAAACCTAAAAACCTGGAACCATATTTACAAATGGGAAAGTGAATGGTGTTCAAGGACATTTTGAGCAGTAGTGCTTAATTTTAAAATCGGGACCAAATTTTAGTTTTAGAATACAGACCAATTTTTACATGTTGATGATTTCATGAATATTTTGTGATACACATTTTCTGCTTGGGACCATAATTACTTTGTCTGGAATGATAGCTCAAGAATTTGCTTCCTCTTGCTTAATGCAATTTGTGAAACCTAATGTTCAATTTCACATGTATTTATGTGTCTATATTATTCAGTGTGGTTGGAGTGTCTGTGGCTCAGCCTCGAATATCTCTGGTGGAGTGAATTTAAAGTTCTAAATCTGGCCTCTGAGTCGAAATTTTGTGTAAATCCATTGTCAGGGGTGCATTATGCTGAAGATCGTCAACTGTATAATAATGAAGCCTGCTGTCCCTGAGAATATGTTTTGAAAATTATGAAATAAGGAACACTTACCTAGGAAAAAAGCAACTTATAGTATTATAGACCATTATAGACATTCCATAGACATGGTGGTCCTTATTCAAAGCACACATACAATTGAACTTAATTCAACTCCACTGCGAAATGTGGAAATCCACGACACTTTTTTTGTTTTGTTTCAAGATTTAACAACTTGTTTTTTTACTGCTACAGATTTGGTGGATGTCAAGATTTCATGTTCGACCTTTGTTCTTGTTTGTTCTATCTCTGAAAAACTGGAGATCGTTTGGAGTGTAGAAGATGTATAAGAAATGCATACTTTGGCACTTGTTAAAAATGAACTGCACCAATTATCAGGTCGTTTCACAATTCCAGTTTATTCTGACTGTTGTGCTAAAGGTGGAGTTCGAACAAAAAAAAAACTAAGGTCGTGATAAACAGAAGTTGCAGTGGATAAAATGGATTAAATCAAAGGTGCTTTTGATTATGGAAATTACAGCCTGCGTGTCCAAAGCATGTGTCAAGTTTAGGCGCCTTTCATTGCAGTGCAGTTTTCAGTACTACAAGACTTAAGCTAGGCGCACATGAGATTTCCTGTAGTGTTCCAGTAGTAACTTAGTTTCCTGATCCTATCCACTTTGCAATGTGTCCTTGTCTCGTATGTGTGAGCATCTCCATTCGTTCAACTACATTTCAAAATTTGCGACGCGACTGCAATGCAACAATGTCCCATGTGAGTGCCTAACATTAAAACTGCCTGTAAACAGATTTAAGAAAATCATGTTTGTCTTGCAAACCAAAGATCTGATAAAACTGCTGTTCTTAGTGTCTGTTTGTTTCTTTGTGTGTCTGTGTGCAGTGTTCTTTTTCAGTTCTTGCAGAGATATGGGGATAGTGATCAGTGGCCTTGGAGAGAAAGTCTGTAATTCTTGCTATGACATGGGAATGGTAATCATTAGACAGAAAGTCTGTAATGACGGTAGTTTCAGAATCCTGATGAGACGTTCTTTCACTGATTGTCCTCCGAGTTGAGCTTGACACTGTTCTCCATGCCAGAATGTAAATCTGAGTGCAGAAATGTGACGTATGAATATATGGGATAGTCATTTTGTGTGTTTTCGTGATAATTATTCCAAGCGTTTTGGCATTTTATTTGTTTTGTTTTATTTTTTTTACTTTGTTTGCAAGTTTCAACTTGATGACCTGTGTTATGGTGCAAGCAACATTGTGTTTTTACCTAATGATGTCTCAGTGTGCGTGGTAGTGATTCTATATCTGAAATTATCCCGGCCGGTACATGCATGTTGGAATTTTGAGATTGTTCTCATATTTTCCTGTCCCTGATCCTATGGTAGGTAGGATCGAGCACATAGTCTTCTCAGATAAGGACGCAAAAACTCGGAGGGCCCGTGTGTGCACGTTAAAGATGCCTTGGCAGATGAAATCGAGAAGAGCATGCCGAACAGATCGCTGCCCAGGCAAATTTAAATGAAATTTACCCCCCCCCCCCCCCCCCAAAAAAAACAACCCGCCAATCGGCGCTGCAATTGTAGTTGGGCTGCAATGACACTAAGACAACATTCCCAAATGGGTACAAAATTACATAAGAGTATAATTATGTCGATGTTTTCGAGCAGAGACCGCCCAATTCTAGAAAGTTCCACTTTTCAGGAGGAAGGAAAAATTGGTTAAATGTAGAAAGTGTGAACTGAGATGGGTAGTTTGATCACACTGTGCTTGTAAAAATTCTTCAGTGTTTTATGATTGTGTTCAGCGGTCTGGTTAGCAGCAAGGCACATTTTCTCAAATTGTTTTGTGCAGTTTTATCATTTTAATTGTGGTGGATTATTACTGTTTTTGCATGAATATCTCAGTTATAATTCAGAGATTCCGTAGATGTAGATTAGTTTTACGCTTTGATTTTGAAACCCCCTAGGTGATGGGGTGCAATATAAATTACATTTATGATTATTATTTAGATATTTTTCACACATGATGTGTAATAAGACTCCACCCCTTTCTAAAAGATACTGAAAACACACACACACCCACACACACACACACACACGCACGCACACACACACGCACGCACACACACACGCACACACACGCACGCACACAAACACACTCTCACACACACACACACACACACATTTCGGAGTTCAGCGGTTTGTGCCAAAGAATATTAATACTATGACATTGTTGCACACGAAGTCGTAGGTTTAAATGCAAATTTCTTTAATAGTGTAAGTTTCGAATGCACGCCTTATCACATTGTCAATTTGGCATAGATCTTAATTTGCGATATCTTGCTGAGAGTTTGGAATGCATAACGATGTCAGGTTGTCAGTGTTAAGTGCATAGCGCATATGATGTCGGTCGTGCAAAGTCTGTGAATTATAATATCGACAAAAAGACAAAAAAAGGGCAAACGATGCCCCGTATGTCGTCAGTGCTCTACGATAATGGCATTTATGTCAGACTTATGCCAAAAGGCAATTGACGGTTCCTTGCAATCCTGAGCATGAGGGCCAGCAGATAATATTGTAGAAAAAGAAATGCTCCCATAGGAAAATATAACAATCCAATAGAATTATAAATGGCATAAGTCAACAAATGACAGAAAAAGACCATCTGAAAAGTGTCAAAAATGACTTATACCATTGGCGGAGAGCTGTGACTACGAGTAACGTACAAATTACACTTTGTCTACTCAGCCTTAAATGGTATGTTTGTCTGGCTGCCCTACCTACAGGTAATGAAGTAAATTGTTGTGTGAAATGTGTGCTTGAAATCGTCATTAAAAATGCCCTGCTGGGTGCTATGATATGATAAGGCTTCTGTGTTGTTTTCTCAGTGGATATGTCGCCCCCCCCCCTCCCCCCCTTGTCTATCTACACAAGTGTCTAGCCTATCTGTCCATCCATCTGCACACCTAATTAACTATCCATTTGTCTTCAAAGGAACACAAATCGCATGCACAACATAGACCAGTGCTTCTCAGTCTTTTTCAGGCAGTCGGTCACTTCAGCTCAAAATGTTCATTCATCCCCACCCCCCCACCCCCCCCCCTTTCCTCCACCCAAAATTTACTACTCAATTGATCAAACCCAACAGACACATTTCGCAAGAAGACAGACTACACACATATAATGACATCAAGTTTTAAAAAGTAAAAGGAGAGTATTGGTTATTTATTACAAAACAGAAAGCATTCTTTATCAAAACCACTAAAAAAAAATAATAAAAGGCTTCATCTGATGATAAAACTCTTCTATGCGTGCGCTTGAACAGGGCAATGGCTGTCCTGTATTGCCCCCCCCCCCCCAAATCGTCCTCCATTAACGTCTTAGCACACCCCTCCCTAATAGCCCCCTTCATCATTACCCCTCCCTGTCGTCCTTTTCTGTGTTTTGGTTCCCCCGCCCCCGTCCCCTTTCCGGAAATCAAAATCGCCCACATTGAGAGCCACACTGACATCTTTGGTTCCACAGATCTAGCAACGCCGGCAGGATCTTCCCGGGGACACGTACGTCTAAATCATTATGAGCAATCTGAATTGAAAAGAAAAGCGACCCTGCACTTTCACAATTTATTTAGTGTGCACTGTTTGACGCCCTTTGTTAATGCACTGACATTATATTTCTCCAAAGCTGTTACCACTTAAAAGAACCAGTCTCCTGTGTTTTCCTCAATAGATGTCCCTTTTGTTATTAACAGGTTGTACGAATTACGTGTATGAGTAAACATCTACGCCGCTAGGACTTACAGAAGGAAATTACATCATCCTACCTTTGCCAAGTATGAAACAGCAACGGATTTAGAAGATAAGCAGACAAAAATAATGTTCACAAAAATTGTCGAAATGATAGATGAACAAAATGGCGCCAAAGTCTCGTTCATGTCATTTCTGTGGAGTTTGTATCCAAGGGAAATAATAATGTTATCACTCTGTAGACATAAATTTATTTCAGTTATATACCTTACCTCCCTGCCAGTAGGTTTGGCACAGAGAGCCTACACTTGAAGCTTTCTGGTTTGGCCACGCCAAGTTAGCCCCCCCCCCCCTTTTCCATAGCCAACCCCTTTCCTCCCACATACACATACACACACACACACACACCTTTTTTCCTCTTTCAATCTCCTTGCCCTTATCCCTTCTTCAAAATAATGAAATTAATCCGTTTATTGTGAGCTTTCAATCAGAAGCTTAATGCCCATGGCACCGCACACAAATCGCTGTCTCGAAAGGTCAGTTTTACCAATTAAGCAAAAAACTCAACAAATTTTATACAGTTGAGATAGACGTTTTTTTTTCTAAATTTCTATCCTCTGATAGCGCCCAAAACTGAAGGGTCTCAGCTAATTTTTTGTGTGTCGAAATATTCTGTTATGCATTATTATTCTCTGTGACAGTGAAAAACTGACAAAACTATACTTTTCTTTTGTAATAACGATGGCTTTAATCTTGCAATCAAGTATGGTTTCACTTTCTCTGAAAAGAAAAAAAAACACACCATATTATGTGGCAAGTGGTGCAGTCCAATCTGCCACATAACCAACTAGAGCAATTTTTTTTTTACCCCACAATTGTCCAGGTATTTCCTGTTGTTACTTGTACGTACACATCCAGAGCGCCTTGCGTATACATACCTATCCCCAATCCCGTCCTTCACCTGAATCCTAAATCTTATCGAATTCCTAACCCCCCCCCCCCCCTTTCAACCAAAAAACTGAAGGAAAACACAAAGAAAATCTGAGAGAATAATTAATTAAGGCTGTTTTCAGGCGTATTTGGGAGGAGCTCTCTAGCTCTGGGGTCACAAAAGGCTTTGAAATACGTTCCCCTTGAGCAAAAAACACCAAAAACTTGGAGGATGTACGCACTTGTAACAACATTCTTTCTCAAAATCGTTGTGCCGTGGGTGTCCCAGCACCTCCCGTTAGAAAGTTCAACAGGTCAGAAAATTCCTGCCAGTGACCCTCCAGTCTCCAGCAGATGGGCTCTTGGAAAGATTGAAGTTGTACCGGTACTTTGATGACAGATCGAAGTTTCTGGAGACTGGGGAACAGTGAGAACGGAGAGACGGGGTGCGGGGGGGGGGGAAGGGGGCCAGTGAAAAGGTAATAAATTATTTAATCATATCTTAATTATACAACAAATGTTGTTACAAGTACGTACTTCCCCCAAGTTTTTGTGACTCTAGAGCTAGAGAGCCCCTCCCGAAATGCTCCTTGAGAATAGCCTTGATAAATAATTATGATTAGTTCAGCTTTTCTTTTCCTTTTCCTCTTGTGTTTTTGTTTTTGTTTTCTTTATTTGTTTGTTTAAAAGGTAGGGGGCGCTGTTAGGGATTCGATAAGATTTAGGGTTGGGGATAAGAACGGGGTTAGAGATAGTACTTATACGTACGCGCCCCTAGCGCAAAACGCATAGAGCTCGTACGTACTTACAAAAAGAGCCTTATACAACAGAATCCCCCATCCACGAACATTTTAGACGGTTGTTATAAGAAGATGTAGGGAATCAAAATTGCAAAGACAACCACTCGTGCGTAGTATGGTGTGCAACAGGGTCTTTCAAAGAATGGAATGAATGTGCAATGGGTATTCCCAAAAAAGTGCACCGGACATGTGTTGGAACTCAGTGATAGGAAGCGTTCAGAAACGGTGGATCTTCAAACAAGCAATCTTCTGTATTGTTATTTGATCACATTTAGCCTGGCCGTTTGGTGTTTTAAATTCTAATTTGACAAAAGATTTTACAGTCGTGGAGACAGACACATAATGATCAGGGTAAAGAATATTCGAGAATTTTAGTTGTGAGTGCTTGATCCTCGAACTTGAGTGTTCCGATGTCTGAGTGAGTGAGTGAGTCAGTCAGTCAGTCAGTCAGTCAGTCAGTCAGTCAGTCAGTCAGTCAGTCAGTCAGCCAGTGAATAAATGAGTGAATGAGTGAGCGTGTGAGTCAGTCAGCCAGCTAGATCTAGTCAAAATAACTGACATTCAATGAAATGTAACCTGGTTGGCAGTCCTGTCTCTTTCTATTTATCAAGCTTGTCTCATGAAATGTTTCAAAGAAGAAATAAAGCATGATTATTAATTAACTGAAATTTTGTAGAACCACTAATAAGCTTTTGTAGTTTTATGTTATTTAACTTGTCTGCCATAGACTAAGTTTAATTCGGTTAATTAAAACCCAAATATTATTCAACTTCCACCACTTTAAGTTACATTGCCATGGAAATAGCTTATTGAGATTAAAAAGGACAAAAATTACTGATAGGCAGCAATGTTGATTCCAAAGTAATATGTTCATGAAAAGAAACAAATTCTCTGGCAATGTAATACATTAGGTATTAGGTATTAGAACAATTAGTCGCGGCCAACACGGTAATCTTTGGTAGTAGCCAAAGGCATGAACAACCACGAATCTTTCTTCGCTTGCCAATCTTAGTTTCCATACCGTGCGAAATTTCTATATCATTTATACAAAAACAAAAACACATAAAAAATCTGTAGGGTCGCAGCAGTACTTGAACAAAGTTAAAATCTCAAAGAAAGAAAGATTGCTTAGTACAGATCTCCCCGGTAGAAACAAACATTAAAGATACTGTACAATACATCACAAATGAATTGTGCAAACTATCGGTCACGATAGACACTGCTCAAGCAAAAAGAATTGAAGTAGCATTCAAAGAAATTAAAGAGAAAAAATCAGAGAAGCAGACATTATTTTATCTGTTACGAGTGCTTGACGAGGACAAAGGCCTGTCTCCCTTGATGTTACGCTTTTAATCAGAAAATGGTGCATGGTTAGTTACGGCAAAATCCATGTATCGATCACCTGTAATTGGTAGCCAGTGGTCTTTCTGTTCTCGGCCTGGATCCTGAATTAGATTCAAATCAAATATTTTAGTGAAATTACGTTTATCAAGTATATTTCAAAATATCCTAGCATCTCTGTGGCTTAGCATGACATAGGAGCCTATTTATGAAACGACATTGATATTTTCCAGTTGTTTATTTTCAGTATCAGCAACTCATGATGACGGACGAGATAGGGGTGTCGTCGTGGCTTGTGATGTTACATCTATGCTGGAGGTTGGCAGTGACTGGTGCAGATGGTAAGATGTTCTGCAGGTAATCTACTCTGATCCAAAGTTGTTTCCGATTTCTTACAATAATTATAACGTACAAACTTTACTAATTAATGTTACTTACATTCTGATTATGTATACAATAATACTGTGAATGTATAATAAATATTCTGTGCAATGTGTATTTTCAGTCGTCCGGGAAGGACAGATAGTTGGAACAGCAGACGGTAAGCCGGTAATGAATACTTTAACCAATTAGTTAATCCGTACTTAGTGGTGATATTAATTCGGTGTTGTGAAATGTGAATTTGTACCAAAGTGGGGTTGGCAGTCATAGCTTGTAATGTAAGATCACTGAGTTAGAACGGTGTATTAGTAGCTATACTCAATCATTAACGTAATGATTAGTAATGTAGTTGAATGAATTTTCAGACATGCAATTAAACCCATTTGTTTCGTCCCAAAATGTTGTTCGATACAGGTTAGTGAATGAAGAGTGTAGATTTCATTTTGTCTTTCTTCGTTTCTTTCGATTAAAGAAAATAATAATAAATTCTAAAATGGACTGATTTTTTTCACCGGATATTCTCATTGTTTTGATGGTGTTTTGTTGGTCTAGATACAAAAATTAAGAAATTTGCAAGATCTTCAGGTAGTTTTGTGAAGTTCAGTTTGCGGTATTGCCTTTGACTGACCAAGGGCTAAAACTCTTACAGGACGAAGTTGTCCTCCTTTACAGCCACTGGAGCACGGCGAGTACATCTGTTCTGAAGAGGGTCAGTCGTTTGTGTGTAAACTGTCGTGTCAGGAAGGTTACGTTGTTCCTGTCACAGAGTACAGTGGTGGAGAGGTGAGACTTTACCATAGAATGGTTTGTGAGACTGTGGGTTGTCCTAAATGGTTAGTTAGACCTTGGGTTGTCAGTGTTACACTGGGTTGTCACAGATGGTCGGTGAGACTTTAGGCTGCCATAGATGAATGGTGAGAGATTTGGTTGCTATGGGTGAACAGTGAGATTTTGGGTTGCCGCAGATAAATAATAGTCAGATTTTGGGTTGCCATAGATGAACGGTGAGCTGGGTAGCCACAGACGAATAATGAGATTTGGTGTTCCCAGAGGTGAATGGTGAGACTTCGGATAGCCATATATTATGATCTGCCACTATTGAATTGGGCAGAAGAACTTTATCAGTATTTTCATTGCAGAACTTACAACGGTCTACTATTCAGGAGCAATGGGAGTAGGCATAAAAGTGCTATATTATGTCATAGAAAATAACCAGCATGATCAAATGCGTTTCATGTATTTGTATATTATATTATATAGCTGCTATTGCATGACAGTGTGCAATACTACCTGGTACTGTCCGCACTGCCTTGTGTGTGACTCGGGAGTGTCAAAGGCTGGGGGAGAAAACCCTGATAAAAAACCGCACTGCCTTGTGTGTGACTCGGGAGTGTCAAAGGCTGGGGGAGAAAACCCTGATAAAAAACCGCACTGCCTTGTGTGTGACTCGGGAGAGTTAAAGGCTAGGGAGTAAACCCAAACAAAATCCGGTGGGAGGGACCCCAAGGCAGTTGGTGGGGAGGTCTGTTCCAATCCATCCTCTGGCATCCCCTGCAGCTCTATGCGATTCCAAACGTATTGGCTATGCCTTTCCTTTGGATTAAATCTGTGGAGAAGAGAGCGGGTCTGTGCAAAATGGGCTAGGCACAGGTTCCATACTTTTTGCCCAGGCTAATGCAGCATACAGAGGGAGAACACTGCCAACCTGGGCAAATACAGTGTACAAAACCCATGCCCAAAAAGCTCTCACAGCTCTATGTCAACACGGAGATGTCACTCTGTCATGGGTAATGCTCTCACAGCTCTATGTCAACACGGAGATGTCACTCTGTCATGGGTAATGCCATGAAAACCCATGCCCAAAAAGCTCTCACAGCTCTATGTCAACACGGAGATGTCACTCTGTCATGGGTAAAGCTCTCACAGCTCTATGTCAACACGGAGATGTCACTCTGTCATGGGTAATGCTTTCACAGCTCTATGTCAACACGGAGATGTCACTCTGTCATGGGTAATGCTCTCACAGCTCTATGTCAACACGGAGATGTCACTCTGTCATGGGTAATGCTCTCACAGCTCTATGTCAACACGGAGATGTCACTCTGTCATGGGTAATGCTCTCACAGCTCTATGTCAACACGGAGATGTCACTCTGTCATGGGTAATGCCATGAAAACAACAAGGGGAGGGGCAGTTACCGGTTTTAAGTTTTCCCAAATTGGCGAAGGGGAAGGCGCCAGGGGCCTCTTCTATCGGTGGGAGTGACTATTTAGTTACACTGGTCAGCTACCGCCCGCCTTAAGCTGAGCAGCCCTCAGCCAGTTGGGTGCCGACCCGCCACATCTGCCTGCCTCATTGGGTACATGGGGATAGATCAAAAATCGAAAAGTTGATGTAAATGATGTACCTCGCTCAAAACGAAAAAACCAAATAAAAATTAGCACTTGGAACGTTAGGACCATGTGCCCTGGACTTGACAAAAACATCGATATGACAAAGAACGACTCATTAAGAAAAACTGCAATAATAGACAAAGAATTGCTTAGGCTGAAAGTGGACATCGCAGCTTTACAAGAAACCAGACTGGCAGATACTGGTACACTCAAACAGCAACACTACACATTTTTTTGGAAAGGACTTGACTCGAACCAACCTCGTCGCCATGGTGTTGGCTTTGCCATCAACAATCGCCTGCTCAGTTCCATCAACACACCCACTGGAAAGTCTGAAAGACTCATTTCCCTAAGATTACGCACAAAAACTGGTCACACCAACATAATCTGTGTTTACGCACCAACGCTTATGTCATCAGCAGACGATAAGGACCAGTTCTACAACATGCTAAACGAAATGTATGCCACCATTCCGAAAAACGAATCAGTAGTTCTCTTAGGAGACTTCAACGCAAGAGTTGGCGCGGACCATCAGTCTTGGCCTGTTTGCCTAGGACACCACGGCATAGGCAAAATTAACGAAAATGGACAGCGTCTCCTGGAATGCTGTTCACAAAATGACTTGTGCATTACCAATACCTTCTTCAAATTGAATGACTCAAAGAAAGTTACGTGGCAACACCCAAGATCAGGACATTGGCATCAATTGGACTTGATTATCACCAGAAGGAAAGATCTGAACACGGTTAAATCAACAAGGAGCTTCCACAGCGCTGACTGCGATACAGACCACGCCCTTGTGATCAGCAAAATGCATACAAAGCCAATGAGAATATTTAGGAGCATCACGAAACGACAACCCAAATTAAACATTACAAAAGCAAAACAAGAAGACTGTAAGAACGCTTTCACAAGAGAATTTAGTAACATCCCGGTAAATGATATGGAATCACCAAGCGTGGATGAAACATGGAACACAATTAAGACCAACATATATAACAGTGCCTCAACAGCTTATGGTACAAAGCCATCTTTCAGACATGATTGGGTTGGAGAAAACTCCACCACACTTCTTCCCCTGTTAGAAGAAAAGAGGAAAATGATGCTTGAATACAAGAAAGATCGCTCGCAAAGCAACAAAGACAAATTCAAACACATCAAGGCAAAGGTTCAAAGTGAAACAAGAAAATGCGCCAATGAGTACTGGACCAACTTATGCTCTGAAATTCAATCGGCCTCTGATGCAGGAGACTCCAGAAACATGTATGAAAAGATTAAAGTTGCACTAGGACCAACCATTTCAAAAATTGCCCCCATCAAGACAGAAAACGGCCAAGAACTTACCGACAAGAAGGAACAACTGGAGAGATGGGTCGAACATTATTCCAATCTATATGCAAACGAAAAGCCAGCAAATCAAGGCTTAGAAGAAGCAGTCCCAAAGCTACCTGAAATGACGGATCTGGATGTGGAACCAACAATGAAAGAACTCTCTGAAGCCATCCAGGATATGAAAAATGGAAAAGCTTGTGGAGAGGATAACATTCCAGCTGAAGTCCTCAAAGAAAACCTTGAAACACTATTACCACACCTATACCACCTACTAATCGTGTGCTGGAAAACTGGAACAATTCCATCCGATATGAAAAATGCAAAAATTGTAACTCTTTACAAGAATAAAGGAGACAAAGGGGATTGTAACAATTACCGCGGCACATCATTGATGAGTATTACAGGGAAAGCGTTCGCCAAAATCATACTCAAACGATTACACAGGCTCGCTGAAAGAATCTTACCAGAATCCCAATGCGGATTCAGAGCAGAACGATCAACTGCAGATATGATATTTACAGTCCGTCAACTACAGGAAAAATGCAGAGAACAAGGAAAACCACTGTACATGGCTTTCATAGATCTGACAAAAGCCTTCGACACCGTAAGCAGACCATCGCTTTACATTGTAATGAAGTCCATTGGATGTCCACCACAGCTATTGAAGCTGATCATCTCCTTTCATGACGACATGAGTGCATGCGTCCAGTTTGACGGAAACATCTCAGGTAAATTTGCAGTGAAGACCGGAGTAAACAAGGATGTGTACTGGCACCAACTCTATTTGGAATTTACTTTGCAGCACTCCTACAGTTCGCTTTTCAAGACTCCACAGATGGTATTTTCATCCGAACAAGATCAGATGGGTCTCTGTTCAACTTGGCCAGGTTAAAAGCAAAAACAAAGACTCGAGAAATCATGCTGCGTGAACTCCTCTTTGCAGACGATGCTGCAGTAGTAGCCCAAAACAACGAACAACTGCAAAATATGATGGACTTATTGTCAAATGCATGCGACCTCTTTTCCTTGACAATTAGTGTTAAAAAGACAGAGGTAATCGGACAAGGTACACTATCTCCTCCCGACATTTCATTGAACGGCAACAAGATCAACTCAGTTGAAAAGTTTACCTATCTTGGCTCCACAGTAACAGCATCACTATCCCTGGATGAAGAACTAAACGCCAGAATTGGGAAAGCAGCTACAACTTTTGGCAGGTTATCTCAGAGAGCTTGGAACAACAAAAAGCTGACACTCAAGACCAAAATTCTTATTTATCAAGCTTGTGTCATCAGTACCTTGTTGTATAGCTGCGAAACGTGGACCACCTATACAAGACACAAAAAACGATTAAACAGCTTCCATCTTCGCTGCCTGCGGAAAATCATGGACATCAGATGGCAGGACAAAATCACCAACAGCGAAGTTCTCAAACGAGCAAAGCTCACCTCAATTCAAGCAACACTGAGAACAAGACGACTCAGGTGGATAGGACATGTCAAAAGAATGGATGATAGTAGAATCCCAAAGCAGATACTGTATGGTGAGCTAAAAGAGGGAAAACGTCAAAGAGGTAGACCAAAACTACGTTTCAAAGATATCTGCAGGACCACACTGAAAGATTTTGGGATCGATGAAAAATCATGGGAAAATGTGGCAGAAGATCGAATGACCTGGAAGGGAGCCGTCAGGAAAGGTGCTGCCAAATTTGAAAAAAATCAAAGAGAAATTAGGGAAGAAAAAAGATAGAAAAGGAAGGAAAAGACAAATTAAGTCACAAACGAAGGCGAGTATATGTGCTCACTCTGTGACCGAAGATGTAAATCGAATATCGGACGGATTAGTCATGAGAGGAGCTGCTCTCGGCTGTCTTGAAGTCAGAAAATGCTGCAAAGACCGTCTGCAAAGACGAAAAGGGTCGTATATAATATATATTATTATTTCTGTACGTTGTCATAACTTTTAGCCACAGTAAAGTTTATACAGCCATTCCAATTTTCTATTCATTTTCTCCAGCATATTCCACTAGCACAACGAGCAACCTATAAATGCGCCCCATTTCCGGGAGGATTTGCCTGGGAACCAAATATTTTTTTCGACTGCATCGGTAAGTTAGACCTTTCAAAAAGGATCATTTGCGGGGAATCCAAATAATTTTCTTCGACTGTATCGGTTGGTAAGACCTTGGAAAATAATCATTTTCGTGGAGCCCCAAAAATTTTTTTCCACTCTGTCGAGTCGGTAAGTCAGACCAATGAAAATGAACACTTGCATGTAATCTAAATATTCTCTTCAACGTATCGGTGTGTCAGATCCCTGAAAATGAATACTTACGTTGATTCCAAGTATTTTCTTCAACTGATTCGGTAAATCGGATCTTTGAAAATTGGGTTTCGAACATTCTCTTCGACTGCTTCAGTAAATTAGATTTCTTGTGTCACAGGCAAAGCGAATATTGATTTTCTGATTCTAATCACTTCTTTCGTAAGGTATGTGTATATTTGTGTTTATCCACAGAGAAAAAACCGCCCGCCAACTATGTCTTCTACTTTCCCATCACTGTGTATCCTAGATATCCATGCACTGACAAGAGTGACGTTCAGAAGATGCAATCAACAAGTGTGCACACCTTAAGACAGACAAACGTGTATAACTTGTGTCAGAGAGATATGAATGGCGTGTGTGACTGGAACACAGCTGTATTGTGTCAACGTGGCAAATGGCTGGTAAGGAACGGCACTATGAGTTGAGATTAGTGTTCCCTCTTCTTTTTTTCTTCTTCTTCTGCCAGCTTCGTGTCAGTCATCACTAGACAGGAGGCCACTGAGCTGTAGGAAAGATGCCGCGAATGCCAAGTTCCCCTGAAGTCCCACATAGCTTCGACTGAAGCGCCATGCCTTTAGGCCAGCAGTTTCTCCCTTTTTGCTCATACATAAAGGGCGCACTGTGCATTTTCTGGAGACTTGCTGATCTAGGGGCAAGATGCTCGCCTCTCATGCCGATGGTACCGGGTTCGACCCCCAGTCGGGGTAGGCATGTTGGAATTTTTTTTTCGGGGGGGGGGGGGGAGCTGGGGGGAGGATTCATGACCTGGTCCTATGGTAGATAGGATTGAGCATCTAGTCTTCTCGGGTAAGGACGAAAAACTCGGGAGGCCCGCATGAACGTTGCGCACGTTAAAGAACGTTAAAGATACCTTGGCAGTTGAAAGTCGAAAAGAGCAGGCCGAACAAGGCCGCTGCCAGGGCAGAATTCTAAAAAAAACTTATCCCAACCACAAAAACTGACAGAAATAAGAACAAGACAAATAAAAAACTAGAAAACTGATGTGTACGTACGTGCCAAGGGCAGCGAACCTCCTAAAATAAAGAGCTAAACTCAAATTTTCTGGCGCCATTCCGTACGCATCTTTCGCTGTGTCCCTGACCTTGGAGGGTGGTCGGTGGCCGGTTCTGGTAGAGTCTCCTCCTGTCCTATCATTCTATTATATTCCGTCTATTGTCTTGCTTTTTCCTGGCACAATCTGACCGTTGTCTTTCTACACAAATGTTGCCGTAGTCTGTTGTAGCCAGATCTCAATCTCAAGATCAATGTCTGTTTTCTCTTGTACAGGGCATGTATGGCATCATAATATGAGTGATCCATCTAAGCTACCCGCGTGTGCGAGCATGCACGTTTTGAAACTGGCACACAAGGGAAATCAATCCGTGCACAAGGGTGACCTTAAATGATGTACCCGGTAGTTCACAGTACATAATGAAAGCTTAACAAGTAATGTTACTTGTAGGAATGCAAGCATGTGTGTATTATAGTAAAAACATGCCAATACAGTTTATTAACCATAAGAGATGGGCTGTGCCAAATTATCCTTGAACCAATTGAAGGGGTTAAGATTATACGGGTATAAGTGCCATTGGCACATAGATCCCTTCTAATTCTGCTCCCCTCAGTTTATTTAAGGGGTTAAAATTACGAGGGGCCTATGTGCAAACGGCATTCAGACCCCTTCTAATTCTAACCTCTTCAATTTCAAGTTTACATTTGCTCAAGCATTCGCCGGCATTCGGTGCACACGGACATTTGTCACAAGAAAATATCTGCACAATCTAAGATTTTTGCTCACACTGACTAGTGAAAATTAGAAGAAACATTGGTTGAGATCTACCAAAAGTGCGCATTGTGACATTCTCCGTGTTGAAAAGAGTTAACAGTGAAAAAAGGGAGTTGTATTTCGCAAAGCAGTATGTAAAGTAAAGTAAATTCAGATCCTCCATGAATGAACGAGTGGTCTAATTCCGCTTTTGTTGAAGACTGGAGATAACCTTTCCAGCGTGTACAGAGCCTTCCAATCTTACATTTGAGTAATGTCCAACTCCCTTGAAACGAAATAATAATAATTTTTCGTATGTTTTCTCTCAGTCTACTGTTTAAATCAAAATGTTATTCGAACTCATTTTTCCTCAGAAACAATTTCAGTGGAGAAAGACAAGTCTTTATTGATTGGCAGTATTCGTCTTTTCACAAAGAATTCTACAAAAAAAGAAAAAATCTTATTGAATATAAATGCCAATCTAAGCAAGCTCTTGGTCACTAAGGATTCTTGTCAGCCTAAAAGAGAAAAAAAAAATGAAAAAAGTGAAAAATCAAAAACATTATTTGAAAAGAATTTTTAAGAGGCTACTTAAACGGATAGTTTGGTAGGATCCTTCTGTACAGGATCAGTACTGAGATAACACTCACAAAAGTTTGGCTTACCATTGTAACTCTCTGTTGCACTCAGTTGTTAGTTGTACAAACTGGGTCTTAATACCTTCTTACTGCTTTTGTTTGCACCAGGTAGATGCATTCTTCAGGATAAAGTTCCACAAATATGCACAGGAAAATTATCAGGAATGGAAGGAATTGACAGTCAAGTAAGCTGATGTAGTACATGTACTGAAAGATAACACCTGTTAACAGTTAGTTAAGCCAATGCAGTTCTGAAAAGTAACAGGTCTTGACAACGAAATGAGCCAATATAGTACTGAAACAAGTATTAACAATCAAGTAAGCCTACATAGTACTGAAAGATAACATGATTTTACAGTGTAGTTAAGCCAACATAGTACGATACTGAAAAGTAACAACAATTAACAGTGAGGTGAGCCAGTGCAATACTGAAACAAGTATTAACCCTACTGTTGTCAGGAGGAAATTATTGTGTTCTGCCGAGGTCTTTTCAGTTGCAATTAGATATCAAAGTGTCTAGCGAGACCAGGATTCTGGTCTCCCTAGCCTGTGGTCTTGGGAGACCAGGATCCTGGTCTCTCTAGACTCGGGGCTAGGGAGACCAAGATTTTGGGAGGACTTCCGAATGCGTTCCATAACTCGACAAGTGCATAGGCATTGTCAGATTGACATGTAACGATGTGAGGGTCTAGTCAGTTTGTATCATCGAGGCCGTAGGCCGATGTTCGTCTGGACAGTAGTCAGATTGATATATCAGGGAAAGCTGCCGGGGTAGCTAAGTACTGTTTTCACTCGGGCTGTGGAACGTGGTGTGTACACGAGGGTGCTTTATCCCCAACAGACAAAGTTGCCGCCATGGTCAGGGCTGGGTACTGACGCCTGTGAGGTGAAGAGATCGGGAACGATGTGTTCTCTTGTTTTAAAAAATCGAGAAGAAAGGATCCGGCGTAGACATGCGCACTGGCCGGGAAAAATCTTGGTCTCTCTAGCCCCGAGTCTAGAGAGACCAGTTTCCATTAGATATCTTACATATTTTTTGCTTCATAATAATATGTAATAGAAAACCTGACAAAGTAATCATTTCTGGAATACGTATGTATTACAGTGGCTCTGGCGGCATAGTGTTGAAAAACTTCCTATCTGAATTGGCTAATGGCAGCCGTGGGGTTAATAGTCAAGTAAGCCAATATTTATGATACTGAAATGTAACAGGAATTAACAGTCAGGCGAACCAGTGTAGAAGTGAAAAGTAACAAAGGAACCACATTCAGGTAGGCCAGTGCAGATATGAAATGTACTAAGGACTGTGGTGGGGAGATAGGCAAAAGTTGTGATGAAAAGAGTTGTCCGAGTGACTGGCAATGACATTCTTCTCATTCTTATCTTTTATATGTCCATAAACAGAATGGATATAGTAAGAAATTATGAAGTATTGTGAGTGCAATCCACGGTCCAAAAACTCCGTCTTTCAAAGTATTAAATTAACCCAAGCTTGTTCTCAAAAGCCGTGATCACTTCAGATTCACGAGTATTCAATCAAAGATACTAGGTACAATAAGATGAGACAGCTATCGGGTTTAGCCTGCACAGATTTTGCACCGCCACCTAGTGACGAAAGCGCGTAAGTCATGAATAATGCCTTATTTCACAAAGCCAAATGGCGAAAATATGGAATTTTGTTCACTGTTCAGCTATCGCTGTTGGCCTTGTGTCGCCGCCCATGGAATTTACCCCTAACGTTTCTTGTTTTTATTTTCTTGTTGTGGTTTCATTTTACAGAATTTTGCTCGGGCAGCGGCCTTTTCGGCCTGCTCTTTTCGATTTCCAACTGCCAAGGTATCTTTAACGCGAGCAACATACACACCGGACTTCCGAATTTTTCGTCCTTATTCGAGAAGACTAGGTGCTCGATCGTACCATAAGATCAGCAACAGGAAAATAGGAGAAAAATCCCCAAATTCAAACATACCTGCACCGACCGGGACTCGAACCCGGTACCTTCGGCATGAGAGATGAGCACCTTGTGTCTAGGCAACCGGGTCTCCACCGCTTTTGGCTTTGATTGAGGTCACTTATTTTGTAATTATAACTTTAATCGCTTTTTTTTTTTTTAGTCGCAGTAGCACTGTCAAAAATTCGCATCATAAATTTATCGATCAACGCGCAAATTGTGTGCTCGACTTTTTTAGAGGTGCAAAGAAGGGAGTGTCTCATCTTATCGTTTCTAGTATCTATGGTATTATGAAGACACAGTAATGTTCGTCACTATGACCACACTCCATAGTTTAGTCACTCCCCGAAATCGCTTTACATTCATATCTAATTTTAGTAGGAGGACTTAAAGAGTGAAACAATGCACACCCCCTCTCCACACATACACTTTGTTTTCTGTCTACAGATCTGTCATGAACAGGGTTGGACCTGGCGAAGGTTTTGGTGTCACACCCAATGTGTCCACCGTGGACCAGCCATTGTATTACATCGAGTGTCCCAGGGCCTCGAAACTGGAACCTGACTACACATGTCGTAAGTATTAATTCATGTACGCGCAGTTTGTTTTTTTCACGCAGTTGATTGATTGATTGATTGATTGATTGGTTGATTGATTGATTGATTGGTTGATTGATTGATTGATTGATTGGCTGATTCAGTTATGCATTCACTTATGGTGGAGGCTATGAATCAGGTCATCGTAACCAAAATACCCCAGTTGGATTTTTGTTTCCATCTTGGGGTCAATTTCCTAAGACATTATTGTGGCCATGAAAAGGTTATTTATTCCTTTGCTTAATTATTTGATTATTTGTCCATTTATTCCTATTTTAGTTCTTTATAGATAGCTTCTCTCTGGTCCTTGCTCGTTTTCGTCGTATTCCGTCTTTTTTTTTCTGTTTTGTCAATATCCTCGTCGTCCAGCCCTTATCTACCCCATTCTCTGCTCATTCTCATTTATCTTTTTCTTCTTTTGTTTCTCTTAATGGTCTCCGCCTCACCCCCCCCCCCCGCGGATCTGAGTTAACAGGTAGCAAGTAAATATGCTTGAATACGTGTGAATGACGTTGCATTTTTTTTTTTTATTACTATTCAGAATCAGATCCTTGATTATTTAAGGGATAACTCGTCATAAACAGTCAACATGATAAAATGAGCTTGATGTAGATCTAATTGTTATTTGTAAGGTGGCTGTTCTAAAGGATACTTCATGGACGAATCACTGATGGAGTGCCAGCCATGTCCACAGGGTCACTACCAGGATGAGACTTACCAGTTCAGGTGTAAAGTGTGCCCTGGGGAAGTGTCCAGGCCCGAGATTGCTCTGCGCGACGCTCTCAGCTGCTTCCATTCCGAACACTGTTAGTGTTGAATTTTTATACCTTCGGGCGAGAGAAATAATTACTGTTGCTGGATCGTTCCGAAAGTATAAACACAAGAGGTCAAGATGCTCAGACAGACGAACACCAATCTAACATCTCTTGACCTGTCTCTTATCATCACATAAATCAAAGCAAGAACAGCCAGTTTACAAACTCATGTTTAATCAAAATTCAATCCAGCTTGAATTCTTTTCATAACATTGCCTGCAGAATCTACAATCATGAAAATAAACTCAAATTTGAACACATGGTTATGGATTTAAGGGATGAAAAAAACAAAACAGCAGCCGAATATGTGGGGGCTAAGTAGCTGTGCCTAATAGAATATTTCCATGAAAAATTAAGTTAATGTTGTGATAAGTTAAATAAAAATTGGTTAAAATATGGAGTTAGGATCTTCTTATTATGTAACAATGTCTTTCATTCTTCTTTGATATATTTCTTGTTTCTTTTTACAAAAACAAAAAAAAAAATTCCACCAGGGGCGAAAAAGACCAGCTTCTACACCTTCCTGCTCTGCCTGGCTTGCATTGTGCTCCTTACGTCCGCTCTGCTAGCTTTCCGAAGGTATACGGAAGTAGGGAGGGGGTGGGGGGTCAACACCCTGGGGGTTAATCATATTGTGGTCAGTGCTCTTGACCAAAGATTATCTGTATTGGTCACGCTCCTAACTAAACTACACCTGTAACCTTCTCAGATCAAGAGCCGAATATCAAAACATAATGAGTGAAGAGGTTGGTTTTTTTTTTAAATGTTTGTATTTTCACTTCTTAGAAAAATACCGGTGTTTTTTTTTTCATGCTAAGTTCGGCCAATTCGATTTTCATTTGCCTATATAATTTTTTTTGACACTTTGGTGCCTTTGATTTTCAGCATATTGAAGCGGAAAATAGTAATCGAAACCGACTTTCTATAACTTTCACTCTTTCTCTTGTATTTCAGCACTGTGCGGAATGAACCGGACGGTATCAAGAAAGAGGTTTACATCCCTGACAGACCGCCAGACCGAACCACAGGAGGATATTTGCAGGTATCAAAGTACTGGGCATTAACTCATTGAGCACGCAAGCTAATACTCCCCTGTTCTCACTGACCTTCTGCATCCAAGATGCTAAGTTTTGTTACCTGTCCTGTAAGCAAGTTTTGTAACCTGTCCTGTAAGCAGACAGACAAACATGGACATACAAACAGACATCTGTAAGACCTGGGAGACAGAGAGACGGTCACTGGGACGCACATCCAAAGAGACACGTAACCAGACAAACTGATGGATCACTTTAAAAAAAGACAGCAACAACAACAGCTGGAACAACTACATCAGCTTCCTTAGGTCTTATTATTGTTTCCGTTCCACAGAGATTTGCATATTTTGCGTCCCTCTCAATCAAACAGAGGCGCAAGTCCAGTCAACCAATCGTCGTGGCGACTATATCAGGAGCCGGTGACAGCGTTAGTGTTACTTATGACGACAACCAGCCTACCGCGGCCAGCCAGGGTCACCCAACCATTCTCGTTACCCACGCTTCACAGATATTATTGGAATCGGAATCCAGGACAGCCATGCGAGATAACAAGATCCATTTCTTACTCCCTGGAGCCTCTACGGCTGTTGAAGAACCTGAAGCAGAGGTCCCACGCAAAATGTCAACGTCGGGACCAAAGACGAAAAAACCACACCCAACAGCTTTACGCAAGGCCTCATTTGAAGCAGCCATTGTCCGATCTCGATTGTCTCTGCGGCATAACAGAAGTACGCTCTCCTTCTATCGTCATTCTGGCGTAGTTCACGCCCCTTCTGGTGAAAGGGTCAGGAATATTCCTCCGGACCCGGTGACTCTGACAGAGCCTGAGGCGCAAACCTCAGCGGTATCAATGCAATCAAGTGAAGGCCGGGCGCGCATGACCTGATTTTGACTGACTGGCTGACTAATTGGATGATGACGTCACGACCTTGCGTTTCAATGAGGCCTTGCGTACCAGTCAGCTGATTGGATGTCATTGAAACTCAGTGTGGTGACGTCACCATCCAACTAGTCGGCCGATCAGAGTCGGCCAATGCGCGCTTAGGCCAACACTTCCAACAGCTGTAACCCAATTGGACCAGTAAGTTGATCTCAGCTGAATTCCGCACGTAAGGGTCCCATGCTAAGAATAACTAGCCTTGTCACGTTGCAACATATACCTAGCACCACTGTGCAAGTTTTACAGAGAACAGCAACAGTTATAATTATTGTACCCATATGGGGCCCCGGGGTAGGGTAATTGAGTCTTGTGTAGCACATACACCAACGCATTGCAACATACACCTAAAGCCACATTGCAGGTTTTATAGATAATCAACAAGTATTATAATTATTGGGTCCAGTAACTCCTAAGCCTGTCCCCGAGGGACTCTATCGCGCCTGAAAAGTTTCTTCTGCATTCCTCGTCCTGTTGGACTAATGCAATTTTGGACATTTCCGTGTTAATTTAATACAGTTTTGACTTTGAGTTCAAACAACATTGAACAAGTTATTAAGCTGGTTTGATTTGGGGGAAATTAAGGATGTAATTTTTTCCTTAATATTTTGACCTCAGTGCAAAGTTTGTGTTTTGATTACTTGAACTTCACTGTTCTCGGAGTTATTGAGATCTATATGTATTTATTTTATCTTAAGCTGTTTACTGTCTAATCCCAAAGAGCCCAATGTGCCATAAAATGAGACAGTTTTCAGGCAGAGAAATATGACACTTGAACAAAGAGATCCTGTCCAGCCACAAACCTGTATCACTGTGAATTTTCTGCGGATAGTAGGCCTATAGGCCCATTGCGAATGACGTCATTGAGTGTTTTTATTTTGTTCTTCCGACACCCAATACGGTCCGGTGGATCAGCTGATGAGTGTAACTTCGAGATATGTCTAAGACGTAAGCGGCTAAATTGCTGCTGGTCGTATCGTAGTTGATTGTTATGACAAGGTGGAAAGGATGAATCTAAACTGGTCAGATTCTCTACCATCCGTGTAAACAAGGGAAAGGAAGTGAAAGAATTGACCGAACGCCTCCCATGGGCGTATACACACGTGTCATTGTTTACTGTAGAGAACTACTTTTAGCTCGCCGCCGATTGGTTCGCGACGCCTGAAGTGCTCACAGTGCAAATCAGCTAACGAATCAAAACCAATACCACAATCGCCATGGTGATGCGTCGGTCCTTACCTCAAAGATGGCGGATATGCGCAATGGGTCTATAATATAATGAATTTGAAAGATCGACACGATGTTGAAGTTGCATTTAAATTGCATATCAGACGTATTACAAAATGTATTATCTCTTCTACTAGGTGAACGGGGGGCTTAAACATAGTTATGAAATGTTTATGTTATCTTTTGCTTTTGCGATTCCAGCTTTGATTTTAATAGTTGTGGCGTTTTTATTGCAGACTGACAAAGAATTACAATTGCTTACACTTTTTATTTGAAAAATTCTTTGCACATAATAATCGCGGCCATGCAAATCGGCGGTTATTAAATTCTGTTTCAGTAATTAAGCAATACATTTTAAATTCTTCATTTTGTGTTGTTACAGTAACAGTGTAGTGCTTGAAGAGGAAGGTTGGGGTGTGGGAGAGTGGCAGATCTCTCTATCTCTCTCTCTCTCTCTCTCTCTCTCTGACACACACAGAGGGAGGGGCCTCGAACTCTAAGGGGGCTACGCTGCCGCTGGCCAGTCTGCATAATATTACGTGACACGTGTAATCCTTTTCTTACATATTATGATGATAATTATGACAAAGCACTGTAGTTTCTGAACAAATCCTTTTATAATTTTCTTAGCTATCTGGTTTAGAATCCCCGCCGGTGTTCTCGGGTGGGAGAAGAGGGTGGCGGTGAGATCAGTCAGGGTAAAGGTGTAAATTAATGTCTGAGCCCCGGCACGTGACAAGTTAAACCTAAAGGGCGTGGTGGGAATTGCAAAGTGCGGAATTTTAAACATCTATCATCATCATCAGCGTTACTTGAATGATTTAAAACACTTCCACCCTCCTCTTGGCGTGAACGTGGAGGACTGGGAGGGGCCTCACAGCTAGAATGGTCTAGGCCTCTCTTTATCTAAATCCGGCTCTGCACTCTCTCTCTCTCTCTCTCTCTCTCTCTCTTCTCTCTCTCTCTCTCTCTCTCTCTCTCTCTCTCTCTCTCTCTCTCTCTCTCTCTCTCTCTCCCCCCTCTCTCTCTCTCTCTTTCCCTCATCTGTAAATACACAGGCAGGCATCTGAAAGCATGAGCTCAATGGGCAGCACTAAGGGTTTAGGAGACCCCAGTCATGCAAAGTTACACTGGTTTTTGAAACGGGGAAGAAAATCATGCACATTATAAAAGAATCGCAGAAGATAAATGGACTGATGAGGCAGTGCAATATCTTTGGAAATAGTTTATTCATTCGAGTAAGACTAAAGAGAAAAGGGGATCCGACCAAACCTTCCAGAAGAATTCATATCGTGCATTTCATGTCAGATCACTTCATACACGTATGAAAACAGAATTCATTACAATAGATGAGATAAGGATCCTTTCCTTGGTCTCCTCATTTCTTCCATTCCATAGTTTCTATTGGCGTGAGTTTGTGTGTGTGTGTGATGGCTGTTATCATATTATGGTTTTACATTTGCTTCAGTGGGTGTACAAGTGGAAGCTGCAAGAGAGTTTGACTAACTTTAGTGTGACATTTTGAATCTATCACAGTTTCAACTGCCAGTTGCGAAGGAAGTTTCTCAAAATGTGATTAATCAAAACGTATCAAAGACCTACAATAAGCCAGGGATGACTGAATAACCTAGTAATACTGTCAATTGAGAGAGATTTCAGTGTAGATTTCAATAAGTTTGCACAAATTAAAAACAGGCAATTTTAAATCAGTTTGAGTCTCCTAAGAGTAAATGCATTTTTTAAAATTACTTTTTTTTTTTTAAATACAGTATATGTTTTTTTTAAAAAAGGGGGGGGGGATAAGAGGCTCAATATTGGACTGGTGGAAGGGACTCAGAGAGTGCCACAGACTAATAAATTAACCAGACTGGAAACACGAGCTTCGGGCTGTGTCGTTTTTTACGGAATTTCCCGAGCGGCGGTCGTATAACCAACATGGCCGCCGCTCGGGAAATTCCGATTCTAGTTCTATCTGCAGTAGAAATTTCTTTTTATTTGTCAAGAATGGTGGTACGTGTATTAATTCCTTGGTGCGGAACCAAACTACCGCGTTCAGTAGGCGCGTCAAAATGGTGTCATTCAACATTGTAGCTATGCTGAAGCGTCGGTCGTAAACGTAAACCTAATGTGGCGGATGGTTCATGACCTTTCGCTGTTTTGTGGCGTCACACAATGGGATCATCCAGTCTGGGTATTTTATGAGTCTGTGGAGAGTGCTAACAGCCCATAGACCAAAGGGAGCAATATGTGCCTTATTCCAGTGTAGTTCAGCGAATGTCCATCATACCGGGTTAAAAATAGCAGGCCTACCGTACCTGAAAGTGACGTAGTTCCCAGAGCGCATGGCCACGCCCCCAGTGAGTTTGCCATATTGGTAACCACTGTTACTGTTATGATTCTCTCGCACAGGTTGTGTCGGAGAAAGAAGGCAGCAGAAGTAACTTACAAGGGAGAAACATGCCATGTCTATTCATAGTCATATGATTCATAGAAAGGAGAAACATACAACATGTATTCATACCATTAAATACGTTACACATGGCAACCCGCGCTACCTCCACTGTGTGTAAGGGAGAGAACATAGAAAACGTCCTTTTGTCCTTCATCGGGACCCGACCTGATGGGTCACGACCTACTATGGGCCCCTTCTCACCCCGACAGAACTAACAACACCCTCATCTTATTCTTAGTTTTTTAACCACCAAACGGGCGGTGCGGGCCAACATGACTTAGGACACACCTCCCCATTACCAGAAGTTTCCCCACGCCCGCACGTTCTCATCCACCCAACTTACTTCTGCTGTCTACCCCCAACCCACTGCCCCATCCAGCGCCAGTGGCACACCGCCCTGACCACTTCAGAACCCATCCCAATAAACTGACCAAATAAAAAAATAACCAGCCCTTGCACTGGGCAGCGACACAACTAGAAAAGCTTCTCGCCCCTGCCACTAGCAGGGGCGACAACAATTAAATGGAAAATAACTAACACCATTACCTCCCCTGACATGGGGCAGAAACCGAAACAAAAATATTGATGTCATAACACCCCCCCCCCCACCCCAAATTTCCATAGTAGGGAACTCTGTCTCTCTCTCTCTCTCTCTCTCTCTCCAAGACTTGTCTACGGAGCCAGCCTCCAGGAAAAGAGCCAGAAGAAAAGGAAGACCGAGATGAAGGCAGCCCATTACGGAGCCCATTTGAGGGCCGGGAAAAGAACTAAAGAAACAAGGGAAAAAAACAACAAACTAATAAAACTAACAAGAAGAGTGAGGTGTAAATGCCAAGGGCAGCAATCCTCCCTAAATAAAGATCTGCAGTATCGAGAACTCTTCAAGCGCAAGAAAGTTGGCGCCTTCAGACAAGCACATTTTAAGAAAGCACCTGCTGCTGCCGAGGGTGCACGTAGATGAAGCCCGGAAAAGCAAGTGCTTCATCAGTCACAACACCCTCTCATGTTTTAAGATAGGAGTCGACATCAATTTTGTTGTACCAGAAATTCGAAAAGTAGAAGTAAGAACACATTGCATTACACAGCAAGACGCCTCAAAGCCTGAAAAAGAATTCACTTTCAATATTTCAAAACATGCTTGATTTTACAAGCGGCGCTCTACGCAGCAAACTTTACCGTAATACGTGCGTTTTCCTTGTGTGTCAAAAGGGTTTGAGTGGAATACTTCAAGAAGCTGTAAAGTGCTTGTCTTGAGGCGCCAGCTGTCTCGTCCTTGAAGCGATCTCGATGATTTCTCCCTTATGGCTGTTGTGATTCTGCTCTTGTATAAATCATGAGTACAGGCCCATCCTACTCCGCTACAATGAGTAATAACTCAAAATCTACACTTTCTGTCATCTTTTATACAACCAGTCCTGCGGTCAACAATAATTATGTGTTTTGACCCGCTGTGTTTCGGCAAGTCAATAAACAAAACCCGGTATTTCACAATTGAAACATTAAATTTTTATTTCCTAAGGCAATAAGAAATCCCTAATAGAGACAATATAACTGTGCAAAGACGAATGCTCACAAAAGACGAATGCTCACAGTTATTGCTGCTATTGTTGTTGTGCGTTGATTTCTCTTTAGAGAACTTAAAATAAGTGAATCAAAATCAAAAAGCAAAAGGCACGGGGACTCCAGCACACACTACCCTCCAAGCACAGATGTGTCGTGTGACTATGTGGTTGCGAGAGCACTTTTCCCATGACATGGACGACCTTAAGTCTAATACACTAAAGTACCAGTTGCCCCTTAAGATCTGAGGAAGTAGGTTCTAATCCGTATGTTTTGTCCGGCCTACCCCCGACCAAACTCCACCCCAACTCTCAGACCCTCAGTAAGCGCCTCAAGGGAGGAAATCTCGCCAGACTAGTTGGGCATTACTAGCCGTGCGAGAACCTTGGTCGACCGCCGACCTCAACGCTACATGGGAGCAGGAGCCAGTAACCACCCAAGTTTCCCCAAGATGGCTGTTCTGTACTATAAATGATTTGAGGTCTTTATTTTAGGAGGTTCGCTGCCCTTGGCATTTACACCTCACTTTACTTGTTTTATTATTTCTTGTTCTGGCGGAGGGGGGGGGGGGTGGAGATGATATGGATAAATTTTAATCTATTAATTTCAATTTTGCCCGGGCAGCGGCCTTTCGGCCTGCTCTTTACGATTTGCAACTGCCAAGGTATCTTTAACGTGCGCAACATGTCCTTATCCGAGAAGACTAGAAGACTAGGTACTCGATCCTACCCCCCAATAGGACCAGGGACTTGAAAATATGAGATCTGTACTATAAATTTTTGTTTTTGAGGTCTTTATTTTAGGAGGTTCACTGCCCTTGGCATTTACACCTCACTTTACTTGTTTTATCATTTCTTGTTCTGGCGGGGGGGGGGGGGGGGAATGATATGGATAAATTTTAATCTATTAATTTCAATTTTGCCCAGGCAGCGGCCTCTCGGCTTGCTCTTTACGATTTCCAACTGCCAAGGTATCTTTAACGTGCGCAACGTGCACACGGGCCCTCCGAATTTTTTCGTCCTTATCCGAGAAGACTAGGTACTCGCTCCTACCCCCCAATAGGACCAGGGACTTGAAAATATGAGAAAAATCCAATTTCCAAGAACTACTCGATCCTACCCCCCAATAGGACCAGGGACTTGAGAAAATATGAGAAAAATCCACTTTCCAACATGCCTGCACTGCCCGGGTTTAGAACCCTAGACCACCTTGTCCCCTCTGTACTATAAATGATTTGAGGTCTTTATTTTAGGAGGTTCGCTGCCCTTGGCATTTACACCTCACTTTACTTGTTTTATTATTTCTTGTTCTGGCGGGGGGGGGGGGGAGGGGGGGAGATGATATGGATAAATTTTAATCTATTAATTTCAATTTTGCCCGGACAGCGGCCTTTCGGCCTGCTCTTTACGATTTCCAACTGCCAAGGTATCTTTAACGTGCGCAACGTGCACACGGGCCCTCCGAATTTTTTCGTCCTTATCCGAGAAGACTAGGTACTCGATCCTACCCCCCAATAGGACCAGGGACTTGAAAATATGAGAAAAATCCACTTACTGTACTATAAATGATTTGAGGTCTTTATTTTAGGAGGTTCGCTGCCCTTGGCATTTACACCTCACTTTACTTGTTTTATTATTTCTTGTTCTGGGGGGGGGGGGGGGGGAGATGATATAGATAAATTTTAATCTATTAATTTCGAAAGTTGGACATGTCAGACTTGTGCAATGGGGTTGTCGGACTTGTGAGGCGCACTTTTTTGACTTGTGCAGCAAATTTGTCTGGCTTGTTCGGTAGACTTGTCATAACTGTCAAACCTGTGGGGCAGATTTTTTGGACTTGTCGGACTTCTGCGGCGAACTTATCTGACTTGTTCAGCTGACTTGTCAGCCTCGTCAGGTTTGTGCTCCTGGTTTGTCAGACTTATGCGGCAGACCTGTTGGACTTGTGCTGCAGATTTGTCTGACCTATCAGATATGTTGAACTTGGGGGAGTTGTTCGGCGAACTTTGTTGTTCTTGTGCAGCAGATTTGTCACATTTGCCATAATTGTGCAGCCGGCATGTCAGACATATCAAACTTGTGGGGTTTGTGCAGTGGACTTATCAGACTTCCACAGATGACTTGTTGGATTTGTCATACTTGTCGGACTTGTTGAACATATTCGGCAGTCTTGCCAGACTTGTGTGGTGAACTTGTCAGACTTGTCCAGCATACTTGTCTAATCTAGGTGGCAGATTTGTCGTATTTGTACGGATGACTTGTTGGATTTGTCGAAACTGTGCAGCTTTGTTGAACTTGTGTGATGGATTGTTGGACTTGTTGGACTTGTGGGACAAACTCGTTGGACTTGTCAGACTTGTGAACCGGGCTTGTCGGACTCTTCCGGCCAACTTCTTGGACTTATATGTCAGACTTGTAAGACTTTTTCGCCCAACTTGTTGGATGTGTGCGTCACACTTGACTGATTTTTTTTTGCCAATTTCTTGGACTTGCTCGCTGGACTTGTCAATTTTTTTTCGGCCAACTCGTTGGACTTGTGCATTGGATATTTTTGTGGCCAACTTCTTTGACTTGTTCATCAGACTTGTCAAACTTTTTTAGTCAACTTGTCGGATTTCTGCATCAGACTTGCCAGACTTTTTTCGGCCAAATTCTTGAAATTGTGCTTCAGTCTTATCGGAATATTTTGGCCAACATGTTGGTCTTGTATGTCAGACTGGTCAAAATGTTTTGGCTAACTTGTTGGACTTGTGCATCAGATTTGTAAAAAAATTTTTTGCCAACTTTTCAGACGTGTGCGTCAGACTTGTCAGAAGTTTTTGGACCATTTGTTCAACTTGTGCGTCAGACTTGACAAAATTTTTTTGGCCAACTTATCGGCCTTGTGGGTCAGACTTGTCAAAATGTTTTTGTTCAACATGTTGGACTTGTGCGTGAGATTTGTCAAAGTTTCTTGGCTAACTTATTGGACTCGTCAGAAATTTTCAGCCAGTATGTTGGACTAGTGCATCAAAGTTCCCCGAAATTTTTGGATAATTTCTTGGACTTGTGCGTCGGATGGTCAGACTTTTTTCTGCCAAATTGTTGGACCTGTGTGTCAGACTTGTTGGAAACTTTTAAACAACTTGTGGCACTTGCGCGTCAGACTTGTCGCATTGTTGCAGTCAACTTTTTGGACTTGTTCGCCGAACTTGGCCAACTAACTAGACCTTTGCGTCAGACGTCAGACCCTTTTCATCCAACTTGTTCAATTTGTGGATCAGATTTGTCAAACTTTTTTGGCCTGCTTGTCAGACTTGTGCATCAGACGTGTCAAAATTTTTTTGGCCAACTCCTTGGATTTGTGCGTCACACTTGTCAAAATTTTTCGACCAATCTGTCGGACTTGTTTGAATTTTTTGGCCAACTTTTCGGACATGTGGGTCAGACTTGTCAAACTTTTTTGGACAACTTGTCGGGCTTGTGTATCAGACTTGTGTGAATTTTTTGGCCAACTTGTTGGACTTGTGCATCAGGCTTGTGAAAATTTTTTGGCTAACTTGTTGGACTAGTGCGTCAGAGTCAGACTAATCGGAATTTTTGGCCAACTTTTTTGACTTGCGCATCAGACGTGTCAGACTTTTTTCGGCCAAATTTTAGGAATTGTGCACCGGAATTGTTTAAATATTTTGGCCAAATTGTCGGACTTGTGTGTCAGACTTATCAAAATTTTTAGGCCAACTTGTTGGACTTGTGCATCAGACTTGTCAAATTTTTTTTGGCCAACTTGTTACACTTGTGCGACAGATTTGGCAAAAGTTTTTTGGGCAGCTTGTTGCACTTGTGCGTCAGACTTGTCGGATTTTTCGGTCAACTTGTTGAACTTGTGCTTTGGACTTGTCAGACTTTTTCGGAGAACTTGTTTACTTGCGCATCAGACTTATCAGATTTTTTCAGTCAACTTGTTGGTCTTGTGCATCAGACTTGTCAGACTTTTTTGGCTAACTAGTTTGACTTGTGCATAAGACCTGTTGGGCTTTTTGGGCAACGTTGAGACTTGTGTCTCGGACTTGTCACACTTTTTTCCTCTAATCTTTTGGGATTTGTGCGTTGGACTTCTCAGATTTTTTTGGGCCAACTTGTTGGATATGTGCGTTGGAATTGTTGGATTTTTTGTCTGCCAAATTGTTTTATTTGTGGGTCAGATTTGTCAAAATGTTTTGGCCAAGTTGTCGGATTTGTGCATTGAATTTGTTGGATTCTTTTGGCCAACTTTTTTAACTTGTGCCTCAGACTTGTCGGATTTTTTTCCGAAAACTTCTTTTACTTGTGCATTGGACTTGTCACATATTCTCGACCAACTTGTTGGACTTGTGCATCTGACTTGTGAACATTTTTTTGGCCAATTTGCCAGACTTGTTCATCAGACTTGTCAGACTTTTTCAGCCAACTTGTTGAACTTGTTTGCCAGTCTTTTCAAAATTTTTTGGCAAACTTGTCGTACCTCTGCGTCAGACTTGTCATAATAAATTTTAGTCAACTTGTTGCACTTGTGCGCCAGACTTGTCAAAATTTTCTGCCAACTTGTTGGACTTTTACATCAGAATTGTGAGATTTTTTCAGCCAACTTATTGGATTTGTGCATCAGACTTGTCGAATTTTTTTTGCAAACTTGTTGCACTTGTGCGTCAGACTAGTCAGAATTTTTTGCCTACTTGTTTGACTTGCGTTGCGTCAGACTGGTCAGAATTTTTTGACCAACTTCTTGGTCTAATACGTCAGCTTTGTCAGATTTTTTAGGCCAACCTATTGCACTTGTCAGACTTTTTTGGCCAACTTGTTGGATTGTACGTCAGATTTGCCAGACTTTTTCGGCCAACTTGTTGGACATGTTTGTCAGACTTGTCACAATATTTTTGCCAACTTGTCGTACCTCTGCGCCAGACTTGTCATATAAACTTTGGCCAAATTGTTGGACTTGTGCGTCAGACTTTTCAAAATTTTTTGGGCAACTTGTCGGACTTGCACATCAGTTTTCTCAAATTTTTTCAGCCAACTTACTGTACTTAAGCGACAGGCTCTTTTCGGCCAATTTGTTGGGCTTGTACATCAGAATTGTTAGACTTTTTGGCCAATTTATTCTATTTGCACACTAGACTTTTCAGATTTTTTGGCCAACTTGTTGGACTTGTGCGACAGACTTGTCAGAATTGTTTTGCCTACTTGTTGGACTTGTGTGTCAGATTTTTCGGAATTTTTCGGTTAGCTTCTTGGACGTATGTCAGACGACAGGTTTTATCGTCCAACTTGTTGGACTTGTTCGTCAGACTTGTCATATAAATTTTGGCCAACCTTTTTGTCTTGTGCGTCAGGCTTGTCAAAATCTTATGGCCAAGTTGTTAGCCTTGTGCATTGGACTTGTCAGACTTTTTTGCCTAACTTTTTTGACTTATAACTCTTACTTGTCAGACTTTTTCAGCCAACTTGTTGGAATTGTTTGTCGGACTTGACAGACTTTTTGGGGCAAATTGATAGAACTGTACATAAGTCTTCTCAGACTTTTTCGGCCAACTTGTTGAACTTGCGCATCAGACTTGTTGTCAGACTTTTTAGCCCAACTTGTTAAACTTATACGTAGGACTTGTCAGACATTTTTGGTGAACTTGTTGGACTTTTGTGTCAGACTCATGAGAATATTTTGGCCAACTTAACGGACTTGTGAATCAGACTTGTTGGAATTTTTCGGGCAATTGGTTGGACTTGTGCATCAGACTCGTCAAACTTTTTTTTGCCGACTTGTCAGACTTGTTCATCAAACTTGTCAAAATATTTTGGCCAACTTGTTGGATCTCTGCGTCAGACTGGTCATAATAAATTTTGGCTAACTTGTTGGACAAGTGCAACAGACTTGTCAAAATTTTTTGGCCAACTTGTTGGACTTGTGTGCCATACTTGTCAAAATTTTTTGGCCAACTTTTCTTACTTGTGCGTCAGACTTGTCAGATTTTTTAGGCCAACTTGTTGGACGTGCCCGTCGGACTTGTCAGACTTGTGTTGTAGATTTGTCAGACTTATACTAAAATTAAAACAAAAACTTGTCATTCTAAAGGGTGACAAAGGGGCGTCTAAAATAGCTGGCTTTAGGCGTCAATTGTGTGTGTGTGTGTGTGTGTGTGTGTGTGTGTGTGTGTTTGTGCGTGTGTGATAATGCTTGCTTCTTCCGCCCCGATTCTCTGTCCCCCTTCTTTCTATTTTTCTGTGTTCTTTGTTCAGCACTTTCGTCTTGTACTCTACTGTATCTTTTTTTTTTTTTTACAGTTACACCTTCATCTTTCTCCCATCATTCAGTTCTTTTTCATTTTTAGGAGCTCATGATTTACCGAGTTCATGGAACAAATATAAATAACACAAATTAGTCATATGTCTCTTTCTCTTTATCTCGATTTTTTTTACTTATGTGAAATATGTATTGAAAAGGTGCCTATTGTATTTTAGGGCTTGAAAAGTTTGTGTCCAACTTGTAATTACTGACTGACTCTATGAGAGAAGCCAGTAGGCATAACAATGTTTTCTGTATCAAAGGAAGGAAGGAACAACATTTTGCTGCTAATGGTAAACTAGCAATATCATTTCCAATATCTTATCTCGGAGAAACAAAATCCAACTGGATACCATCAAAAATTACATTTCCAGCTAATCACCCTGATTACCTTTCCACTTCGTGTGTTGAATCTGCCAACAGTATGTCATGAAAAAGATTTAGTGCGAAAGTATTATTATCCTAATCTGCGAAACATTTCGGAAGAAGAGTTAATATTTTGATTCTTTAATGCTAAATGGACTTGTTCGCCCAGATCTAGCGCTTCAATGTTAGATGTTAAACCTCATTTGTTTCTTATTTTTCTCCTTTTTGATTCCACATCTGGGCAACTAATATATCGGCATATTTTATAAGTATTAAAATAACGGGACAAAGAAAATAATTAAACATATTGAGCCAGTAAATATGATTAAATGATACATTTTTGTGAATGATTAAAACATGACTTGTCACACTATGAAATCTGGCTTAACAATAACATGCTGGATTCAGGAAACAGGGACTCGCACTTGTGTGTTCATTGTTTCTGAATCTACTTTCGGAATTACCACTGCGAGACTGAAAGTTTCAATTTGAGGCTGTTTTTGCACGGGAAACATTACTATTTTGTGAAACAGAGCACTGAGCAATGTCTTTCTTCCTGAAATCTCGTAAAAGGAAGTTAGGAGCAAAGGTTGGCACTAGTGGCAGATCTCTAGTCTAGATCTAGAATCTAGTCTAGTAGCGTTTGGTGGTCAAAATGTAGAACTTTGTACAAGAATGTAGATCTAAAATCTACTTTCTACGTCTGTTGATAGCAAGTTCATTAGATCCTCTGTTATTGAACTTACTGATGTCTGATGGCAAAGTGAGACCCATCAGACTTTTAGCACGAACAGTTTGGGGCCTAGAAAAAACTAGATCTAGATATCTAGATCTAGAGTGTATGCATTAGGTGTGACCACAAGCCAGAAAAAAATCGATCAAAACTGGAATTGAAGGGAAAGAAAAAGTCCGATAGGCCAAGGCAGAGGAATAACATGTTAGGCATGCGGTGTAAAGTTAATTTGTTCACCACAAAATTATTCTTGTCCAATAAGTTGGGCTGTTTGTGAGTGGTTGTATGAAGGTCACTGCGACCATTGCATGTAGGTGCGACCATTACTTGTTGGTCATGCCACCATTTGATTCTAAGTGCGATCACCAAATTAAAACACTGGTTTTTACTGTTTGACAACAACGTCAGTCTCATACTAGATCTAGATATATCTATAATACATGTAACGTCTATCCATTTGGGGATTGTATGAAGTCTGTTCGTTTGAGTTTGAAGAAAAGCATGTCGACACGATAACAGTCATTTTTGTGCTTGGAAAAGTAAGACAAATACAGATTTTAAAAGGATGATAGGAAAGAAGGAGGACTGTCCTCTTGTAATGAAGTCATATAAAATGTATTAAACAAAGAAATGGGTCAAAGCAGATTTCTTCCAAAATTTTATTCAAAGAACGCCCCAAAACACAGGTTCCAAACCAAGAACAATCAATCAAAAACACAAGAGATAATGTGCAAACAATATCACATTGTGGATGCCTGGCTCGGAAAAGATCGAACCAGGTTCGTCCAGGTCTGTTATCCTTCCAACGTGTTTCACGCCCTTTGAAGAATTTTTTGCCAGTGTCCAAGACATCATTTTTTGACCGTCCAAATCCTCTCTTGCTCATATCATCCACCCACTGAACAATTTCCTCCTCTTCATCAGGAGTTTGCCCTGTTGTGTGCATTATTTCTATTTTTCGTCTTCCCCTCAGCTTATCCTGCAGAGTTCCGTATGGAATTCCATATACTTCTGCAGCCCGGCAGATAGGGGTTCCATGTCTGACTGCATAGTGCATTTATGGCTGCATGAAGATCATTTATTGACCACTTTGGTGGCTCTTTCAGCATCTGCAAAGTTGATAAAGGAAAGAGAAAATAAACAACAGCAGCAACAATGAGAACAACAGTCAATTGTGGGTCTGGATCTAGTTGAGTTACATCATTTAAGAGAAAAAGACAGAAAAAAAAAAGTCTACACTAGTCCATAGATATAAGCAATTGATTTATTACTGGTAAAATGCATTGGTCGCACTGACAAGTAAAAAGATGATAGTGTTTATTGGTGCGACCAGTACTATAACCACACGGAAAGTACATGGAAAGCGAAACCACCACCTTAAATTCACAATAACATCTGTATATAATAATTAGGGCACAAATTTAACGAGACACCGGTGAAACAAGTATGTTTATCAGCTATTTCAAGCAACTCACCTTTGAACTTTGACATGGAAGTTGATCAAGTTGATTACTAAACGAAACTTGGGAAGGCCGATTCAGACGCTTTTTGCTTCAGTAGGGGGGTTTCTCAAGTCACGTGATGTCATCAAGCGTTAAAAAATTCGACTAATCAGGACAAAAAACGGCATAGTGAAAAAAAACAACGAAATGTAAGATATATGGTCGCACCGATATGCTGGTCGCAGCATAACACATCTACTCTATTCTATTAAAAAAAACTTTGTGATAAACTTGGATGATGGGATTTCATTTCACTGATTTTGTAGAATGACATTGACAAAAAGCATCAGTCTAGTCTAGATCTAGAGTAGATGTGTTATGCCGCGACCAGCATATCGGTGCGACCATATCTTACATTTCGTTGTTTTTTTTCACTATGACGTTGTTTGTCCTGATTAGTCGCACCAATAAACACTATCATCTTTTTACTTGTCAGTGCGACCAGTGCATTTTATCAGTAATAAATCAATTGCTTATATCTATGGACGTGTAGACTTTTTTTTTCTGTCTTTTTCTCTTAAATGATGTAACTTAACTAGATCCAGACCCACAATTGACTGTTGTTCTCATTGTTGCTGCTGTTGTACATGTTTATTTTCTCTTTCCTTTATCAACTTTGCAGATGCTGAAAGAGCCACCAAAGTGGTCAATAAATGATTTTCATGCAGCCATAAATGCACTATGCAGTCAGACATGGAACCCCTATCTGCCGGGCTGCAGAAGTATATGGAATTCCATATGGAACTCTGCAGGATAAGCTGAGGGGAAGACGAAAAATAGAAATAACACACACAACAGGGCTAACTCCTGATGAAGAGGAGGAAATTGTTCAGGGGGTGGATGATATGAGCAAGAGGGGATTTGGACGGTCAAAAAATGATGTCTTGGACACTGGCAAAAAATTCTTCAAAGGGCGTGAAACACGTTGGAAGGATAACAGACCTGGACGAACCTGGTTCGATCTTTTCCGAGCCAGGCATCCACAATGTGATATTGTTTGCACATTATCTCTTGTGTTTTTGATTGATTGTTCTTGGTTTGGAACCTGTGTTTTGGGGCGTTCTTTGAATAAAATTTTGGAAGAAATCTGCTCTGATCCATTTCTTTGTTTAATACATTTTATATGACTTCATTACAAGAGGGCAGTCCTCCTTCTTTCCTATCATCCTTTTAAAATCTGTATTTGTCTTACTTTTCCAAGCACAAAAATGACTGTTATCGTGTCGACATGCTTTTCTTCAAACTCAAACGAACAGACTTCATACAATCCCCAAGTGGATAGACATTACATGTATTATAGATATCTAGATCTAGTATGAGACTGACGTTGTTGTCAAACAGTAAAAACCAGTGTTTTAATTTGGTGATCGCACTTAGAATCAAATGGTCGCATGACCAACAAGTAACGGTCGCACCTACATGCAATGGTCGCAGTGACCTTCATACAACCACTCACAAACAGCCCAACTTATTGGACAAGAATAATTTTGTGGTGAACAAATTAACTTTACACCGCATGCCTAACATGTTATTCCTCTGCCTTGGCCTATCGGACTTTTTCTTTCCCTTCAATTCCAGTTTTGATCGATTTTTTTCTGGCTTGTGGTCACACCTAATGCATACACTCTTTCTTTTGTAGCCATTAGTAGTAGGCCTAGGCTATATAATAAGGGCTGTCCATTGCAGCTCAGAATGCTATATATACAGATCTATGCTATCTTTGTGTTTGTATCATTACATAAAAACTGCAGCCCTGGCTCAGGCTTAGAGCTACAACAAAATCCAGAAAGACTGAAAGATTGTTTTTCATGCTGTTTGCAGCTTTTTGTCAGATTCTGTTTTTTAATGTATTAAACAGTTAATTTCCATGCCGCATGTCCAATTCATAACACCCCTATAGAGGACTAACTGGCCAAGGACACCACTCCCCCGTCGTCTCACAGCCACTCCAAAAGTTGCGACCATTGTCACTTGTGGGGATCTAATTAGGCCTACCCCAGGCAGTTTGGAATTATTTTTCATTCCAATTTAAGAAGATTTGGCAATGAGACACTTTCACATTTATTTTAGAATTAGAGAGTTCAAAAGTTCAGAATTATATAGATGTAGAATTATTAGTAGGGTTTTCTGTTCAATGAGATAAGGAATGTACAGAATCATTTCAGTTTCAGTGCATGGACCAGGAACGTGAATTTTAATTGCGAGTGTGAACAAAAAAAAAAAATTCCAATCAAATTGCAAGTGAAAAGAGCAATCTTCATGTGTGAAAGGTTAAAACAAGTTGTATTGAGGGAGGATTTCTGAATGTGTCTCATGGCCTGATTTTCTTACAATAATAAAATATCCCAAACGGTGGCCAAACTGCTGTGGTATAACTATAAGCCTGATATGTAAGGGATCCCCACAAGGACGTGACTTTGGGAGCAGTCGTGAGGGGTCTTCTCAGACTTCTGTAGGGATGTTTGTATAGTTAGCGGCAAGTAACTGCTATAAGTACTTGAAAAAGGTGCAGTCTGGTGATTCTGTTCTGAAATCTTTTCTATAAAAATAATGATTGATGTAAATGTCAGCCAAAATTTGATGGTCTCGGATCACTAATTTTTCTGCTTATATTTTTTGCACATATTCAATTACAGGATCAGAAAAACAAATCCAAGAATACAGTTCAAAAGAGCAACAATAGAGATCTTTCAGAAGAAGTGGAAAGTGAATCTGATGTTGACAGGTAATTAGATTACATCTTTACATAATGGTGAATATATAATAGTTTGGCCGTAATTTACAGACACTGGTAAGTAATAATATGCCAGAGAATTTAGGCTGTGGTGGAATTTCTTTGCAATGTCATCCTAAAGATATCAGTCCTCCTCTTGCATCCAATTTTCATCCTGCTTTAATGATTGAAACATTATACTCAGCTGACACTACTGACAGTCAAAGTCCTGAACTCTTGAATGTAAATTTGTTATTTTATACATTTACGGAAATGACTCGATAGAGAAAAAAAAAATCAGTTGATAAAAATACATAACATACGGTATGACAGCAGCAGGAACAGGAAGTAAAAGTTCTTTCCCAGGTTATTAGATGAAATACCAATTTATAACTCTTATGAACAGTGATTTTGCACAGGGAATTTCATATTATATCTGGAAGAGAAATGCAAATACACTATTTGTCATATTATGTAAACTTATTGGAGACTTGCATGAGTTGTCTTTGTTTGTAACAAATTCAATCATTAACAAAACTAATTGCTTTGACTAAGACAAGATTTGTGGTAAACTTGGTGATTGATCATTTTTTCTCAGCAGCAATGAATTCACTGAGAGTAGGGACAAGATTTATAGTTCAGAGGAGGAGGATGAAACTGCGCAGCAGAAGCGCCTGAGGCTGGCAAAGGAGTATCTTTCAAAGTTAGAAGCAGAAGGTAAAGCTGGACTTACCGGGTTACCACTGGAATGTCATTTTATTTTTTTAGTGACCACCAGACTGTTTTCCTTTAGGAATATATATGCCAGTAACAACCATGACACCTATCAATAAGTCTCCTGGAATAGTTTTCCTCATTTTTTCAGTGTTTTACTGAAGTCTGTGCGGTAAGGGTTGTTCTACCAGGAGTTTTAATGTCTGAGTAGTTAAAGGTTTAAACTCAGGTATTTGAAAGAAAATTTTGTAGATTATACCTTACAGCACAAAGCAGCTCATCAGACAATGAGACAGTCAGACCTAAGCCTGTTTTATTACCATAAACATCACAATATGATGTACATGAAACTGCTACCTGTGCAAAGAACTTTTCGTGTGTCCCTATGTCAGATGCAGTCTAAGATGATCCTCTTAAATTATGAGTATAAACTGATCATAAACTTACATCGGCTGTTTTCCTTTGAATTTGTGAGTTACTATTGTGTCTTGTCATTTTTATTATTCTGTCATCACAGAAGCAGAAAAGAAAGCAGATGAAGAGACATTACAAGATGCTGTCGCAAGTCGTTTGCAACATGACATTGTAAGTATTCAGTTCATGTGACATTACTCACATTACAAGTTTCAGGGTTTAAACTTTGATTCCATTGAGTCTTCACTTCTGTAGACAAGTAATCTGGTTTGGGCAGGGGAAAGTAAGATATTGAAACATTTCCTGTGGTGGACTTGCTCATGATTTGTCTAAAGATCTAACAGATCATTATTGTAAAGGATGAATATATTTGGCATTGAGAGCAATTATTATCAGACATGATCAACAAAATAATGCGACTATTGCCAATCTTTCTTAAGTCTAGTTTGATGTAAATGGCATGTTTCCAGTTAATCACTTTGTTATACTAATAATACTAATATAGGCACTATATAAGCACTTTATTCCTGTTGGCAGTCCTGTTCTCCGTTGTCTTTCATGCTTTCTGTGCTGAACAAAAGTGAATGTTTGGTGGCGGCTAATATAGACCAGTCGTCAGTAACTTTCAAACATACAATTGACACTTTTCATAATGTGGTTTTTATTTTGTTTATTTTGTTAATCTAAAAATAGATAATCCACATAGGTGTGGTAATTAATCCTTGCTGTGCTTTTGACGGTGACAGTGTAATTCAGCATCTTAAAAGTTTGCTAAAGTTTGGAATATTTCATGTCATTTTCTGCTCTTTTTTTCTTTCAAATTTATGTGAAATTCACTCTTTGTATTGTTTAAATTTTCAGTCAGAACAAGCAGGGAAATTGCTCAAGCAAGTAGCAGATTCGGTAAGTTGGAGCTAATCATGAAGTTTGATGAGTGAAAGAAAATTGTCTCACACCAAAATCAGTGCGATTCTAAAAGACTGGAAGATGCTATCGCATGTTCTTATAACATCTGTTTTTTTTTTTTAGTGACTGCAATATTTTGTTTACAGACACGATCATTCTCCAATAGTGTTGAATAGTTTAATCATTTTTTTGTTGGTTGACCTTCCTATACTGCTATCTATTTGACAGTACATTACAATACATTTAATCATTGTTATAAAGTTACGAAATAGATAGTCTGTTGTTCTGTCTTGTGCCTAAGACTGTGTTTTACTTGTTCCAATTTATAATAAAGCAAGAATGAGAATTCCCTGATGCGCAGATGTTTTTAATGGTTTTTTTTCATCCCAAGGTGGAATAGGTATTGGTCTAAATGTGTGTGTGTAAAACGTTACATGAAAACTTTCTATTCAGTGCTCCTCATCACCCTGACTCCTGGTAAAATGATCTAGGAGTGTCCAATATTTTTTAATTGTCTTATAAATTCTATAGCAATCTATAAGAGAAGAGGCTGTCGATGTATTCGTGGCACAAGTCAGCCAAACGAGGAATGTCAGTCACTGTTCTCACACTATTTCCTCTTCTAGTGTTCCTGTCCAGACAGTACAGATGTCAGAGTATTTCGAGGTCATGGTCTCCCTGTGACTGCAATTGTGATATCGCCTGATGATCAGTTTGTATTCACCGCTGGAAAAGACTGTAATGTTTGTAAATGTGAGTTCTATTTTTGATTACAAATTTATCCCTTTTTTTTTTTCTTTTGCATGTTATTTCTATGTTGAATCTGGACAGTCATTCTAAATATTGAGGAAGGTAATAATATAGTTCTTTAGCTGCTGCTTTATTATACTTTTGTGATCACGTTTTCACATGAACCTGTGGATTTCAGCGATGAAGAAGAAGAGAAGACAAGAAATTGTCGTTAATGATGATTTTTACATTCTATACATGATCATTCTGCTGTCCAACTGAACTGTTTTGTAAAACATTTTACCATTGGCAACTAGGTCATCTGTCATCTAATTTAATCAGTATACACGGAACAGCTCGTGATGTTCAGAGAAGTCTTAAGTCTAAAAGGGTTTTTTTGCAGATTTCATTTAAAAAATGCTGAGATCTTGTCTTGTTATAAAATTCTGGACAATATTTAATGTACTTGATGATTAAAACAGATGATTGATTATTTTATCTTTCCTAACTCTACCATCAGGGGATGTCAAGGCAGGTGTGAAAGTGAAGACAATAAAAGGTGGCAGGAAAGGCACAGAAGATATCCATGTTGGACACACAAATCACATTTTATGTTTAGCCATTTCATCAGATGGAAAGTTCTTGGTGAGTTCTGTCGGAGATCTGCTGACTGGACAATCCTGTGTTTAAGGTTTGGGAAGATCGTGGAACATAATTTTTTTTTGCAAGAAATTCCTGTCAGGTTTGAGAACATAGGACAGTCCAGTCAAGTGTAAGACAGTGGTGACAGTATGTAAATTGTACGAATGTACATAGGTCACATTAGGTCCCCTTAGAACGACAAGGTTCTAACTCCTTTCGGTCAACCTGTGAAAAATTGAGGATTGAAGTTTCATGTGATCATAGCTTTTAGAGCAAAGAATTTTTTTCTTTTTAGTAATACTTACAAATAACACATCGAATCTGCTTGATACTTTGACATAAGACGGAGAAGGCCTGTAGAAGTAATGTGTAACTCAATTCAGCCCAAAGGTGGAGATAGAACCTTGTCATTCTAAGGGGACTTTTATGTGATCTGTGAAGTTTGTGACAGTGTTTCAGATTCATATTCTTTGTGTGAAAATCATATCATACCTAACTGGCAGGTTGAGTTTGTCCTTATACAGCATGGGCACCCCATGAAGTGCACTGTACTGAAGTGGTTATTTAGTTGGTAGGTCTGATATTGTAATGTCATGCTTTATATTTATGTCACCCATTCTGGCACTGAAGGTAAAAAGAGAGTAATTTATGGCCAGGAGATTTAACTAGCATGTTCTGAAAACAAATCTGTCAAATTTACTGAAGTAAATATCTGTACTGTTGATTTATATGAATGTTTCGATTGAACACAGTAAAATTTAACCTGGAGACAACTGCACAAAGCGATTTCAGAAGTTGATGAATGGTGACTTTTGAGGTATACCAATTTTAGTTATATTTCATGTATTTTATTTTTTTCTTTACATTTATTGGCTGAAAATTGAAGAATCATGGAAACATGTTGAAAACGTAGAATTTGTAAACATTTGAAAATGAGATTTATAATCATTAGTTGTACATTAAGTGCAGAAATTTCCTTTTACTTAATTCACGAAACTTCTATTCTTTTTTTCTTTCAGGCTGCTGGGGATTCCAACAACTTTGTGAAATTATGGAATCCTGTTGACTGTAGTTTCATTCACAAATTCAAGGGTCACAGGGGTCCAGTTACAGTAAGTATTGCTTACTTGATCATCTCTATCACATCTCCCATTAGATTTTGGTATCCAGTTAAGGATATTGTTTTTGCAGAGCTCTTGTTTTTTTGTTTTTTTTCGATTTGGCTCTTTATTGATAAAGGGAACCATTCTTGTTCTTTTTCTGTCCATATTTTTTTTTGTTTGGTAGTCAGTGGGTTTACACCTCCACCAGATACAATTTGTTTTATTGCAATAGATTTGTCATGGCCTGTTTGGGTAATAAAGTCTTCCATGAACAGAAGCTTTTGTCTGTAGAAATATTTAGTATGAATCCAGTAGTAATTGGGCAACTGAGCCAGAGGTGCCTAACATCTTTTGCAAATGTTATTTCTTTGTGTCATGGTTTTGTCATATACAGCTTTATCCCAGTTATCAATTTGATCTCATCAGCTGTTTTACTCTCTCTACTTTCTCAGGGTGTTGCGTTCCGAAAGGGCACACACACATTGTTCAGTTGTTCAACAGACAGAGTGGTGAAGGTCTGGAGTGTGGATGAGCTTGCTTATGTAGAAACACTGTGAGTTTAATGCTGGTAAACGATTATTGTAACAATATATTCTTAAACTTTTTGTGAAAGTTAACCTTTTCATATTGCACAACTCAAGTTTTTTATCTTCAGGCCAAATGGTCGTATTTCATAGTAATTATTATCCACAGATGGACAATTTTTGGTTAAGTTTGAAAGTGCACCAAACAATTTCCTAATGAAACCACATTATGACAGCAGTATCATTGTATAGGTTATTAAGTATGGAAGACAGGAATACAATATTTTTTCTGTGCCAACATACGTAGTTCAGAGTGTAATGCGAAACTTGTTTGAGCAGTGGAGCATGAAAGGTTTGGCAAAAATTCTCTCAACTGTAGTGCGATATATCGGCCAGTTGTAAGGTGGCCTGCTCAGGTGTGGCACAAGGTGATGTGGTAAGGTTAACAATTACATTTATTTAGGAAAAGAGAGATATCGATATTGGTGATCTTTAGCATTAGCTGCTCAAGTCTAGTAAAAAGAAATGTGAAGTTGTAGGAATTTAGCAGCTTATGTCCAAGATTATGGATGAAATCATAGCTTCTCTAGATAGACCCACTGTGATTTTCTGGCAAATTGAAAAAAGCACAGTTGATTTATCCCTTATGCTTGCCTGCAGTTTAAACACTCAGCAGAATCATTATCATTTATGAAGTACATGTATGTTGATTACAAACACTACTTGCTTATGGAACTAGTGTTTAGTTTGGATACAGTATCAGTGGAATATCCTTCATGACAAGAAATGAGTCAGTAAAGCATTATGAAGTAAGTATAAAACATGAATGTCATCCTTAACAGGATCTTGATTATCCTTAGAAGATGATAGGGCCCAATTATTTTACATGAAAAAGACAGTGGAAGCAACCATTGGCCTGACTGTAGTATATGGAAAAAGATGAACTGGCCAATGATTGGCCCACTGAGAAAGCAGTTCTGATTAGTCATATCATGGTCTTGTAGCCAGTCAGAATGCTTGTTTCTTAAAATCTTCGGATCAGTACCAATCAATAGCAGATCTTCCTGCTGTTGGAATCACATTATCATTTTTTGTTTGGTGAACGCCCTGTCTATCTAGATGGGCAACATCCATAATACCCCCGTCTCCAAAGGGTTAACACTCCTATGAATTCAAGTGTTTCATCAGCTGCATCTAATGCATGATGATTTCTCTATGTAGATTTGGACACAACTCGCCCATCACTGGAATTGACAGTCTGACGCGAGAAAGAGCTATTACGTCAGGTGGGTCTGACAAGTCAGTACATATATGGAAGATTCCAGAGGATTCACAGCTTCTTTTCCATGGACATGAGTAAGTGATTGAGACAATTGACTGATTTTCTTTTGAAAACAGGATATTGTTTAACTTTAAGGACCCTAAATCAATGTTTCTCAAGGTGGAGTGTGGCAATATTTTGCTGGGGTATGGGACTTCAGAATGGGGCTTAGAGATGTGTACTGTATACTAACTTTGTCTGATCACGGTGGGACACGCCAGAGAGCCTACAATAACGAGAGGGGAAACGAAGCCCGATTCTGCATATCTAGTTCAATAGCTGACCGTGAGAATAAGCGCAGTCAACAGTTAGCAGTCATGGCGCCCATTACAAAACGTGGTACACACCGCCAGTGGTGTTCAGCTGTTAATTGTTCGAATTCATGGCACAACAGACCAGATGTAGCGTTCTTCAGATTTCCCAAAGATCCTGAGAGGTAAGTTTGATAATTATTTTGTTTGTTATTCAAGTTTAAGGCCTGTTTTACCTACAACTGGCCAACTGAAAACATAGCTAGCTAGCTAGCCTTAGAGTCAGGCTTAGGCCTGAAGTCAGTGAAGACCCTGGTCCAGACAATCAACTGCGTATGAATGCTTTCATTGTAATACAGCAGGGTTTTGCTATAGGTGCAGGAATTTGGGAGAGGAGGGGGGGGGGGGGGGATCAGAGCAGACTTAGAGTCAACAAATGCATGCAGAATATTGCAGAAAGACAGGAAAAACACAGAGATTAATGTAATGCGTTTTGACAGTATGGAGGCATCTTGGTCTTAGTCCAGGACACGTTGCTATTACTATAATATCTCTAGGCTCTAATTACCCGTAGATTGTGTGTGTTTATGTCGTGTTTGTTGCGTAAATGTGGACTAATGTTCAAAGATGGAATTCTTTTGGTGGCCTTGGAATGATTATTCTGCACTAAGTGCACATAATGTTGAGTGTTCATTCTAGAGCGCACAATTGCGCGATTGACCTCCTAATTTCACAATCCCCTTTAAAAATTGATGGTCTGCAGGCCATTCACTCTCTTCTTTCCGTTCAGCAATAGCAAAGCACCCCCAAACTTTACCTTAAGGGGGAAAAATCCCCCTCAACTCTGACCTAGAATGAACACTGAATGTTGAATCATTTTTAAACATACCATTTCATTCTCATGCACATTTTATTTCAACAGATCACGAAGGTGGGTCATCAACTGTCGTAGAGCTGATCTCGACGGTAAATCTGCCAACCCTCTCTATAAAGGTAGTGTTTTGTGCTCAGAGCACTTCGAACCTTCCTGCTTTGGCAGCTCAGCAGTCCGTAAAAGGCTCAAGAAGAATGCGGTACCTACTTTAATTTCCATCTCAAACCTACCTGCCAGGCTCACTCATTCAAGACCACCACCTAAGGAGAGCTCAGCCCCAGCAGTATCAGTACCAGACGAGATTGTGTTTGTGTGCACCAGTTCAGAAACTCACAGCGAGATAGAGGTGACCATGTCCTCCTTAAGGAAAAAAACTTTCCGCAGAGGGCTCGAAGTCTTGGAAACTCCAGAAAAAGTTGAAGTTTGCTCAGGAAAGACACCAAGAACCAAAAGACCTGGCTGAAACACAGCTGAGAGAAACACTTGCTGTCTATCTTTCCCATCCAGCTCTTGAATTTGTGGTGACACAAATTCTAGTATCAAATCTGTGCACCTGAAGACGAAGATGGACAAATCAGGGCAAGAGCTTGGCCCAATCCATTTACCATGCGTCCTGGAAAGCATACAAGCTGCTGCAGAAAATCTTCAGTTTGCCATCAGCCAAGACGCTGGCTAATTCCATGCAGAATCTGCACATAAAAGCTGGACTCTGTGGGAAGGTACTGCAACTGTTTGAAATAAAAATCAAACCGATGGCCCCCATTGAAAAGCTGTGTGCTATTATTATTGATGAAATTTCATTGAAGTCAGCCTTACGGTACAATCCGCAAGATGATGAGGTGGAGGGATTGGAAGATTATGGTGATTTTGGAAGATCAAAGTATCCAGCCATATATGCCCTAGTATTTATGGTGCGGGGCCTGTCATCAAAATGGAAACAGCCCTTCCTTTATGTTCTCTCAAATGGGCCTGTTAAGGCAAATATGATGGTCCCACTACTGCTGCAGGCAATTCGCAGCCTATTTGCAATTGGTCTCAGCCCCAAGATGCTGATCTGTGACCAAGGAAGCAGCATCCATTCCATGTTCAAGACATTTGGAATAACAGAACATCAGCCATTTTTTTTGTGTGATGGCAACAAGGTCTTTTGTATGTATGATCCACCCCATTTGCTAAAGAGCATTCGCAACGATTTCAAACTGTGGATTCATCCTCAACGAAAAGGCCATATCATGGGAATATCTGGTGAAATTTTATGAGATGGACTCAAAGCTGCCAATTAGAATGGCCCCAAAGCTATCCAGAAAAACACATAGAAATGCCAGCATTTAGCAAGATGAGAGTTACCCTTGCTGCTCAGGTCCTCAGCCATATGTTAGTGGCTGGCATCTCTACAATGGTGACTCTGGGGGCTTTGCCACAGGAGGCAGCACACACTGCTCAGTTTGTGGAACAGTTTGACCATGTTTTTAATTGCTTCAACAGCCAGTCTAAAAAGTAAAAATCTTATGGGGCACGCTATATCTCCATCTTCTAAGCACATGTCATTCCTGCAGGAAACCCTTTGCTGGCTGCGGACACTGAAGTGCAGGAACAAATGCGGAACACTTCCTTGTCTCGATGGGTGGAAGCTGACCATCACCTGTTTGATACAGTTTTGGGAGGAGCTGAGGAGTAACTGTGGCTTTAGTTTTCTTTTGGCTGACGGGCTAAACCAAGACTGCTTGGAAAACTTGTTTTCAGTCATCAGGGGCAAAGGAGGCCACAGATACAATCCAGATCCTTTCAAATTTAAAACGGCCCTCAGACAGACCATGGTGGATTCAGTGATGGTGACAAGTGACCGACAGAACTGCAAGGATGATCTTGATGGTTTTTTATTCAATCTTGACAGCATATCATCCAAAGGAGCCAGTAGCACCATCAAGACACGACTGCAACAAGATGCCCCACAGGAACTTCGGAGCCTGATGGTTGCATCTGCAACACCCTCTTTAACTCTGGCAGAGGACAATGTCTTGAAGTACATAGCAGGGTACATAGTCTATAAATTGTCACCACTGGTCTGCCCATCCTGTGTAGCCTTAATCACTGGTGAAAAAGATTCTACAGAAGCTAGCCAAATTTTCATGGGCACAAAAAGCTTTGGGGGGTGTTCGAACGGTGGTTTGAAAGCACCAAGCCAGACTCTCACCATAGCATGCACAGCATTGGAGAATACATTGAGGAAAACTGTCCCGCTTGCCCATTTTGCTGTGCACATAACTGGCTTGAGAATCATGATCATCAGGCAAATAATGGCCACAGGAGCATAACGGAGCTTGAATGTAGAGGGGACAAGAAATGCTCCCTCAAATTTTATATTTTGAACTTGTTTGCAAATATAAGGCTTCATCACTACATCAGATGCTCCAATATAGATTCCACCTATAATAAAAAGAATGCCAGGAAAACCGTAGTCTTCAAGCATCTATGAACAAGCATCTGAATCTCTACAGACAAATGGATGACAGGATGGTGTTGACTGCTGGTGAGTACCAGCTATTATGTTCTGTCTGGCTTGTTGATCATAGATTCACCACCATCTTCTGTTCTCCACCCTCTTTATCCATATTTTCTGTTTTCTATCCATTGTTTTGTTTTTCCCCCACAGGTCACCATTTTTTGCTTCTGATTTCTTGTTTGTTGCTCTCCTTTTTTTTTTATTCATCCTTTCTTCTTACATCCCCAGTGGATGGTTGATGGGAGCTGCTGGTAGGTTCTCCTTCTATCCTATCATTCTTTTCCTTCTGTCATCTTGCTGTTCCTAACACGATGTGAATTTACTGTTATAGTGTTGACGTGCTTCTCTTCCAACTCAAACGTATAATTTGTATGCCCATGCTGCACCTCCCACATTTTTGTTTACCTTTCAATACATGTACATGTACTGACAATCGTTATCACAACAGACTTTACACCAGCCGAGGCTCTAGACCGCGCTTATTTGTTTTTAGCCCGCCCAGCGCCCATCACGCTTTGAATAACATTGTTGTCACGGACAGTCGGCCTGCTGTTTCCCCTCTCGTTACTTGAAGTTCTCTGGGCACGCGTTGGGTTTGGAAAATTGAAGTGAGGCATGGGACAGAATAGATAAAGAAACACCGCTTTTAAATGAATGACATAAGAACATTTTTTTGTGTGTTCCTAAATCAGGTGTTTTGCCACATGCTTCCAGCTTCAGCTTTGTTCAGTACTCAAGTCTGTTTTTCTACCTGTTTAATTTTTCGTTTTCCTCCCCTCATATTTATCTTGCTTCTAATTTTCTTCTGGTTCCAGTCACCAACTTTCAACACCTGACCAACAAAGGGTCACTACAGCGTTAATAGTTATAGATATCTGGGAATTTTTTTTACCTTTAATTACATTTTATAGTCAGAATATATAACAGCATGAAATATTTGGTGTCTTTTATTACTTTGTCAGCTGTTTTGAGGGCTTTATTGATGTGCCTTTGCATAAATAGCGCAAATGTTTCTCCGACATGAAAGCCTTGGAAAAGTATAAGAAAACATCACTGGCTTTTCTTTGGATTTGTTTATAATAAAAATTAGTTTCCTATCTTGAAATCTTGCCACCGTACTGTAAAACAAAACGTAGTATATATACTATGCTATCTTGCCTTTTATTTTTTAACAGGAGCTCCATAGAATGTGTAGCTTTGATCAACGAAAGTAACTTTGTAACAGGTGGAGATGACAAGTAAGTATTAAAATGTAACTGTCCTGTAATGGTTGGCAAGGCATATTTAGTTCTTTCATATCCATCAATTCTGCCATCACTTTCTTTGTTTTAATGCTATTTAGTCAGTCATTATGTTGTCAGTGTGATTGTTGGCAAATGTAAACTGTCCCCTGTTCAAAAGTTCTGTTGTGTCAGCTCCAGTGATAAGGATTCATTATATAACAAATTTAACTGGTCCTTCTGTGGTGTGGCATTAGCAGGCATTCAAGTATTTTCTTATGTAACACTAACAAAGTAGGGATAAATTTATCATTTTGCTTTTTTTATTGTATTTTTTTTTTAATGGAAATTGTTTTTGTGGCTGGACAAGACTATTTTCGACCAATCAGATTTTGTGCATTTTTTTTTTCCTTTATATTATTATTTTGCCAAAATGGAATTGATACTGACCCTAGTGCTTTGTTACTCTGATATTTCTTTTTTTTTAGTTAGGGTTAGCTCTTTCAGGATGTCAGTGTTTGGGGCTTCAGTCAAGTCTGGATGTAATTAATTTTTTCCCACTTTGAGAAAAAACAGCGTGGTTCAGAAAAACGCTTTCAGAAAAGAAAGCATTGATAGTAAAGTACAATGTTATACATCAAATAAAAGAGAATTGAATGTAGAATACAATATAAATCGGCGATATGCCCAAACATGTTTTTCACTGCCGCCAATAAATCGGGGATACAGGAGTTGTTTTTTTTTGTCTGGCAACATAGCACTACTAGAACTTGTGTATGTACTGATTACTTTCTATATTAAGAGCCCCCAGTTAGTACCCTTTTGCCAGAATCAGAATATTTGTTTGGGATTAGAATAGTTATTACATTAAAACAACTGTATTTCCTCATTCATGTTGAGGGCTGCATGGTAAAGTAGCATAACTCAGTTTTTACAAATTTTTGCGGAGAAACAAAAAATTTGATAACTTTCTCAATCAGATTTAATAGTTGGGACATTTTGAAAAATGCTATTTAACCATTAGGTTTCAGAATTTAATCCCACACTTTTTAAGAAGTTGAATTACAACAGTGTACTGTGCGGCCCTCGATGTGTTGCACCCACTGTAGAATGCTCTCATCACTTTCATATCATTATGTACCATTATTGTGAGAGTGTGATATAGCTTTTGCTTCTTTGACTCGATTATAATATCGGACTTGTTTTTTTTCTTCTGACCCACAGTGCTGTTTGTCTGTGGAGTGTGTTGAAAAAGAAGCCACTGGCTTCAGCGAGAGAAGCACATGGAAAAATCCGCAAGATCGGTGATGAGAACTGGATTACTGCAGTTGCTGCCATGCAGTACTCTGATCTTGTGGCCTCAGGTAGGAGGGTCACAGATTTCTAGATAGGCACTAGGGCTAGCTTGAAAGTTTTTTTATCACTATCACCCTGTGTCTTGCTGCTTAGATGGGAGTGACTGGCCTTGTCCCTGCTTTCCCCAGAACTGTTCCGGGCAGCCTAATCTCGCTATACTGCCATGTGTCTGGAACCGTTCCGGGCCTAGTTCGTACACATTTCTTGCGTAATCATATGGAAACATTTCCTGAATTATGAATATTTTGTACTTCCTAACTAGTTCCCCTACTTACTTGTGTCATTTGCGTGTATTTTGAAAACGTGGGATTTATGGTGTGTACTTTTTTAGATTTGCTTGTTTTTTCCCCTTTTGGACCCGGCATATGAGTGGGAATCTGTGTGGCAGGCAAGGGGTTAAAGTTTATCAGCATAATCATTCTTTGTCTTGCTACGAAGTGAGCGTGATCATTCCCTTCCAGTACTTCCACATATCATCCACAGAAGCCCTTTGCACTTCCATGCCATTTTAGTAAGCTGTCCTTTGCCTTCCTCTGTTTCTTTTTCGGCATCTCTTTATGGAGTAGTCATCAGATGTTTTGTTGGTTTTATCTGAAGACATGTCAGATCATTTACCAGTGCTTGTGATTTTTTTTCTTGTTTTCTCTTGCTTCTGGTAATACCGACTGGTAAACTTAAGTTACAATGGAATGGAAAATAAAAAAAGGATATGTTCAAGAAGCTTTATAGTGGTAGCCAAATCAAATGTTTTATTAATAGTTTATGTGCATTACTTGCCTTTTTTTAAAGTTCTTTTTGCTATGTGTATAACCTGAAAGCACTCCTAAAGGTCAAAAGATTGGATCATGTTTAGCATTCTTTTGAAGCAACATTTACTTTTCTGGTAGTTTGACTGCCACTATAGGGCTCACACATATAAAAATACCTCTTTGTCTATTTTTCCCGTTGTAATAGAGTGGCTGACAGTTCAGATGTCAACTTCATAGTGATTTATTCACTGTCAGTCAATCAAAAACATGAGAAAGACATACACGTTCTGATTTTGGCATTAATTATTCCAAAGGAATTGGGAGATTTTTCCAGATTTTATTTTTCTAATGTAAGCAAAGAGAGAAGATAGTTAGGCATGAATGTCAATAAATGACAGTTCATTTTGTGTTGCAGGTTCAAAAGATGGCTACGTCAGGCTGTGGAAATGTGGTCCTGATTTCAAGTCATTGTCACCACTGTTCAGTGTGCCTGTGGTAGGTTGTTTTAGAAATGTATGAAGAAAAATTAAAAAAGTGTTCAGTAGTGCATTTACTGTGAGAAAAGTGATCCATGTCGCGATCCTTAGTTTTTGTTTGTTCCAACTCCACTTTTTGCACAACTGAGAAATTTGACGTTAAACGTTTGCAGCTTTAGTGTTGTGATAAGGAGTTAGAACAAATCGGAACTGTGAAACAACTTGGTAAGTGCCACAAAGCATTTCAAGCAAGTGCCAAAGTGTGCATTTGTTATGCCTCTTCTACATACTAAAAGAAGTCCAGTTTTACAGAAAATGGAGATCTAACAAACAACTGGGTTCATTATGTCTCATGACATTTGTTTTGTCCTGTTCGTGACTTTGTCATTTATGCATTGCCTTATATTGCCATTTTATCAGCAGTTCGGTTGCCAGTTATTATTCTGTTGATGAATAAGTTACTCATAATGTTCATCATATTACCCAGTCTTAAGGGTATTATCTTATTTAATTAAAGAAATATGTCTGGCATTAAGTTTGCCATAATGATTGGTGAAATTATCCATTGTTATTTTTTTAACATTTTAGGATTTTAAATCCTTATAATTTTCAAGTCTTTTCTTTGCTTCTGGTGAAAGCTTTTTTTTTTTTTTAATTCTCAGGCTAGATTTGTTAAATCCCTTTGTTTTCAAATCTTGACTTTTCTTCTGGTGAAACTGTTTTTGTTTACACAGGCAGGATTTGTCAACAGGCTGCAGTTTTCCAGTGATGGGCAATTTCTTGTTGCAGCTGTGGGACAGGAACACAGATTGGGACGCTGGTGGAGATTGAAGGATGCCAGAAATGGCTGGATGCTGATTCCTCTTAGGCCACAAGTAAATGATACAGAGAAAACCCAATTGAATTCTAAATATTAAAACTGTTGATATATATATATAGCAAATACAATTTTGTCTCCAGAGTCCTTTCTTTATGAACAAGTGTGTGAAGTGATATGTGTTCCCTGCTTGGTTGAGAAGCAATGTCAGACGAATTAAGGTCACAAATGATCAGTCCAATGCTGTTGGTAACAGAGATTCGTTATTTCATTGTGGTTTCTTTGCCATTCAGTTTAAATAAAGTAGATATGATAGGATAGCATTAACAGTACATGTAGTTTCGAGCGGCACACAGGCCACAGTTTTCCCAGGAATGGTATGTACCACATAAATGCGGTATTAGGGATTCTACAGTGCCGTTTTTGAATGCCTAAAAGTCCACTTGTTGCAGAAGGAAAGAAAAGATAGCTTCACTGAAGTCCTGTCATGACACAAACGTATTTGAACAAGAAAAGAGCAAATGATCTGATATTACATTATATACATGATACAGATTACATGCCACAAGCATCATTAAACATACACATCCATGCATCTGTATCCCTTTTTTTTTCAATTGTCTAACACTGAGTACTTGTTTTAAACTGCTTCAACTGCAGCAAGTTCTAGTGTTTTGTTTGGCCACCAGGTTTGTGAAATCGACCTGTTTAATAATGTTAGGTTTGGTGTGTTCATTCTTCAATCAACAGCTTCTCATGCTAAAGAAATGCACGCAAAGAGAAATCTTATTCAAAATATCTTTAGTAACATCACAGATAAATCTCCTTCCAAACTGAACAATAAATACATGTATATTGGTAATGCAGATCAGCTTTCAGTATCACACTGGCTGAAAAAGAACGAACCCATCACAGACATAAAGTTGCAGTAACTGGCTGAAAATATCATTGGTGTTGTTTGGAATACAGTACAAATCAAATACATAGATGGTGAGAGGAGTATCGTAAAGTTTAACCATAATTCACACATGAATATAAGAGTAGTAGAAGAAATCAGCACGCATAAAATGTTATGAAAAGGAATTCAAGTATATTATGTAGAGTGGAATGTAGTTATATTATGCACTTTCAAACTTGGAATTATCACTATGAGGTGATACGAGTTTTTGAAGAAATATCACAAATCAGTGTGTCCCAAAACAAACGATGTACATGCCTGAACAAACAAGCAGCACAGACCAGTCAACACCTGGGTTTACAAAAATATGTTTTCATCAGTGGCTTGATTTGCATGATCTCATGCATTGTGATAATTCAATACAGTATTGTAAAGTACCCCAAACCACAGAAAGACAACATGGGGGTCATGGGAGGAAGAAATCTTGCAAAACACGGATGGGAAAAGCAAGGAATGTAAGGCTAGAAAACATGGTGGGGAAAAGATATGGCATAGTACAGATCCCTATACTATATGTACAATGTCTGTATATCTGTACTCAAAATTCCCTACATCCGGTTCAAAGTACATTATTTTTTAGGAATGTAGGTGAAAACTGCATGTTCGTAGGTTTTGTGGTTATCTCGGAGATTTTGTTTTGCAACTTGCTCTTACGTGTATTTACTAGATAGCCTACATATGCTAGATAAACATGCAATGTGCCAGTATGCAGTGCTACTTTCATATAGTTTCAGGGACAAGCCAAGCATGAAATGTGCCAGTATGCAGTGCTACTTATAGTTTCAGGGACAAGCCAAGCATGAAATGTGCCAGTATGCAGTGCTACTTTCATATAGTTTCAGTGACAAGCCAAGCATGAAATGTGCCAGTATGCAGTGCTACTTTCATATACATGTAGTTTCAGGGACAAGCCAACCATAAGATTAAGAGTTGTTTCTCCAACAATATAAGAGCTTGCAGCTTCTGTGATGTGTAAACCATGACCCAGAACACAAGCGTGAAATTCAAATAAATTTCAGATTGTTGTAATACAACTACAAGCAGCACAGGAATTAATTGTTGTCTACAACTCTACATCTCCTTACTGCTAGTGCAATGCTTTTTTGCCAGATTGTTGTTTTATGAAATTCATATTAATTATTGAGGTCAGATTAAAATGATAAAACAGAACAGCTAAATGCTTTTAAAGCCATACATGTAGAATTTACATCAACACCATTGTCACCTGCATTCCAAAATAAGTAGGCCCTACATGTAGGCTACATGAAAATGGTGATACCGTAAGCACATTTTAACCCTTTTCTTACCATTCAGTAGTACTGGTATCATCTTAGTTTATGGTACTCAAAAAGGTCAAAGCAGACTGGAAGACATTCATCTGCCAGCTATTTTGACAGATATATGTATTTAAATTAGACCTAATGTCATATATAGCTGTAAAACAGCTTGGAGAAATGACAAGTTCTAACAAATAACACTTAACTACAAGCCAGACCCACGGAGACAAGAATAAATACATGTACTTGTAATGCAGATAAATATGTACACAATGTATGTACAATATATGATTTATTTGCCATTAAGAATGTCATCAAGAATAGTAAAGTAGAGGCAAGATGTTAGCACATAATTCTGAAAATGACTGAGCACACTTCTTTATCTCTTCTTTGCTCTATACAACATAGCCAACAGCTATTTTTTATCGAAGAATTGACCACGGGTACATACATGCAGTTCAGTAAATATTCAGATCCATTTGGGCTCATTTTCAGTCTTTGTTTTGGCAGTGCACAACTCATGTCGATTGATTACGAATATATGTATACCAAATACAATGTACATGTACTGTGTGTAAATTATGAGTATGGTAACTCTGAGCTACTGACATTGAATGAGGCTAACAATACTAACATTGACTTAAATCAAATGTTCTCGAACACTGATTGTCGCAGTTCAGTCTAAATCCAAGTAAAGTTATTGTGCAAGCAATGTGGAGAGTATGGCATGCACATGCCTGAGAACGTATCTGATTGTTGATTGGTGAGTTGAATGATATGCACTCTGTCTACATCAGTACATGTGCACGATGTTTAATGTAGGAGAAGCCACTCGTAATCTTACAGTGACAAAAGGCAAGTTAACTGGCGCCACAGTCACGTATATCTACAAGTACAAATACATAATGTGTCATAATAATTCTATCTCCACTGATGCATGTCAACAGGATACATAGTCAGTGGTGAACCTACTTTTTGGGGACTTTGAAGCTTGAACTGTTATGGGTCCCCTTCATAACCAGCAACAATAGGGCAGCATGTAAAATTCACTCATTGAAACAAGTTTGTTCAGCCCCCACCCCCCCCCCCGGGATTATGGGCCCTGAAGCTTAAGCTTCATTCGTTTCATAGCACATGTAGATCCGCCATTGTACAAGTTGTCACAATCAGATTTTTTTAGTGTGAAAAAAGTCTTCAGTGTTTACGGCCAAGACTGAATCCAGCCAATGATCTTTATCTTTCATCACAAAATATTCCATGCATCGTCATCTTGATTCGGCAGCTGATAGACTGACAACCTATGCGCCCTCTGGCGACGCTCCACGCTATTCTGAATGGCGCGTAAGAACTCTCGATCTCGCCGTGGGTGGGAGGAGCCACTGCTGGTGCTGCTGACATGTGGTGAATAACTTCTGTTTCTCAGCTGCTTCATTTTACTGGTCGTTAAGGAAACGGTAACTCCGCTCCGTTTTTTGGGGCGTGATCGGTCTTTCTCGTGGTCATGTCGTGCTTTGGAGGAATACACAACGGCAAGACGAGAGGGCAAGGCTGGTTGGTAATGATTGGTCATGTATTTCCCCAATGATTTGTTGTGGTTTGAGGACAGATGGTGAGGCTGGGGTGATACAACTTTGGTCGATGACGTCACGACTGGTGGACGATACATTCGTTGTTGTTGTTGATGATAGTAATGATGGACAGGAGCGGAATTAATTTTACTGAAATTGTCGCTATTGCTCTGATATGAACTCCTACTTCTAGAACTGGTACTGGCAAAGGCGTGTTCAGTTTGGCGGTGATGTTTTAACTGTGGCGGGGGGCTGCTTGGTGGCAGAGGGGGTGTGTCGATTCTGGGCGTGTCTTCTGAGTAATGGACTTCTACTTCTACTTGGTGTTCAACCATCTCGCCATTGGGTCGGTGGTGTTCGACATGGGATTGGTCATTGGTGGTCTGTGGGCGTATCTCAGAACTGCTTCTACCACGGCCTTCGTGACGGTGGGAGGGGTTTCGTCGCCTCTCTTCGCTGTGTGACCGGCCAGTCAGGCGCGGTGTGGAGGAACTGAAAGGGCTAACGATGTCAGCGTCGTCACCGAGTTCTAAAGGGGACAGATCCAGGGCCACTGATGACATAAGATTGTCACTGTAAGAAAAGAAAACATAATGAATTACACTGCAATGAATTTCAAGCATTACAAAAGCTGTGGCATGCATGATTGTGTGTCCCAAGCGCTAATAGAATTACATGTACCCTTTCTTTATACATGTATACGTTGCCCAAAGTTAAAACCCATTTACATTTATATGTTTAGACCAGGTTTGTGAACCGGAAACTCATAAAGCCACTTTGTGTTAAAGGTGAAATCAAAACATTTCATGGGGAGACAGAATTACCAACATCTTTGTTTGCGTCGTAGTGACATAAGGGTACCTTCCCCCTCCAATTAAGTGGCAAGCACTCCATATCTGAAACACTTCACCAGAGTCTAGTGTTCGGTAGTTGGGCTATTTCTGAATTCATCTACAAAATAAATGATTTTCAGTGATAAATAATAACATATATCATACGTCTGCATTCAATTGGCCGTTCTGAATTAGTTTCGTAAGATTCATAATTGTTATGCTGGCTAAGTGAATGTTAGCCCATGTCTGGGCATTAGAGGGTTAAAGTTACTCCCTCTTTCAGTGAACTGAACCACCTCTGATTTCCTTCTCAAGAATAAAATAGGGCCAAGTGATCTTGATTATCGAAGTTAGCGAAACCTTATTGAAACATGAAACCATTGAAGATCGAAATCAAACAGTATCGCCAACATCAATCGATTGAAACCGGATTCGTTTGAACCCACGAGACTAGAGACTAAGAGTAAGATGACGAGAACAAAAAAATAGCAAAGAGGAGTGTCGGGGCGGATTACCACGAAGGAATATTTAGGGAGCGACTACGGAATCGTCTCGGCTTTGATACGTTTATCTGATATTTCAAAGAAAACGTCATTCAGCGCAGGGTATAAATAATTTAATCAACAAGAATGGGCGCGGCTTGAAGGGATTCTGGTTCAATTTTGTTTCGTTTTTTTTTTCTATTGAAAGGATGTTTTCATTGATCCCTTAATACATGTAGATGTTGGTGTGAACGTAGAGAGAGAGACGTAAGGTGTGAACCACGCGATCTCAAGATGAATGCCACAAGGATTACCCAGTTTACATGTATTTTGTCAACCAACTTACAATTCAAGGTGTGCCGAATCCACTTCGGGGCGCGATTTATCTGCAGAACAAAGAGAAACAAGAATATTTTGAATTAAAACCTGGCAACATAATCCGTCATGTACGTACATGTACGTGTATAGGCCCTACTTATAATGGCTTTAGCCCCACATTGAGAACAACACATTAGCTTATTGCCAGAATGATGTAGATCTTAGACATTCAACAAACTGTGCTTTTTGAACACCATTTATTCCAATCTTTTATGCAGGATACCAGAATGGACTGGGAAATCCATAATGACAATAACGCCTAAAATTTCTAAAATTCAAGCTTTCTAATGGCAGTGGGCCCTACCCTTCTGCATGTTACAGTTGCAATGGCCAACTTTCAGTTCCACAAAATAATTTTGCATATTTTTTGTCAGAGTTCCATAGCTTTTTTCCCACGTCTATCATAATTACATTTATGTTTATACATGTCGTGTGTCCTTTTAATTTAAGCATCCCGCCATTTAGCTTTCCGTTAATCGTTAGTTTTTCATTCATTTATGAGTCTACCTTGTGTACATACAGTACGTTTGGATGCAATAGTACACTGTATCTGATCCAGTCCTTATTCAAAATGTGGCAAAAAGAAACAGTTGTATATCCAGAGATTTTCTGCAGTTTTCTAATAATACTATATATATGTTGTATCTGATGTTATTACATTTACATGTACTAGTATCCATAATTCCACAATCCCGCCGTTTATCCCTCTTTCACTGCATCCACCACTTCTAGATTCTATTACAGCACTCGTTCATTCGTCCCCACATTCGTTCATGCATCTATGTACATGTATTAATTCTGTCCATTTAGCAACCCATTTATATCCATCCAGTCATTGAACCGTCTGTCCATTCATTCATACAGTATTCATACAGTATTCATCCATCCGTCCATTTGACCCACTTGGACTTGGAGGTCTGTATATCTTGAGACGAACTCTCTTGGCGTTGGTCAGTGTGGCTATTTGTTTGTCTGTCAGACTGCACACTTTCATCCCGTCAATCTGGCGAGAAGTAATGGTGTCATCCATAAAATGATACGCTCGATTTGAGAGATTTTGACCCTTCCTCCCCCATGTAAGCATTTCATATGCCAAGCCCCGATTTCTCTCTCCCCCCCCCCCCCCCCCCCGATAATTATGAACAAACGAACATTAGAATAGTACATGTATAAGTAAATGACCACGACAAGGCCTTGGTACTTTTAAGCTTTAAGAGGTATAATTTGCTTGGACTATTTTGACCATTTCAGTGAATACATATATTATTACATGTATAACCTTTATTCTATATTTGTTATAATCCTGGAACTTTCTTGTTAAAAAAAGTAAGTAAAGCCAAAAATTTTAATTCGTTAGCATTTAAAAAAAAAAAATTAAAAGTGTATGCCTTCCCAGACCCTCTTTCTGCTCGTGTACGCTTTCACACGCTGGGGTCAATTACCCTCACCCCTTTCGAGTGTACGTGTACCTAACATAAATATCACAGATCAGATAACCCGCTGCACACATCTGACACAGCTGCGTGAGATTAATTTTCTTACAGGCGCCTTGTTGATGGTGCCGGTGCGATATCATAGGGCCTTTCCCTTACACAAGCCATCCTGTGGGAATCGGTCCTAGTGTTACACGTCATTTTTACACCGATCTGTAGGTTCCTACAACCCCAATATTATACATGTACTGTACAGCATAACGAGTATTACCAACCGGAATCTGTTATGTCCAATTTTATTCATTTCCTGTAGATCTCCAACACACAAGGTGTATAACTTTATTTCAAAACACAAGAAAACTACATATGTGTATTCATAATTGTGACCGTGTTGAAGTTATTGCAGGTTTTTGAGTTTTCATTAAGGTTTCAAATTTCAAACTCGTTTACATGTATCTCAATTTGACATCTGTATTTTGGACATGAAACATTGTGGATGCCAACCCTCGGTGTGTTTTATAGGCAAGCCAAGCCGATAGGGATGATATGAACCTGTCATTTTCCAACCTTTAGGCAAAGTCCCCCCGCCTTTTGTTTCTACATGTTCATGTACATGCAAGCACTAGGCCTAAGAGGCACTGAGTCAAGTTTGTTCTGCCTCTTATTTGCATTCTTCCTGTACAAACTCTTTAACTCTCCCCCAACCCTTTAACAAGCTATCCTGTGGGGACAAGCCAACGCACCCAGTATGGCCGTGTACTCACCTGAATGAAACGGTCCCCCTTACACAAACCAGCTTCACTGGCTGCCGAGCTCTTCTCTACGTTACTGACCGCCAGATTCCCACGGTCATCTCTGAAAATGTCAAGCACAGACTGTCACAAATCCCAGACTGGGAGATGTAATAATGATTATAACAAGACAACAATCACGAACGAACAAGTTTAACACTTAACAGAACAACCCATCAGACTCACACATTTATTATACATAAACATAAAGATAATAGCGCAAATACAGACATTATATTATTCAATTCAACTGCCGTACAACGGCCTTCTCCCTTACGCACACTTCCTCGGGTCCACAACCCGGTAGTTACTTTCTAAAGACACTTCGGTCTCAGCTTCTCCTCTCCATGTCTTAATAGCACATTAATATTTCAATGGCACCGCAGTCTCTCAATAGCCCCTTCCTATTGCCATAACACATTAGCATTCCAATAGCACATCAACATGGCAATAGCACATTAGCATTTCAATAGCACATCAACATGGCAATAGCACATTAGCATTTCAATAGCACATCAACATGGCAATAGCACATTAGCATTTCAATAGCACATTCACAATCATATATACGTCCCTGTCGTTGGCCAGACTGCCACGACTCATGTGCCTCTACTGTCCTGCACCGACAGCTTCACTTCTGGCCTATGTGTGGCCTCCGGCCCTATGCTGGCCTATCCCCTGGGCTCACCGTAGGTGGCGCTCTTCGGCCCGACCTCGGCACCTACAAGAATAACATTACATTGGTACAATACCATACCACTTCTATTCACTTCACCCCTCCTTACAACTCATGAAGCGTACACACCATAGTTCACATTTCACTCACCAAACATCTTACGGTAACACACCTCCACCGTAGTACACAATACTCACTCTCGCTACAAATCCATGAACTCAACTTTCATCTATCGCTCACGGCGCACATTGCTATATACAGTATCAAGGACTTCCACATTCCTCACATATACTTATTTACATCATGGTCATAGACGAATATAATACATCAATCATAATTATCAATCATCGTTTCACCTACCAGTCATCACTGGAAAAAACACTACTCCCAAGTCTTCCGACTGCTCTCCTTATGTTCGCCCTCTGGGGCTTTCTCCTGCGTCCGCTTCCTTGGACGTCTTAGTGTGCAGTGATAGTAATACAGCGCTCTCGCCTCATTCAGACCCCCCAACTCACAACATGCACGCTTTAACGTTAACTAACAGAAGTCAATATAGGTGAGCAGCCTCACTATCCCGTGAGTCATTCCCCCACTTCCATGCCCCCGTAATCTCTGAATTCCGCTCACTCCACTCGTGACACAGACATTAATATGGACAGCTCGTAACAAGAACGAACGTAGTACATATAGAAACTACTGTGTATCTGATTAGCAGAAAAGTATTAATTATTATCTGATTAACTACATCTATGCCATTTCTGTGTCATTCTGATAGATCAGAAGTACAGGCTGCCTCAATACTTGTATACCTGTATATTTTTTCGTCGTGCTGCAGGTTTAGTTTGTCCAGAGTAATGGGATAGATAGATAGATAGATAGATAGATAGATAGATAGATAGATAGATAGATAGATAGATAGATAGATAGATAGATAGATAGATAGATAGATAGATAGATAGATAGATAGATAGATAGATAGATAGATAGATAGAAAGATAGATAGATAGATAGATAGATAGATAGATAGATAGATAGATAGATAGATAGATAGATAGATAGATAGATAGATAGATAGATAGATAGATAGATAGATAGATAGATAGATATAGATAGATAGATACATATAGATAGATAGATTGAGACAGGTGATAGGTCGGTAGGTAGACAGACCGACCGACAGGTAGATAATCAACTGATTTATCAGTCAATGACTCAGAGTGACTGTTAAGTGAATAAAGGATTTTTCAGCGAATATAATTTGATCTATGTCACTTATGATGTACGGTCAAGGAATTGTCTGCCCTCACCTGTACACACCACACCCAAGCTTGCCTTTCTTAGGATACAGTGTGATCTCTAACTCTTCATGGGCATCTGGCAAAGGAAAAAAATAACTGCATGTATAACAGGGATATTCGAGCCAAGTTTTCAGCCACATTATTCGAACACAATACATTACTTCACGTGAGCAGGGATTACTCGCTTGGCTAGTCAAAAAAAGAGAGATCATAGGCATTTATATTACACACTGTATTAAAGAGACCGGAATAGATTAAGAAATCTGGGGAAAATGGAGATTTATCTGAATTTAAAAAACACGTTTTCGTAGACTGTGTAGTTATAGATCAGTTACAGGTTTTTATGCTGTGCAGCTATCACTAGTTATGAAGGTTTACCTGCACGTTCATACATGTATTTCTTTCTCGCACCAGTTCACCCCAGCAGGCCGCTGCCGTCACAAAATGCCCTCCTCCCCTTTTCTTTTTGTTTATTGGAGGTGATTAAAATTAATAAGCTACTTCAGCGTTAGCCTTTATAATGTAATTACCTTCCCCCCCCCCCCCCCCCCCAAAAAAAAAACCCAAAGGAACGCACACATCCTTTCTATATAGAAGCGCTAACGTCAGATGTTGCCTTCCTTTTTTTCTGCTGTTTTTGCCCGACTGTCATGTCGTGCATGTAAAATATTTGACAAGTCAAGCGAAAGTTCTAGGTTTGATTTCAAAACATGGTTGTTTTTTGTTTTTTTGTTTTCGTTATGTTTGTTAAAATCTCGTACATGACATTGTATTGCCATTTGATTTCTTCTGTTCCTCGTCTATTACTCTTTCAGAAAACGTTCAGTCAACTTCCCATCAGTAGCTATCATGACATTTTACATTGTACCTGCAATAATGCCCGTAGGCCTACATGTAGATTAAAACACACACGCACGCACGCACACACACACAGAGAAGTTATGGAGTCCACGGTCACACCACTTGATTCTTGACCCAAGCTACACAGTGCCCTCCCTTCTTCCCCATCCACCCTCTCCCCGTAAAAAAATGTACATGTATTTCGCTTTCGGAAAGCTCCTCGTCGTTACAAACAAGCAACGAAACACACACTCACTCTCACACACACAATCAACTCTTAAGTAGTGAAAATAAAATCAAATAGATTATCATTTATATACATGTATAATGTCATTGCTGCAATGTTATGTGTCTGTCATACTCATAGACTTACTAACCTTTAAATCAGTGGTTCTCAACCTTTTACAGGCAATCGCCCCCTCAGGCTCCAATTTTTCTTTCATCACCCCCGCCCCTATTCACCTCACACCCCAACCCCACCCAAAATCTTTATTCAAACCCAACAGATACATTTCTCAAGAAGACAGACTACACACAAATCATGGTGTTAAGTTGTCCAAAGCCTTATTAATGAGAGTAGGCGTTTTGATTATCTATATTAATAAAAGTGAAACCTTACGACAATTGCAGCGCGCCTTTCGCTACTCCTCTCTTAATGCTGATTCGGTGGCCCTCAGATTTTATACAACGCTTAGTACATGTATAGACTGTCGTCGTGTCCCCGGCACAGAAAATAAAAAAATAATTAATGACTCGCAGAACGTTTGTATTAGTTTCTAGGTTGCGACACATTGGCGTTCGGCCTATTTTTTCGGCAAATTAATGTAACTAAGATTGGTTCCAGTATAGACTGTATCACACTCACAAAACAACTTCCGGTTAGGACTGGTTTGAATGATGAGATTGAGTTCTAAGACTATCAAGTATAAAACTGTGTGTTCTCAATGTGCCTAGGCTGGGAAAAAAGAAAGGGTCTGGAATTGGGAGATTGACGCTGCAGGGCCAAAAGTACAGGTTTGTGTTTTCGTATTATTCCTAGGAAAATATCATAATATTTCTTTTCCATTAACACAGGACGTTATCACTTCCTGCGATGTGCAAACAAACTGCGCAAATCATAGCCATTTGACGGATGGGACGCGCAGGACGTCAAAGCGCAAAGGGAGAGCAGAAAAACGTATCTAAAAACAAACAAAAATAAAATAAAGCTAAAGGAACAGGCAAAATCAAAGATCTTAAAATAGTATTAACCTAGATTCCCTAGTGACGTCACGTCACCGTACCTCAACGCTTTCGGCCATTGAGGTCAGAAACAACTCTTCCGGTTAGCCTGGTTTACTTTTTCTGTAAAGGGAAGGAGAAGCACTGTGAAAGCGAAACCAAAACATCTGATCACATCGTCAGCATTGTTTACGTTTGTGTCGTCCCCGGTTGTACACATCGTAGAAGCAAGGAAACGGACCGATCTTTTCACAGGTGAGAACATTTTAAGAAGTTAACGAGCCCCCCTTCCTCCAGCCTCATTCATTCCATGATGGTCTCAATGGCAGTAATGCATTCTAACTCAGTCAGCTGATTTAGCATTCAGATTGAGTTCTAAAGAGAACCTAGATCTAGAGCTAGATCTAGTTTATGTAGTAGTTTGTGTAGATCTAGTCAAGTTGAAGTGACGTGTCGTAGACTAGACTAGTTAGGGGCCTATAGTAGTGTCGGTGTAGTGTAGTAGTAAGGTGTGTTGTATAGATCTCTATTCCAACAGTCTACAGTCTAGTCTCGATAATCCGAACACCTCCATCCCCAGCTACAACTTTCAGATTATCGAATTTTCGAACTGGACGATGACCCAATCATACACTTACAATGCAGGAGGGTAGACCTAGAATTTAGCGCCTATCCATACAATGTAGGCCTACTTGGCCAAAAAAAAAAACACACACACACAGATTTACTTTTATAAGACAAAAAAAAAAAGAAAAAGATGGTTAAGTCTAATCTGGAGCGGGTAATTCTGGGACTGAACCCGGAAATTTATTCTCCCTCTCCTCTACATGTCTGTCTCCCCTATCTTCTCTCTCTCTCTCTCTCTCTCTCTCTCTCTCTCTCTCTCTCTCTCTCTCTCTCTCTCTCTCTCCTCTCTCTCTCTCTCTCTCTCTGTCTTTTGGGGGGGGGGGGAGGGGGTTTGTCTGTCACAGGTAGTTGGAGGCTGCTGTTGACGTAGCAAATTATGATTTTATGTAGCCATTATCATGCTTGCGCCTTATCCCCCCCCCCTCACACTCTCACATGCTACTAGTGAGTGTCTGCCCATGCACTTGAGCTTCTGCTGGATCTTGATATCCGTCTGTTTATTTTATTAGAGGGGGGGGGGTGAGGTTGTCGATTACTTTCATTTTTTCTGATTTTGTAGCTGTTATGGTGGTACGTCTTATAATACCCCTCTCTCCCTCTCTCTCTCTCTCTCTCTCTCTGTCTCTCTCTCTCTCTCTCTCTCTCTAACACACACGTTGAAGTAAGAATTTGCGAGTCTGTCGGTCCAAGCTTCTGAGTTTCTTCTTCTAGACCTTCTTATACATGTATTAAAAACAATTGTAGGCCTACAATGTTGTCTTATTCTAGAATCTCTGACATTTTCCTGATTGTGGTAGCACTCAAGATCTACTTTTCTCGACAACGTAAAACAACAAGCTAGGCTTAATATGTACTACATCGTGGGCCTACTATCAAATTCGAGGCAAACGGTTTGTGTTTCCTATGGTAAACAGTGGCGTTGCTAGGCCGCCGCTTGGACAACTTGACCTCAAGCCGCCATTGTTTTCGCTCTCCACGCCCGGGACGCCGCGAGCTGGTTCTCGCAGCGCGACTAGGGAATCTAGGTTAATACTATTTTAAGATCTTTGGGCAAAATGAAGCAGGTCCATAATAATCACCCAGAACTGAAACTAATACTAATAAATCGATTTATCCCGGGCAGGGCCGGGAACTCAGCTACATGTAGTTCATTATAATTATAAAAGAGAAAGCATCAAATGCACTAAAAAAAAAAAAAGGCCTTTTCCATCTATAAAACTCACCTTGGCATGCTGTGAACAAGTCAGTGGCTACCCCGTTTTTGCCCCTAATTCGCCCCTCTTCGTATTTTTCACTCCCCCTGTCGCCCTTTTCTTTGCTGTCCCCACCCCCACCCCCCCCCCCGGAGCGATATCGCCAGTGTTGAGAAGCACTGCTTTTAATCATGGGTCCGCACCAGCCACCCCCCTACCTGATACTAATAATATTAAAAATCGGTATAAGAATATTACACCCATAGATTACACTTAGCACGCCTGCATAATCTACTGTTACGTGACCAGCTTATGCAGGTGAAGTGCAATGTCAGACATTGTTACTGTGATCAAGTGAGCCTAAGCCTTTTTGCCACCATAGGCGTGACTCTCCATTCATAACAACTGACTTACCTATAACCCTCTTACTGTGTTCTTTGGTCTTACTATCCACATTGACTGGTATGTTTAGCGTCATGGATATTGAGCGGACGTGGGTGCAGTATGAAAGATTAATATGTGGTGTACAGTAGCAACAATAGGATTTCTTGTGTCCAATCAGGCATGACGTACAAGGGACGGAAATGCGTCATGTAACGGGCAGAATCTTCCTTTCATTCAGGTGTTGTGATTTATTTGTTAAATCAGGGTAATTCTTAAGTCTATTATGATGACGGCCTTTAGATATTCCTCAGATGTTAATAATCGTATTTCATGTTTCTTTAACGTTTATCTCTTTGTATACTTTTCGCCGATATATCGGAACAAAATCTGGACTCAACAGGACCATAATTATTATGCCTGTGTGTTGTGTCTGCTTTGGTCGCTCAAATACTGTTCTACTAAGTCTAAAGGCTTTTGAGGCAGTGTTTTAATTAATATCCTTTGTCAATTTTTTCGCAGACATTATTTATGTTTACAACGCAACTTAAACTAATGAAGCTAGCCCAAAATGAAAAGAATAGCAAATGAAGTATTATAGCTATAAACATTCGAACTGTAGTCTGGAATTGTAATTAATTATGGTAATCAAAGAGTTAATAAATTACATGTAGATAAATAAAGGATGACCTTCTATAGACTACATCTAGCCGTAATACTCAAACTATATAAAGTCACTCAGTATAAAAGGGGGTGTTTATTGGGGCAACATGTAGCCTTCATTACCAAACCCCACCTTTGAAACATTACTTGGGCTACCCGTTTCTCGCTACGGTAATATTGATCATGTAGCCCCTATAAACACTCCCATAAATAAATATGTAAAAATATTGTATGGCACGGGAAATAATAAAAACAACAATAGAAAAGATAGGTAGTGAAAGGCGTACACCTGATAGCAGCAAACATGGGCATCTTTGCTAACTCTCCCAGTTAAAAAATAAATACATGTACATATTTTTATAGTTTACCAAGCGTGGACGAAAGATGGCATGATGAATACATTCAATGAAGGACCCTTGTGAATTGAAGGGGTCAAAGGTCCACACATTATGGACATCATGCTCGTTCAGGGGCATGTGTCAAAACTGCATTTCAGGAATTTGGCAATAGGAGAAGAAGAAATAAACAAAACGAACACAAAATACATCGTACGTGACCCTTCTCACGGCTTTTTCTGAATATTCCACGAAAACCTCCCTTTTCAGGGCTACAAACAGCCTTTTTGAGAGCTAAGGAGAAGGTAGGAAAAAAAAAGAAAAAAAAGGAAGAGAAGAGAGGTGTAAATATCCAGTGCAGCACTCTCCCAAAAGAAAGATTGCATCTCCGCCTCATCTCATCTATATAATAACGCTACAACAAAACCCCTAATAGTCCTATGGACTCGGAAACTACACAACGCACGGACCTGAAATTTGGCACAAAGAATCATGGGATAGCGAACATTGTTCCTATCGCTATACACAAACAAAACCGTTTGTTATTTCTGAGTTAATCGGTAAATGCGGTTATAATTAAAGAGTAAATTCACGAGAGCGTTTGATCCGAAATTTACGATCAATAAGAAATTGATGTATGTTTCTAATAATAGCCCACGTCCGCCTACACATGACGTTATCACTACACATGACGTTATCACTTCCTGCGATGTGTTCGGCTCAAACTAACTAACCCGTGCGCAAAACATTGCCATTTGACGGAGGCTGACGGGATGCGCAGGAAGTCAACGCGCCAAGGGAGAGCAGTAAAACTTATCTAAAGACAAACAAATAAACAAAAATTAAATAAAGCTAAAGGAACAGGCAAAATGAAGCAGGTCCATAATAATCACCCAGAACTGAAACTAATAAATCGATTTATCCCGGGCAGGGCCGGGTAACTCAGCTAGTAGATAATAAAGCTACAACAAAACCCCTAATAGTCCTATGGACTCGGAAACTACACAACGCACCGACCTGAAATTTGGCACAAAGAATTATGGGATAGCGAACATTGTTCCTATCGCTATACACAAACAAAACCGTTTGTTATTTCTGAGTTAATCGGTAAATGCGGTTATAATTAAAGAGTAAATTCACGAGAGCGTTTGATCCGAAATTTACGATCAATAAGATAGTGATGTATGTTTCTAATAATAGCCCACTTCCGCCTACACATGACGTTATCACTTCCTGCGATGTGTTCACTAACAAACAAACTAACCCGTGCGCAAATCATTGCCATTTGACGGATGCTGACGGGATGCGCGGGATGTCAACGCGCAAAGGGAGAGCAGTAAAACGTATCAAAAAACAAACAAACAAAAATAAAAATAAAGCTAAAGGAACGGGCAAAATGAAGCAGGTCCATAACAATCACCCAGAACTGAAACTAATAAATCGATTTATCCCGGGCAGGGCCGGGCAACTCAGCTAGTGAATATAAATACATGTACATGTATTTGCTTGGCTGTATGCTACGCTTCTACCTTACAAGACATAATGTGTCTCTTGGGTTGCTAGGCACTCACCTCTGCCACCGGTGTTGTTTCTGTTGTTGGTTTTCCTGTTGTTGTTCTGACGTTGCACAATCATGATGACGTTCCAGGCATTTCGTATCAGCGTCACAGCTTCAGCATGGCTGACATTGCCGAAATCTGTCCCGTTAACGTCCAAAATTCGATCCCCCACACGGAGACCCTGGATAAAAATTCAGTAAAGTGTAAATATAAACAGTTCAGTCAAGTGAGAAAATAAAAAGTTCGGTAATATGAGAAAATAGAAGGTTCAGTAAAGTGTGAAAATGAAATGTTCAGTCAAGAGAGCAAATAAAAAGTCCACTTAAGTGAGAAAATGCAAAAAGTCCGGTCAAGAGACAAAATACAATGTCCAGTAAAGTGCAAAAATGAAAACTTCAGTAAAGTGTGAAAATGAAATGTTCAGTGAAGAGAGCAAATAAAAAGTCCACTTAAGTGAGAAAATGCAAAAAGTCCGGTCAAGAGACAAAATACAATGTCCAGTAAAGTGCAAAAATGAAAACTTCAGTAAAGTGTGAAAATGAAATGTTCAGTGAAGAGAGCAAATAAAAAGTCCACTTAAGTGAGAAAATGCAAAAAGTCCGGTCAAGAGACAAAATACAATGTCCAGTAAAGTGCAAAAATGAAAACTTCAGTAAAGTGTGAAAATGAAATGTTCAGTGAAGAGAGCAAATAAAAAGTCCACTTAAGTGAGAAAATGCAAAAAGTCCGGTCAAGAGACAAAATACAATGTCCAGTAAAGTGCAAAAATGAAAACTTCAGTAAAGTATGAAAAAAAAAAGCGACCCCCCCCCCCCTCTTTTTTTGGTTAACTTTCCTTAAATCAACCTTCATCTCTGCTTGACTGCCAGGTTCCACAAGGTAGACATCTATAGGAGAGTTGTATTCTTTCCCTCCCTTGATACCAATGCCCAGGCTACCATCTTCACGTCTCTTCAACAGAATCCGAACTTTACTAGTTTCGCTCCTGTTGGAACTGCAAGAAATGACGATACATGTATTTATGTAAATACACTGCAGTATTAGTAATAGTACTTCGGATCGTAGGACACGCTTTTAAATTTCCAGAGGTCTAAACTATCATAGAATTATCTGTCAAAACGAGGCAAAAAGATAAAGTTGTACAGTATGTAGCGACCCCAACGATTTTCTGTGTTGTGTTTTGTCCGTTTGTTTTTTTCTTAATAATGTTTTGTCATAGAGCTATCTGGTTTATACTGACATAAAACAATAGGGATGTCATCTTTCTTTCTTTCTCTCTTTCTTATTCTCTACCCTCACCCCCTTTTTAAATTCTTTCTATCTTTCTCTCTGTCATATACACGTTCCTTAAGATAAATCCGATGACTCATGTAGTTCATTCATGAGGGGATGCGTATGAACCAAGACTAGAAAACGCATGCTCCCACCGAATTCAACATGAATTTAAATCAGACTGGCTGGAACATCAAATTCACTAAACCTCACATGAGATAAATAACGATCTACGGGTACTAATTTAAATACCTTTCCAAGACAGGTTTATCAGTGCTATAAAAATGCATTTCAAGTACAGGATATATTTAATAGTCAAGGGTGATCGGCTGTCTTTTCTCCCCCCCCCCCCACCACACACACACTCTTTTCCCCCCTCAAATACTACTTCTAGTTAGAAAATGGAGTCTGGTATAGTTTATAATCAGCATATCCAATACATGAGGGAAGTTCCCTACCCGATTTCCTGAAGATATCAATATTCGGTCCTTAGTCTCTGATGATGAAGTGGTACGAGGTGTCTCAAAAATGTATACACAAGTGGACTGCTTAATGTTGTTTGGAATTCTTGACTGTGTTGTTATCAGTGCCTGATCCAGAACGGCCACCAGTTTGACGATAATGCTACACCTCAAATAATGCTACATCTGCCCTCTTTAATTTGAAATATAATTCTCGGCTGTGTCTTAATTGACACCGTCTCAATAAATATCCAAAGTGTATATACATTTTTGAGACACTCTGTACACATGTATAATGTTGATATCGTGGCAGGCTTCCATTGCAAAATGGCCACATGTATGCAAGACAAAGCTGTTGAAACCCTACGAGGTGTGTCTCACAAACCATTGGAGATAATGTGACCAAATTTGGAATAATGTACCTTTATTATATTAGCTATTCAACACAGTCATCACCATTGTCCAGGCACTTCTGCCATCGACGCAACCAACTTTCAAAGGCGGCGACATATGTCTCTTTGCCAATGTAAATAATCTACTAATAGTTACTCACTTGGGCTCCTGGTCCTCTTTGGAAGCAAAAACAGTTGGCAGTGACCCACTGAGAATACGAAGTGACCTGGCACGATTTCGAATGCCATTGCTCTCACCAGTTTGTAGGGAAGTCTGTGATTGTCTCCATGACTGTGGAGATACAGACAGGTAGGTACAGGATCAAGAAAAGATGTGCCTTAAGTAAACTTGTTGGTCACTAGTAACAGGATTTTTAACAGCAGATATGACAGTAATGTGGTTTTCTCATGTGTTCTGTTTGTATTCAAAATGCTGCATGATGAAGATCACCTCTTCAACATTTTTGACTATCTGTTCGTCTGTCTGCGTACCTTGCCCATTCCTCAGGGCCATGACTTTGCATGTACGTGACTGTCGTCCATATGACTGTCTATCGTCCATATGTCTGTCTGATTGCTTTTGTTTCTCTGTACCGATATGTGTTCTTGCCTGCCTGTCTGTAAGATTACATTTACCTGCCTCTTTTGTTTCTCTGTGTCTTTCTGTCTTCTTTCTTCTCTCTTCATGTCTATGTCTGCCTGCAGTCGTGCTTTTTTTATTACACATTTCCATTCATACATTGTTTAATGTCTGTCTGTCAGAACATTACTTGCATGCACGTTCATATAATTGTCTAACCCTTTCTACATCCATTTACCCTCGACGTCCAAAAATGCCTGCCTCTATTTGTCCTCTCCTTGCAAAAAACTATTGTGTATATTCAGCCGTTTATTCGCTTACAGTTTGTCTGTAATTTCATCTTATATTATGTACTTGTCCCCATGATAAGGGTGGGGCATTTTTGGAGTGTATGTCTGGTCACTGCCCAGACAAGCTGGCGTAAAAGAAAAACTAAGACAGGCCCGACCCACCACCTCTGTTATGGCACCAACTGCCTCGCCAGAAAGAATGCTCACCAGGCAAACTCTTGAAAAAACATGTCTCACCTTTCATGAATTAATTTACGTAGTACTCTGTCTCCACTTGGCAGCGCGTACTAGATACATCTCTGCACGTTGATCTACATTTTATTTGAATGTCACTCGGTTCATGTGTTCATTGAAACGTCTGATTTCCATTCAAGCGGATTGTTGATGGGGGGTTCTGGCAAGGTCTCCTTCCGTCCTTTTTGTTCCGTTATATTCTGTCTATCGTCTTGCTTTTTCCAAGCACACAGTGACTGTTGTCATGATAACGTGCTTTCTCAAAACTCAGACTCAAACTTAAACTCCATTCAGTTCACTCAGATCAATGTCTTTACAAAACAATCATTAAAAAAAAACAACAGCACAGTTTACCTGTTGTTCACTGGATGGAGTTGGCGATGTAGTCCGTGCTGCGGGTCCGGCATAACTGGACAAGCTGTTGCTCCGGGCTGACTTAATTTTCCAGGTACCACTGGGGTCACTCTGACCTCCCTCCCCATGCCGAGAGATGTCATCAATGTCACTGCTGACATCAATGCCGCTCTCTCCGGGCAGCGATCTCTGATCCAGCTTGGCATTTTGGAGTGGCAGATGCAAGTTTTTGTCAAAACGACTGGACACGACCTGGAACTTTCCCGTGGGGTCTTGGGTGATAATCCGACTCCGTTCTCCAACAGAGGTGGGCGTGAAATAAGTTAAAAATGATTCATATCTGAAACAAGATGAAGGACAGAAATTTGAGGAAGCACAATGTAGTAATTCAACGTCTATTGGTGTGTTTCAAGTGATGTCACAGAACTTCTGCTCGGTCGAAATTTTGAATTTTATTTAGTCTTTCGTCGGAAGTTCCAAGGTCTTATCGCGACCCTAGTTCTCGTTTGTTCTATCTCCATTTTCTGAAAAACTGGAGATCTTTTAGTATGTAGAAGAGGTATAACAAATACATTCTTCGACACTTGTTTAAAATGCATTGTGGCACTTTTCAGGCTGTTTCACAGTTACGATTTATTCGCTCCCGTCTTACCATAGTACTAAAACTGCAAACGTTTTACGTCGAATTTCTCAGTTGTGCGAAAAGTGGAGATAGAACAAACAGGAACTAAGGTCGCGATGTGTTTTGTTTCCTAAGAGTCTCAATCCGTCTTTTTGGATTACAGCTAATCTTTTACGGGTACGCCTGCCCAGCTGCCGTGCACTGGGGAGGAAATGGAGCGATGCCGTGCGGTTAACACCTCAATTATTGGTGAAGTAAATGAAACAAACCAAATTTTTTTTTACATTTGGAAGAAAATTATAGGAGAACAATAAGTGTGTGGAGTGTCGGGAGTGGGGGCTAAAACTCTTGGTAGAGCTAGGCTACAGGCGATTTCGTGAGTAAGCTTGTCAAACAAAAGTTTTGCGCCTTGAGTTCCTTACATTCTTTAGGAGCCAAGCCTCACCCAGGTCACGAGTGTGGGTGTTGCCATCTAAAGCATTAGAATGTTTCGAAAGTACCCTGCCGTCCAAAGGACAAACGACTTAAATGACAGCATGGCCTTTTTCTACTTTATGGTGTCTGATTACAAACAGTTACTTATGTTGGTTTACTGCACAAGAAATTACTACTTCAGTAGCAGATCCGTCTATCTGCCTTACACATTTTAGAATTATATTATGTAAGACCAGTTCATAGAAGCAATAAAGTAGTTACGTCGTTTTTCCTTTGGGCAGCAGTACAGTGTAACAACCCTCTTTTCATATACCTTCATTAGGAAGAGCCGATAGTTATTGTACACATGATACGGAGGCCTGATCTCTAAAATCTGGAAGTACATACGTATTCATTTTATCTTGTCTTAATCTTCTTGAAAATAAAAATGAAAAAAAAACAAAATAAAAAAAACACCAGTTCTCATTGTCTTGTCCGCACACTTACGAAACTGAACAGGTGTTGGCTTTCTTCTCCTTTGGGGGGGGGGGGGCAGAGAGGTCTGCTATTACTATCAAATGCAGAAACAAGGAAAGGGGGGGGGTGTAAATCTTTGTCTCTGCTGTCTTCTGTAAAAGGGATGACAAGAATGCTTACTTGGGAAAATGGAGACAGCATAATTTATGAAAATCTCGGCGTAGATGTGCTGGAAGGATGCCACTCAGCTCCACCAAAAGCATCAATTTCTCTGTGGTGGTGACAATTTGGGTTAACTGGGCCACTAAGGTGGTTAGCGAGTTGGACTTCCGGTACTCTCGGAGAACGTCTCTGAAGGTACTGTTTTCGTCAGGTGTGAGTAAATCCTCTGCCAGATTGCGCAGCACGCCAACATTTCCAACCTCCGATCCCATAGTCAGCGGTGTGGACCTGGCACATAATAGTTGAAAGTGTTGGATATGAGTGAGTATTGTGATGAAAGGACTCTCCCATAAAGTATGTACGCTCGAGTTTGGCAAAATATGATTCACCCTCCCAACCCCAATCTGCAATGTACGATCGTACAGCCATTAGAATGGAGAATGTTCATGACAAGACCTTGGTTTTCTGAAACTTAAAATGGCATTATTGCATGGATAATTTGGTTGTGGTGTAGGTCTTTACTTGAGGAAGTTTACTGCCCTTGGCATTTACACCTCATTTTTTCTTTCTTTTTCTTCTTGTTCGTGTTTCTGTGTTGTTGTTTTTTTTTTTGGTAGGGATTAGTTGTTTTTTTTTTTGGTAGGGATTAGTTGTTTTTTTTTTTGGTAGGGATTAGTTGTTTTTTTTTTGGTAGGGATTAGTTGTTTTTTTTTTGGTAGGGATTAGTTGTTTTTTTTTTTGGTAGGAATTAGTTGTTTTTTTTTGGTAGGGATTAGTTGTTTTTTTTTTGGTAGGGATTAGTTGTTTTTTTTTTGGTAGGGATTAGTTGTTTTTTTTTTTGGTAGGGATTAGTTGTTTTTTTTTGGTAGGGATTAGTTGTTTTTTTTTTGGTAGGGATTAGTTGTTGTTTTTTTTTGGTAGGGATTAGTTGTTTTTTTTTGGTAGGGATTAGTTGTTTTTTTTTTTGGTAGGGATTAGTTGTTTTTTTGGGTAGGGATTAGTTGATTTTTTTTGGTAGGGATTAGTTGTTTTTTTTTGGTAGGGATTAGTTGTTTTTTTTTTGGTAGGGATTAGTTGTTTTTTTTTGGTAGGGATTATTTTTTTTTATTTTTTTTTTTAGAATTTTATTCAGGCAGTGGCGTTGTTTGACCAGCTCTTCTCGACTTTCAGCTGCCAAGGTATCTTTAACTGTGCAACGTGCACACGGGCCCCTCGGAGTTTTTCGTCCTTATCCGAGAAGACTAGGTGCTCGATCCTAGCTACCATGGGATCAAGGACAGGAATCCCCCCCCCCCCAACCGACTGGGGATTGAACTCGGTCCCTTCGTCGTGAGAGGCGAGCACTTTGCCTCTTGACCAGGGGTCACCAAACTTTTTTCACAGAGGGCTGGATAACTGACAAGCTTACAAGTGCGGGCCTCTGTCCATCCCGTAGCTCTAGATATCCCTGGTTTTATCAAACAAAATCAAGTACCATGGCGGGCCGGATGAACTGGCGTCGCGGGCCGGATCCGGGCCGCGGGCCGTAGTTTGGTGACCCCTGCTCTAGACCAACGTGTCCCTCAGAACTGGCTGTGATAATTTAATTTTGTCATGAGATTCAATGACCTGCATTACAATTTTAAGTAATCCTACAACTTGTTCCATTGAGAAAAAATGTTAATAAAACCAACAGTTTTAGTTCATTACAATAATTAAAGACTATTACATACGCTCCTCAGTGCCTTCCCCCTCCCCTTTCCCCCGTAAACTCGGGACAACCTCTCCCAACATACACACTTTATGGATGGCTCCCTTGTGCCATAAGGTATTTGTGGCCACAGCGAGTGTCTTGACAATGCCCACAATGTTGGTGAAAACAAAATAAAGATGATAAGGCAAACATGACAAGGAATAAGCATAAGATCGGACAGTAATGACGCCGATTTTAATTGCAACACAATAGCATTGTCTTTTTTTTTAATGTACACGATGGATCATTTATCATACATTGTACAGTGTTGAAAATAATTCTACAGGTTATAAAAGATATTATTACAGTGGAAGTAGCCATGAAGATAGCAACAATGATGGGTTTTCTATTGGTGGGCCAAAATTGTGGAACAACATCAGCGTTGACACCAGGAAAAATGAGAGCATCGCCACATTAAAAAAAAAAATTAATAGACTCAAAACTGAATTGTTTAGGATTGTTTTCATAGAAACTGAATGATGTCTCGTTTTGGTCTCAGAGGTTTGAGGATGAGAGTGGCAAGTTTTGTCAACGTGTGTGAGTGGGAGCATGATGTGTTGATCTTACGTTAATCCTGCTTCTAATCTTAGCCCTGAGCCTTTGAGCACATCATTGTTTGTGGATCTGAACGCTATAGGTAGAATGCGCATATCCGCCATCTTGTCTGTCCGGACCCACTTAAGGCGTCGCGAACCAATCGGCGGCGAGTTCACTATTGTAAACCATGACACGTGTGTATACGCACATGGGAGACGTTCGGTCAATTCTTTCACTTCCTTTCTCTTGTTTACACGGATAGTGGGGAATCGGAGCAGTATGGATACATCCTTTCCACCCCGTCACAACAGTCAACTGCAATGCAACCAGCAGGCATTTTAACCGCTTATGGCTTGTTTACACTGGTAGGTTTTAGGAATAGAAAAAAGGCATGGGGGACTGTGTGGGAAGAACTTTCCTGGCTTTCCCTCTTTTGTTTTCCGATTTCCCCCTCCGAAACATGACTAGAACAAGCCTATGGGCATCGCTTCTCATTCAGAAAACGGACCAATGTAAACAAACAATGTTTCGAAGTGGGAAATCGGAAAACAGAAGACGGAAAGCCAGGAGAGTTCTTCCCACACAGTCCCCCATTCCTTTTTTCTACTCCTAAAACCTACCAGTGTAAACAGACCTTTAGACACGTCTCGAAGTTACACTCATCAGCTGATCCACCGGCCATCTTGTTTGGCGCAAGTACAAAACAAAAACTCTGTGACGTCATGGGCATTCTACCTATACAAGTTGATTATTACATTACGAAAAAACAACAACAACAACAACACAACGCAACGTTGAAAATACCAAAGCAGGTCAGAAATATAAGCCACGGGAAGCCATAAAAATATGGCGAAAATGTTGGCGAAAAATTGGAGTAGGCTGAAACTGGTGGTTTATTGTCACAATTCCTGCTGCATTTCTTCACTAAACCGAACACCGTGATAGTTATTAGTTTTTGTTTGTTTGTTTGTTTTCTGGCTCAAGCTCCCGTATGTTTATGGATTATCCGAACGACCTTTTTTTTTTGTTGATCTTTAATTATTTTCTTTTTAACAGCTTTGTTAATTATTTGGTATAATTGCTATTAAATCTTATTTTATAAAAAAAAAATAGTGGTTGGAGTATTTCATTGTGCTGCAATTACGTCCCCTCTATTGCTCAACAATGCAGCCTAAATGCAACGTAATAATCTAAAATATTATCTAAAACATTTTCTCAAGTGTCAACTAATCTAGCCCCTAATAGCTTTTGTATCGACCGATTGTGTTTATTCAAGTTGCAGGGAATACTTTTTAATGAAATTGTAAACATCTAAAATGCAATGTGCTCTTTTTGTGCTTCCTCTAATAAGCCCACCCGGCACGGAGAAACTGTATTTGACAAACGTTAAAGTTGGTGCGTAGTGATCTGCCCGCGGATGACTTCTGAAGTAAGACTGCGGATTATCACTGGAAATTGTCTAGAATAGAAAGAGAGGGAGAGAGAAGGGTGGGAACACAGGCTTAACCCGGGTAATTCCGGGTACCCTGTCTAGTGATGATAAATAATTTTATCTATTTCATAAGTTACGCGAAGTTGGTGCAGCCTGTTTTGCAAAGCTCTGTTACATCGATATTTTCCCAATAAATCAAATTCCAAAAGGAAGCCTTTGTCTGACTAGCCAATGAAACCGCGGTGTTTATTTTCTTTGATGCACATCCGCTGCCGATGCAGCAAAATGAAGTTGGCATGCATTCAGTTGTGAATGGCCCTTTATGAAAGGGCGAGGTAAATGAAAAAGAGGTGACAGGGTGGAGTCAGTATGACGAAAATAAACGGGGGGTTGTTTTTTTTTTGGGGGGGGGGGCCGAATAGAAAGAAAGCATGGAGAATACAGGGTTATTTAGGATCAGCAGGATGGTGAGTGAATTCACGAGGACAATAAAATAAACGGAACATACTAGACTAAATAACTGTACAGTGGCGTGTGTAGCGTGCTTGGGCTCACAAGGGCGGTTGCCCCGGGCCAAAAGTTCAGAACTATCACGGTTGTGAAAGACGTTTCTCAAAACTTAAATTAATCAATACCTATTAGAGATCAACCAAGGAAGACTGAGTAACCAAGTAATATTGTCAATCAAGAGAGATTAATTTCAGCAGGAAGGACTCGGGAGTGGGAGCCCACGGATCGGGGGTTGGGGAGGAGGGGGTGTGCAATACTAGCCTTGCCCTGGGTGGTAGAAACCAAGGCTACGCCACTGTAACTGCATAACCTAATATTTAGATACATAAGGTGGGGGGGGGGGATTTCATACTAAGCCCTGAACACAAATAGCCCTAAGTCACAAATATGAACACCACAATTTCCTTATTATTTTCTTAGTATATCTAAGATCATACTAAGACAGATTCTGACACTATTTCTCGGGGCTACATTTTGCTGGCAGCAACTGGTTGTGAGTGTTCTGGGCTCTGTATGATACTCCCCCTCCCTCCCCCACTCCCTTCTTAAAAAAACAACAACTCAACTCATTGTCTCAGTTAAGCACAACATGACAGAACAGACAACAAACAGGACACCCCCACATAAATATAACGGTGAATTCATGAGCAGAACGATGACAGTAATACCATTCAAACTTGCTTCACGTGTCATTCATATTTTCCACACTATAAAAAAGTCTTCACAATGGAGACACATTGTCTGTTTGTTGGGAGGCTCGTAATTAAAGTTAACTGTGATTCTAACAATCAGTTAATTAAAAACATCCAATTAAAATCAATAAATGATCAAATTTACAATTATAAAAATAGCTGTGAAATAGTGGTTCCTTCTGATTATTGCCTTGACAGCCTCACTCCTGGGCCACCCTAATAATTTTACTAGTACATGTACCGGTAATAAAATAAAAATAAAATAAAATATAACAAATGGAAAAAATGACACGGAATAATCTGAAGCTTGAGGAATCGGCAGAATTGAGTAAGAAGAATTTTTCATGACGATTAGAATGGAATGAAGAAACAGGGCTAAAATATAGGGGAGAAAAGATGAATATTGCAAAGCCCAGAGTAAGAAACAAAAACAAAAAATAAAATTACACTGTATTAGAAATGTGGTGACCATAGATATACTACATGTTCGTGTAGTATATCTATGGTTGTAACCTCACAGATTTCCTGTGGTTTCTCGAAATGAAGTAACGGGACATAATGTAGACAGACTTAGACCGCAGTGTAGTATTTTACGGTGTCTCTGCCACAGCAAACCCTACTTTTCATGAGGCTATCACATAGACATTCCCTGCTCAGGGCTCCGTGCTCAAATGGTTAATTAGCGGTGTTTGTTATAATCTTCAGAGGATCGTGGACGTGGGAATTGCTCTCCTGTCCTACGTGACTGACCGATAGAATGATTAGATCTCTCCAGCCCAGTGAACCTTGATGTGGTCAAACCAACAGAAAACTTAATCTGACCATGAAATGTTGCCCTTACTGACCAGTGGCTAGCTAAAAATATGGGGTGAAATAAATCTTATATCAAGAAAGCTTACTCCACAATGACATATACAGAGAGGTGGCCTGGAGATCATTTGGTATAGAAAAAGGAATATCATGACTGACTAATGCGTTTAAAATAATATACATAGGCAGCAAAGAACTCTATAATATTGTGTTATTAAGCCCCCTTTTCCTTGGTAATTTCTCCTGGAACGTCTCATACAGAGAAAATCTTATCAAAAACACTCTTGTTTTTCAAGGGAAAGAAAGCATATCTCGCACTGCCAGGGTAAAAACGTGTAGGCAGTTCTACAGCATCCCTCATTCTACACTAGCTATGTAATCTGACTTGGCCAGTAGATAAAAACAACAGAAACACAGCGACTATTTTTGTAGAGCTCTGTTCAAAGTTAAATGATGCTTTATTGTTCCTGGAACACCGAAGTAGACGAGCTTGCTAACCGCCATTGATTCATAAGCCATAATAAAATTACATTTATTGAATGGGCTTACATATATATCAAATGACGATGAAACAACCATGAGGTTATGTGATTGCAAACAAATATATAGGACTCTGGTCACACATAATTATATTCTTTGATTTGCAATCCTGATTAACCCTGTCTCGCATAAAGAAGAAAACCATCGCTGACTGCAATGAACTGTGTTAAATCTGATTTTAAAGAACAGAAATCTTCTGAATTAAGTAGACGTTATATTCTGTGGCTCTCTTACACGATAACGTTCGTTAAATGGGAAAGGATGTTTACTGTATACGTGTTAGCGATTTATCGTGAAACTATGAAAGAAAGGAAACAGACAGGGCTGGGGGAGGCAGGTCTGTTTTCATTGAAGATTTCACTGTATCTAACAACAAAAGTGCTGTATAGGCCTAGACTTCAACAGCACCATGGGCTATTGGACGCATTTGAGTGCACACGCAGACTGTCCTCCTGTCAGTACAATAGAGGGATCAACTACTTGGCGGGTATCTGGGCGATCAATCAGTTCTGGCAGTATGTTTTAATCAATCCAGTATCCCCGACCCCCCGGCCTCGCACACTCTAATACCGAGAACAACTGTTGACGTGTGAGCCGGGCTATTGTCACTGGCTATATTATGACAAAAGTAAACGCTGTGAGGTATTATTGTACTATGCTATAACTGCATGATTGAGACACTAGCTTGTCATTGTTTCATGTGGGAAATTCCCATCGATTCCTTAAAAAGACACTACAATTTCCTTTGTTTGTTGTGGAAAATCACTATTGGTTTCTTCTTCTTCTTTTTAAAGCTAAAGTTTCGGTTTGAGTTCATAATTGTTTTGTTTTTGTGTAATGCCAAAATGTCAGGGCTCTTAAATTGAAGAGAGATAGAGGGAGAGAGAAAGAAAGAGAGAGAAAGAGAGAGAAAAAAAAAGAGACAGATAGATAGATAGATAGATAGACAGATGGGTCAGATAGATAGATAGATAGATAGATAGATAGATAGATAGATAGATAGATAGATAGATAGATAGATAGATAGATAGATAGATAGATAGATAGGTAGATAGATAGATAGATAGATAGATAGATAGATAGATAGATAGATAGATAGATAGATAGATAGACACAAAGAGAGAAAGAGAGAAGCCAGGCAGAAAGACAAAATTTTAAAGTGGCTGACAGACGCTGTTTGTATGTTGACTTTTTTAAATCTAGCATATAAAAAATATAATTTAACAGCATTGACATCACCACTTTATAGGCCCATTGCGAATGACGTCACAGAGTTTTTTATTTTGTACTTCCGACACCTAAAGTGGCGGGTGGATCAGCTGACGAGTGTAACTTCGAGATACAGTGCACTCTCCCGATTACGACATCTCCGAATAACGACATTCTCCCGATAACGACATTGACCCACGGTCCCGATTTTTTTACTATATGTTATTAGTAATAAAACTCTCTAAATAGCGACATACTTTTTAGACCACTCTCCGGATAACGACATTGAGTTAGCAATAATCGGCTGTGACTTTGCTAGATACAAAAATAAAAATAGCTAAAATATTGTTTCCGGTCAGTTTCATTTCATTCTCTGAGCCAATAAAAACACTTCTTTTCCGACCAATGAAATGTCCTACCAGAGGCACCTCATAGCCAATGAGATCGCTTTGTTATCGGCCAATGAGATCGCTTTGTTATCAGCCAATGAAAACACACCTGTGTCTATTGTCGTCGGAACAAAAAGGGTGACGCGCCTTAAATGAGTCAGTCATCACATCGCTGACCGCTGAATCGATTGTATTCACCCGAGAACAATAACGCACCCCAAGATGTCGACAGAGGGAAAATGACACACAAAAAACAACAACAACAAAAAAACCAAACAAAAAAAAACAAAACAACACACTCAACACACACACACACTTCGTGTATTTTACATGTTTGGAAAGTCCGATCACTGATCACCCACTATGGTTGGTGCGTTACATTCTAAGGGTCTAACCACACCCCTTTTTCGGCCATCTTGAAAATCTCCGAATAACGACATGTTCCCGATAACGACATGCACCTCTGGTCCCGAGCCATGTCGTTATCGGGAGAGTGCACTGTATGTCTAAGCGGTTAAAAGGCCTGCTGGTTGATTTGCAGTTGACTGTTATGTCAGGGGTGGAAAGGATGGATCCAAGCTGGTCAGATTCCCTACCATCCGTGTAAACAAAGGAAAGGAAGTGAAAGAATTGACCCAACGTCTCCCATGTGTGTGAACGCACGTGTCATTGTTTACTGTAGTGAACTTTTTTTTTAGCTCGCCGCCAATTGGTTCGCGACGCCTTAAGTGCTCACAGTGCAAATCAGCTAACGAATCAGAATCAATGCTATCATCGTCATGGTTATTCGTCGGTCCTGACAATTAAAATGGCCGATATCCGCAATGGGCCTGTGGGGTAACAAACATTCACACACACGTGGGTACGCATGCACACAGTGCCCACACTGAGAGAACTGAAGGAGCACACATGCACAATACACCAATATCACATTATGACAGCAACAAAGGAATTTAAGAAAAATAGATTTAAAAAGAAAAACTTAAAGTATACCTGTAAGGACTCACAACTAGCTGGCCAGTTAAACGTCAGTTTACAGTATCGCATGGATGTATTCCATATAAACAATAAGATCAAACTTCGATAGTACTGAAACTGACTGAAGTATTATTTCTCCAATTATATTACAAATCGGCGTTGATACCCGGAAAAATGAGGACATCGTCACTTTTAGAAAAAAGCTCAAAACTGAATTATTTACGTCGGTTTTTCTTGAAACTGAATGATATCTCTTTTTTGGACTCTAGAGGTTTGAGGATGAGAGTAGATCAAATGTTTGTTAATATGTGTACTTGGGAGCATGTGAATCGATCTTATGTTAATCTTGTTTCTAAATTCAGTTCAGCGCCTTAGACAGCATAATTTTTTGTGGACTTGAGAGCCATACAAGTTAATTATTGCAATGCATTACATTACAACTATTACTATTAGCAGTTCTATTAAAATAACGTCTGATGATTAGATTACTGCTGATGACAGAAACAAAAATAGCACAATCGTCACAGAGATAGTAATTAAAACAAATAATATAAATATAAATATTAGTGCGCAATTATTTTTTTTTTTAAACGGTGCATTTTCTTTCTATCAAAAAATCCATATCAAGTTATGTAAATCAAAAAACAGTGATACATGAAAAGCTCAGACTAATAAAATAATTCTCATTACTTCATTCATTCAACGAAGTCTTACCTTCAGCATCTAGCAATACACAAATCCAGTTTATAATCCAAAATCAGATATTACGCAAAGAGCGTCACATCACACTAGTTCCTTCAGACTGAAAAAAAAACAAAAAAACTTTAAAATGTACGTTAAATAATTTCTAACACCGAACCTGGCTGCCTCATTTGTGGCTGAAAGACTGAGCTCGTCTGATCGATTTGCCTGGCTGTGTTTAAAAATAAAGGTTCTACAGAATGTGAATCGTGATACGTGTATTGTTACCAGCAAAGCCATTCAGGCAAGTCGCACTGCTTGGGCCAGGTATACTGCTGAGAAGTCATGCCAAGCGGATCGTGAAATGTGTTTTTACAGGAGCTTACACCCACTACAATGTTTATATGCAGGAATTGAGGTGAGTTTGATGATCTTGCTGGATGAAGCCGTAGTAGAAGTGACAGCTTGAACAAATGTAACAAGTTGGCCTGCCCTCGCTGCCGAACTCTGAGTAGGGTGGCAGTCTGGCAGATCTACATGTCAGTACTATAAAAGAATGGACTGGTGGCAGAAATTGAGTGAAAGGTGCAAAAGCTAAGGGCAGTAATCCTCCTAAAGCAAAGACCTCAGACCTGAAATTTAGTGAAAAGTAATATAAAGATAAAGTCGTGGACTGAATACAAATCTTGAGTGGGGTATTACACTGGTGACGCATATGTCTGTTTTGTCTCGGACTTAATATGAGATTTTTTTTCATATGAGATAAAAGAAACAAAAACAACATAAACTCTGTGATAATTCAATTTCGTAAATTGTTTTACACTTTAATTTTCTGTTCATTTTTTTTTAACCCTCCAGTGCCCGGACTTAAAGTGCAATGACCAAGAATTTTGAAACCTACAAAATATATTTAAAATGAACGGAAAAAGGGAAGAAAGAAGGAAAGACCATCGTGTCTAGTAAAGTAACAGATTGATAAATAAGAAATTGTCCCACATGTGGAACATTTGGCACCCCGTCGTTTCCGAGATATTGGCACATTGGACACAAGGGTTAAACCTGAAGAAGGACCTAAAGTTCTCAAAACTAGGTTTTCTTCCATTTCTAATTCTTTTAAATTTAGCGTTTTGTGTTGTTTTATTAGGGCTTATTATTGTTTGTTTCTATCCTGGGACTTTGCCACATTCATTTTTTGTTGTTGTTGATGCCGTTGTTGTTTTGCCACATTTAACATTATTACACTGATAGTGGGTTCAGTGCTGGGGCAAACTACTGGTCAGTCCAGAGAGGATTATAATAGAGCTAGAGAGGATGAATGTATACGTGATCAAATATTATGGACATTTGTGTGCTACTTCAATTTTTATTTTTTTTTACTATAAATTACCCGGACACATCTATTCTGGACAAAAGGTGGTCTAGAGGCAAGGTGCTCGCCTCTCATGCCAAGGGTCCCGGGTTCTAAACCCGGGCAGTGCAGGCATGTTGGAAAGTGGATTTTTCTCATATTTTCAAGTCCCTGGTCCTATTGGGGGGTAGGATCGAGTAGTTCTTGGAAATTGGATTTTTCTCATATTTTCAAGTCCCTGGTCCTATTGGGGGGTAGGATCGAGTACCTAGTCTTCTCGGATAAGGACGAAAAAATTCGGAGGGCCCGTGTGCACGTTGCGCACGTTAAAGATACCTTGGCAGTTGGAAATCGTAAAGAGCAGGCCGAAAGGCCGCTGCCCGGGCAAAATTGAAATTAATAGATTAAAATTTATCCATATCATCTCTCTCTCCCCCCCCCCCCCCCCCGCCAGAACAAGAAATAATAAAACAAGTACAGTGAAGTGTAAATGCCAAGGGCAGCGAACCTCCTAAAATAAAAGACCTCAAATTCTGGACAAAATTCATTCGTTGATATTGTTTACTTATGATTGTTTTGAGCCGCACATACCACCACCACCAACAACAAACGCTCTATTTTTCGTAGAGGAGACTTCAAGGATATGATAGGGAAGTTCGTTCTTAGTCTCTCAGAATATTAATACATGCAATACCGCCCGAAGAAGGTTTATCCCGGACAATGCCCGTGAAATTCAGCTCGTCTCCAGAACGGTGGGATTAGGCTGTGCCTGAGCTCAGGGGTTGAAAAAGGTCATGTATGTTTGATATGATGAATTTTATAGTCTTGTGCTTTGATGGGCGCCAGTAAGCTTGAGGCCCACAGATAAAACCCCGGGGCTTGTCTTTCCGATTCAGGGCTATCCATAACGGGCGATCTGATCTGAAGATGGAGAGGAGTTTGCCTCCATCGTACGAAAAACGTATGTTTTTTTTGGGGGGGGGGGGATGGTGTATAGCCCTGTGGAACCTACGTAGGCTTTTCAACTATGATAATAATAATTTTTAAAAGTTTGGTTTTATGTATTTTTTTGTCTTGTCAGCAAATTAGTGTTGTCAGATCATATAAAAGTCATGACTTGAATGAAACAGTCAAATAGTTCAAGCAAACTGCTATTTGAAATTATGAGGGACATTCTACGTTCTAATGGACGCTGCTCGTACAAGCGGAGGGGGGGGGGGTGGGGGTGGGGGGAGTTAAAGGCCAGGCATGTAAAAACCGTGCAAGAGGCGAGGGCGAGGGGAAGACAGGTAAATTATTAGCCAAAAGGGAGCTTAGGTACTTAATGGATGGGCCTTTTGAAGAAGTTTACATCGTAAAGTGAGGATTGTCCGTATTGTTATGCTTGGGATGAGTGCGGACCGAAACACCAGTTTCGGGGGGTTCAATTCACCTGAAGATGTCTTCTAGTATCGCTCCCCTCACAAGTATCTCAATTCCTCACTTCAGGTCCGTTGACACTGAATGCTTGGTCTGTGCAAGGCAGAAAAAAGTACATTCTCACTCTCTCTCTCTACCCACCCTCCCCCAATCTGTCTGTCTATTTGTCCGTCTCTCTCTCTCTCTCCCTCTCTCTCTCTCTTTCTCTCTCCCTCTCTCACTGCCGTTTGAGGGGACCAAAAAAGGCGAAATACTGTCGTGTCGTTTCCTTCATTTGGAATAATTATACAGGGTTTCGTGACCGATACCGCCTCTTTCGGATCGGTTTCCTTTCGGTGCCGTGACGGTGTCGGCCATGATTATAGGATTCCAGCTATAGTCGCTGCAACAAGTGGCCACTTATGGCATTCTTACTCCCAGTCTGTGATTAACCAAAGGCAGTGATTAGAGTTAATACACTGGATTATCTGCAGTCACAAGCCGGTCCAGTAGTTAGCGCATTTGACCCTAGTGCTGGCGGTCATATATCGCCACTGCGCTAAAACAAAGGCCTAAGTCGAATTTCGGGCAAAATTGCACTGATCCTCTCGAGGTCAAGCTCATCTGGGCCATGTCAAAAACAACAACAACAACAACAAACAAACCCAGTCAGTATTCGCAGTAATAATGACGTAAATAAATTCTTTTTGCAAGATAAATATTATTTCACTTTAATAAAAACTTAGTTTATTCGTTTGTTTCAAAGCTATGAAAAATATTACGATAGGCCATGGTATTACGGCAGAGAAGAATAACGGTCAAATGCCGTTCTGGGTGTGTATGTGGGGGGAGGGGGTGAGAAGGGTAGAAAGGAGGGGTTGGTGTGAGACAGTGAACGTCTACGAGAAAACAGGGTGTTAAAGTTAAGAGGAAGACTCAAAATTATGGGAAATTTATTTGTACTTCAGAGTCCAACACTGGTGAAAACACACGTGGAATCATATACCATGCATAATGGATGGATCAAACTAAGCCTGGAACAGCACAATCGGCTGCTGGCAGACAAGAAGTGCTTGCCACAATTTCCTATATTTTCTTAGTAAATCCTGTAAAACCCTATCATAATAAGCCTGGTCAGACACAGTCAGCTTCTGTCATTATTTCTTGGGTGTATATTTCGCTGGCGGCATCTGACTGTGTCTGACCGGGCTTAGTTTGATACCCCCGTAAAACGAGTCTGCGAAACAACTTGATAAGTGCCACAACGCATTTTAAACAAGTGTCAAAGTGTGCATTTTGTTATACCTCTCCAAAGTAATACACGATCTCCAGTTTTTCAGAAATTGAGATAGAACAAAGAAGAACTAAGGCCACGAAATGACAAAATATATTTTATACTTCAGAGCATACACTGTATACCACAAACAGAATAACCCAGCATATATAGTCGAGTCATTTAGGGATAAATAGTCTATGAATTGTGCACATGTTGATAAAGGTACCAAACTTTGGATGTGAGTAAAGTAAGGTGGTGTTTTGTTAACGGAGCAGCGTGTAGGCCTTTGTCTATGAGAAAGTTTATCCGTCTATCTGACTGTCTGTCTGTGTACTATCTATCTATCTATCTATCTATCTATCTATCTATCTATCTATCTATCTATCTATCTATCTATCTATCTATCTATCTATCTATCTATTCCATCTATCTATTCTATTTATTCTATCTATCTATTCTATTTATCTTATCTTTCTATTTTGATCTGATCTATTCTGATCTATTCTGATCTGATCTGATCTATTCTGATTTGATCTGATCAATTCTGATCTGATCTGATCTATTCTGATCTATTCCGATCTATTTTGATCTGATATATTTTGATCTATTCTGTTCTGATCTATTCTGATCTATTCTGATCTTATCTGATCTATTCTGATCTGATCTGATCTATTCTGATCTGATCTATTCGGATCTATTCTGATCTATTCTGATTTGATCTATTCTGATCTGATATGATCTGTTCTATTCTGATCTGATCTGATCTGATCTAATCTGATCTATTCTGATCTGATCTGTTCTATTCTGATCTGATGTTATTTATTCTGATCTGATCTGATTTATTCTGATCTGATCTACTTTTATCTAGTCTGATCTAATCTGATCTATTCTGCTCTGATCTATTCTGATCTGATCTGATCTATTCTGATCTGATCTATTCTGATCTGATCTGATCTGATCTATTCTGATCTGATCTGATCTGATCCTGTCTATTCTGATCTGATCTGATCTGATCTATTCTGATCTGATCTCATCTGATCTGATCTATTCTGATCTGATCTGATCTATTCTGAACTGATCTGATCTATTCTGACCTGATCTGATCTATTCTGTTCTGATCTACTTTTATCTATTCTGATCTGATCTGATCTATTCTGATCTGATCTGATCTATTCTGATCTGATCTGATCTATTCTGATCTGATCTGATCTATTCTGATCTGATCTGATCTATTCTGATCTGATCTGATATATTCTGATCTGATATGATCTATTCTGATCTGATCTAATCTGATCTATTCTGATCTGATCTGATCTGATCTATTCTGATCTGATCTGATCTATTCTGATCTATTCTGAGCTGATCTATTCTGATCTGATCTGATCTATTCGGATCTATTCTTATCTATTCTGAACTGATCTGTTCTATTCTGATCTGCTCTGTTCTATTCTGATCTGATCTATTCTGATCTATTCTGATATGATCTATTCTGATCTTTTCTGATCTGATCTGATCTATTCTGATCTGATCTGATCTTCACTATCCTGATCTATTCTGATCTGATCTGATCTATTCTGATCTATTCTGATTTGATCTGATCTATTCGGATCTATTCTGATCTGATCTATTCTGATCTGATCTATTCTGATCTGATCTATTCTGATATGATCTATCCTGATATGATCTATTCTGATATGAATTTTCAATCGAGGAATTTTATTCAATTTTATGTCATAGTGTACGGAAATGGTATGTGAGTGACTATAAACAAATGAAAATTACAAAATCAATCACAATCACCGATATTTTTCAACCCATTACCTAGGCTCGATTAGGCCAGCATCGAGCGCTCAGCCCACACCGCGATGATGAGATGGGGTTTCAATGCGGACCATTCCGGCTAGCGTCGGGAAGCAGGGAAAGAGACGGCTGGCGAAGCGACGCGTGGAATCTAGTTCACTAGTGTATATCTATGGGTTTGAAGGAGAATAGGATTCTTAAAAAGTTGGGATGGAAATTCACAGCCACACAATATTCGTTTCCTGTCTAATTATTTTTTCAGAACAGTTTTTTTCCATAATAATAATAATAATAATAATAATGAAGATCATTTATATAGCGCCCAATCCAAACCGTTTGCTCTAGGCGCTTTACAGAAAGTCGTGTTCTCTCCATCTGCAACTCACTCTCTCTCTCTCTCTCTCACTCTCTCTCTCACCCTCCCTCTCTGCTATACAACATTGTATACATAGATACACACACATAACATACTATAAGACAGAAATTAAACGATAAAACAGCAAAATTAAAGTGAAATGAGAAAATAAATGGATTGGGAATGAAACTTCACAACTGAAAGTGTTTTTTAAAAAGGTGGGTTTTTAGATCAGTTTTGAATTTTGACTCGGTAGATGCTTCCCGCAATGATTTTGGCCGTGAGTTCCAGATGTGCGGGGCACAGTGTGTAATTGCTCTGCCTCCTAGTTTCTTTGACTTGCAGTTAAAAATCTTAAGAAGGCCCTGACCGCTTGATCTTAAAGAACGAGATGGTGGATAGGGCTCTACCAGAGTGGAAAGGTAAGGTGGTGCAGTTTTGTTTATGCACTTGTAACACAGAACTGCTATTTTGTACTGGATTCGCAACTTAACTGGTAACCAGTGCAGTTTAATAAGCATGGGGGTAATGTGTTCACTCTTTTTCTTCTTTAAGACAATTCTGGCAGCTTGGTTTTGAAATCGTTGCAGTCTGTTTAAAGTTTCATTGGGTAAGTTCCCAAGAAGGGAATGGCAGTAATCTAAGCGAGAGAATATAAACGATGAGATCAAGACCCTAAGAGAGTCTTCGCTTAGAAAAGATGACATTTGACCTACTCTGCGCATCTCACAGTAGATGGTTCTACACAAATTATGAACATGGAAATGCATGGAAAGCTTTGAGTCAAAATATACCCCCAAATTTCTAGCCTTCTCTGAAAAAGGTATGTTCTCATTCCCAATGCAGATATTATCTACATCACACGGATTCCATCCTCTCTTTGTGTTACACAATACCACCTCAGTCTTATCTTCATTCATCTTTAGCTTGTTAGATTCCATCCAGTTTTTCACATCATCAATGCAACACTCTATAGAAGTAACTAGTTTCTTGATGTCACAGGGTGGAACAGACACATACAGCTGGGTGTCGTCAGCGTACATATTATGATATTTCACATTATGCTTTCTTATGATTGAACCAAGTGGCTGTGTATACAGCGTGTACAAAAGAGGACCCAATACAGATCCTTGGGGCACACCAAAATGTAGTTTGAAAGATGTTGACATATTTCTATCTACAAGAACTGATTGAGTACGGTCACATAGATATGACTTGAACCATTTGAGAACAGTCCCAGATAAACCAAAGGTCTTATCTAGCCTCTCAATGAGGATAGAATGGTCAATAGTATCAAAAGCTGCACTAAGGTCAAGGAGGGCCAAGATGGCAACCATCCCTCCGTCAGCAGCACACAAGAGATCGTTTTGAACTTTGAGAAGGGCAGTCTCTGTGTTATGGAATTCTCTGTAGGCAGATTGATACACTTCATTTAAATTATTTTGACTCAGGTGGTTCTTCAATTGACCAAGAACTACTTTTTCTAAAATTTTTGATACAAATGGAAGATTTGACACGGGCCTGATAATCCGGCTACGTAACACCTAACTTCATTTCTTTCACCTCTGACAATTTGATGATTGTACGCACAACATCCAGCGGCAAAAACAAAAAAAATCCTTCAAGATCTCCGGTAATCTCGCTTTTTCAGGTGTTCAAATTCCTCGAGAGCAAGCCTATGGAGGTATTTTCATCTGTGTAATAATTTATACTATATTAAGCAATTTCACTGAAACTAAAGTAGAATAACCATAGAGATTTCTAATAAACAAAAGGAAAGTGGGGAAAAATGCCAGCAAAAATCGTAATTTCTCTCGTTGTTTCGAAATGTTAAAATTCAAGATTTTCATAACCAGTGACGTCATGGGGGTGTGACGCGGGTGGATACCTATAAAAAACTAGGATGAAGAAACATTTTCTTGGAGTGTTTGGTCTATCATTGCCGTAAGTAAATCTAAGTCAATTCAAATACTGGAGTCTATTTAAATTTTAGGTGTTTGGACATTATACCAATTTAACTTTGAGTATGGACTCTTGTACCATTATCTTGACTTTGGGGCTAGATCTAGTAACTTCCTCTTATAGACAATTCTGAAATATTTGCCGTCCTTCTGTTTCAGAGTCGTGTACTTTTGGCTTAAGCCTACATATCCTTATACGCGACGCGACGTTCAGTCTCGAGCGACCATCGCGTGAGATCAAGTCATGTCGCGATCGCCTAGGTGGTCGCGTCAGACTGTCTGGAGGTGTGTCTGATTTAAAGCACAGCCATTGGTCGAAATATCTTGCGTGTGCTGACTCATTGTGCTTACCATGTGTAGTACTTTTTCCTTCTCGGCATAGAATGGCAGGAGAAGATCCCTGACATAGAGGTGCTCAGTCGTGCAAACTTGCCCAGTATCCACACCATCTTGATGCCACGTAGTTCGCATGCCAGACTACCGGCTCCCCAAAAAACTGCTGTACGGCGAACTCCAACACGGCAAACGCTCCCATGGAGGCCAAAAGAAGCGCTTCAAAGACACCATGAAAGCTTCTCTGAAGGCCTTCAACATCAGCCACGACACATGGGAGGTCACTGCAATGGACAGATCAAAATGGCGTTCACAAAGGCGCCAAACTCAGTGAGGCAAATAGAACCGCTGCAGCAGAGAAACGCAGACAGGCCAGGAAATGTGCCAGCAAGCCCCCGACATCCTTCACCATCCCATGCCCACACTGCGCCAGAACGTTCCAGGCTCAAACTGGTCTGATTAGCCATCTGCGCACCCACAGAACCCAATCCACCTACCCCCCCCCCCCCCCCCCCAGGATGACTAGATGGTCCTCGTCGATTCCGACGGACGAACCACACTTTTCCCTTGCACTACATACATCTTGAAAGTCTATCCCATGACCCACTATACCACTGCACAATAGATCATCTATTCAAATAATTGATTTAATGATTAAAGCCAATAAATGAGTATAAACTGCAAACTTTGAACGAAGTTCTTACTGTATGGGTAGAATGCGCATGACGTCACAGAGTGTTTTTGTTTTGTACTTCCACCAAACAAGATGACGGGTGGATCAGCTGATGAGTGTAACCTCGAGATGTGTCTAAGCGGTTAAAGTGCCTGCTGGTTGCATTGCAGTTGACTGTTATGACAAGGGTGGAAAGGATGGATCCATGCTGGTCAGATTCCCTACCATCCGTGTAAACAAGAGAAAGGAAGTGAAAGAATTGACCGAACGTCTCCCATGTGCGTATACAACGTGTCATTGTTTACAGTAGTGAACTTTTTTAAAACTCGCCGACGATTGGTTCGCGACGCCTTAAGTGCTCACGGTGCAAATTAGCTAAAGAATCAAAATCAATGCCACCATCGCCATGGTGAAGCGTGGGTCCGCACAGACAAGATGGTGGATATGCGCATTCTACCTATAAGACCATAGGGGAAATGTACGTCTTCTAATCTTATGAAAAAGTGTAGGGATGACCAAGGTAGCCGCACAAGAGTAATGAGGTAGGAAAAGAGACCAGATGTGCGGGATTATTTAAATGATTTAAACAAATAAATGGGTATAAAATACAAACTTTGAATGAAGTTCTCACATACAGGAAATTTACGTCTTCTAATTTTATGGAAAAAGTGTACATAACCAAGGTAGCAGAAAAAGGGTAATGAAGTAGGAAAAATGACCAGATAGGCGATTAAAAAAACAACAAGAACCCACCAAATTCCATCCGTAATATTCTGATGATAATGAAATTTGAAAGTGTTAATGCCCTTCAAGCTGGCAAGCTTAACGACTTGAAGAAATGTTTTACGCATCTTGTAAACCGAAACAGGATAGTCATACAGTGGATACCATTACATTGTGTACCATCACATTGTGGAGTGCCAGGCAATGGGAAAGCAGACCAACTGGCCAAGGAGGGTTCCGGCTTGGAGCAGCCACAGTGCCTCAAAGACTATTATAAGAAGAAAAACCTCATCAAAAACAACAGACGGCAGCAAAATAAACCAACAGGGTAAATATCATCTCCTGAACAGAGAGGATCAAGTGATATTGTTCAGACTAAGAACTGGGCACAATAGGCTCCACCACAATATGTTCACAAAGTTTAAAATAGGAACATCTGCCATATTATTATGTGAGTGCAGCCAGTCTCCTCAAAACACAGAGCATATATTGCAGAACTGCACACTCCTCTCAGCACTACGGGAAACATATTAGCCCAAACCCACCGACCTGAATGTCAAACTCTATGGTGCTCGGTCACAACTGCAGAAAGCCGTAGATTTTCGTAAAAGAACTAATCTGCAGATTTAGATTTGGTGAACGGAAGAAGAAGAAGAAGAAGAAAGTGTTACTCATGTTGCAGATTCTTCAGTTTTCCAAGTTTCTTTCCTGAAATTTTCTGTTTTGATGTACTATTTCTTAGGCTGATCTGGTGATGCAGTCGAATTGTCAGGAACAAATTAACAACATCATCCGGTGTGCAAGTCGCATTTGGAATACTTGTGCTTGAGTGTGCAAGGCAGATGTTTTAACTTGCTTTGAAAGTAGTGGCGTATGTTGCCAGCCCTTCACCTGTACAACCATCATATTCTTTTACAGTCTTGATTGATAATTGTCTATATCTGCAGTAATCACAAATAAGGTGCAGGATTTCTCCAAGATCAACACGAACGACGAATCACATGTAATGACAGCATGCCTGTGTTTATAATTGTGCGCGCCGAACTATTTTTAGAAACTCCTGACTCGGCGGACGGAAGTGCTTGAATTGCACCGTCCTGACATAGTGGGTCTTGGGTCTATCCTCGCACAGAAAAGAGCGAAACATGGCGACTTGACACACGACGAGACGTCGCTGGCGCATAAGGAGACACTTTTGACTCGAGCGATCGAGCGACATCGCCTGACCCCGGATTTTCGCTAGCGAATCTTAGCGCATAAGGAGACACTTCGCGCGACTGGTCTCGAGCGTCGATCGCGAGCGACTCAACGTGTAGGTTAGAATGATCGTTCATGATTTCCAGGAATTTATAAACTGTGGTTGTCCAGCCCCCCCCCCCCTTAGATTCCTCCGAACGGCGAATTCCCCTAATATTTGCCATTCATCATTTTCGCTCTGAGAATTCAAATTTCCAGTAATGTTTGGAGACAGACTATCTTACACAGGTCAGAGGCGTGTCTACGTTCAATATCCGAAGAGGCATTCAATGTGTTTGTGTATGAACAAGCATTATGCCTGCTATGACATATACGAATGCCGCCCACACCATTTACTGTGCTTTGTTACTTGTTAGTATTAGTAGAAAAGATGATAAAGAGTGTAATCCATCACTGAACAAGGAGGTCTGTTTAAAGACGGAATAACAGCCTTTTCAGTCCATTCCCTGAAAAATTTTACCATTTATCTCGGGGTAATAATCTTTGTTATATAGCCAAATGGAGTGGAGAACAAGTTCTGTGTCTTTTATTAAGACCATTAGTTTATCCTTAATGCATGTGGTGTTTTTATGGGTCAGAAATCGTTTGGTAAAGATGTCCACAGTTTACTCCTCTGTAATAGTGCTTGCATAACCCCACGGTGGCTTTTTGATAAGATATTGAGTTTCTTCTTTAACGTATCAAGTAACCACAAGAAAGTTAAGTAAACGCACATAGTGGGGTTTTCACCCATGATACAAAAGCAAGCTAGGGAAAACAGTGCGGCTCATGTCGTAAACTTCGCGTGCAAGATCGGAAATGTCCTTAAAAGTTGTGATAGGCGTTGAATAATAATAATATTAGTACTGTAAGGAATTTAAAATCGTGGCTAGAGAAACTTCCTCATGTTTTAAGAAATACATAAAACAAAGACAAAATCGAAAAGAACTGGGATTTTCGCAGAGGAAAAAGTTAACGTTGTTGATATTCCCAAGAGTTGTGTCAAGTTTCAGATAATTTGGTGTAGCAGCTACTGAGATATATTGTTGTGAGCGGCATGAGTCTCCGAACAGACGATAGTCCTTTGGTTCACATATATGTACAGTGCATTTAATTTGTACTCGCGTACATGATTGTTAGAAGTTTTAAAACAATGCGTACTACTAGCTAGCAGAGATATTTCTTTTATTTTTAGTTTTATTTTAATCTATCTATCATCTGTCTATCTATCTATCTATCTATCTATCTATCTATCTATCTATCTATCTATCTATCTATCTATCTATCTATCTATCTATCTATCTATCTATCTATCTATCTATCTATCTATCTGTTTGTCTGTCTATCTATCTATCTATCTATCTATCTATCTATCTATCTATCTATCTATCTATCTATCTATCTATCTATCTATCTGTTTGTCTGTCTATCTATCTATCTGTTTGTCTGTCTATCTATCTATCTATCTATCTGTTTGTCTGTCTATCTATCTATCTATCTATCTATCTATCTGTTTGTCTGTCTATCTATCTATCTGTTTGTCTGTCTATCTATCTATCTATCTATCTGTTTGTCTGTCTATCTATCTATCTATCTATCTGTTTGTCTGTCTATCTATCTATCTATCTGTTTGTCTGTCTATCTGTCCGTCCGTCCGCCCCTCCCTCCCTTTGTCTGTCTCTCTGATATATGGGTTGGGAAATGGGGAGGGGGGGGGGAGGAAAGGGGGGGGGGCTAATGTTGTCCGGAACAAGGAATGTGTCTAGGACTTAAATTTGAATGTGTCGGCAAGTCGGGGAGACGTCTTTGGAATTCCCAAAGTTAACCCATTTCTAAGTAGGATTAACGTTAAAAAATGCGTTAAAACGAACGGCATGAATTTATGGTTACTGCAGGTGAGACCACCACCACCACCACCGCCATGGCAGAACAGGCGGAACCACAGCCACCCGTCCAGCCTAGTGAGCAGCAGCAGGAGGAGGAGGCAGAGGCGGGGAAAAAAGATGAGGGGCAGAAACCTAAGGAGGGCCACCCATTTGTCGTCTACAGTCTAGCGATCTGTGCCACTATCGGTGGCCTTCTGTTTGGATACGATACAGGTGATTGGATCCCGTGACCCCTTTCAAACTCATACATCGGGGGTATAGATGGGGGAACAAGGTGGTTAAGAGGCAGGGTACTCGTCTCTCATGCCAAGGGTCCCGGGTTCAAAACCCGGCCGGTGCTGGCATGTCGGTAATTTAGGATTTTTCTCATATTTTCGTGTCCCTGATCCCATTGGGGGGTACGATCGAGTACTTTGTCTTCTCGGATAAGGACGAAAACATTGGCAGCTGGAAATCGTAAAGAGCAGGCGGAACAGGCCGCTGCCCGGGCAAAATTAAATAAAATTCATCTCTACCATTCCCCCACCCTCCTCCCTCACCCCCCCCCCAAAAAACAACAACAACAACAACAACCGCCGACCGGCGCTGCACTGTGGCGACGACGTGCCTGCTCCAGTTATAACTGGGCTGCAATGGCACAAAGGCAAATTTCCCAAATACAAATACAAATACAAATAGAGCAAAATTGTTGTATCTCCAGGTTTATGTATTGGGGTTCCTAGTGGCAGTACTGTAATAATGACAAACTGCTTCTTGCAAATTTTTTCGTGATTCCGCTATCTTTAACCAGTTCCAAGTTACAGAGAAGCAGTATTGTTGTACCTCCCTTAAAAATGAGATAATTGAGAGCAATATTGTGGTGTTTCCGAGACAGCTCCCATTATTCATAAACCTGGAGATATAACGATTTTGCTCTATACCCACGACATCTGGATTAAGACAAGAAGAAATTTACGACATTCAGCCCCTTATGAAACAACTCACCCGTGATTATAAATGTGAAATTTCACGACATCCAACGGCTTATAAACTACCCATCTACACTGATGAATGAGAAATTTTACGACATCATGAAAGAGTAATTTTCCGACATTCAAGCACGTATAAACTTCCGATCCACACTGATGAAAGAGAAATTTCACGACATTCAACAGGGTATCAAACACCCATCCACATCAATTGAAAAAAAAAAAAAAATGCGACATTCAACTGTGTACAAAGTTCCCATCCATACTAATTTTGGAAAGAGAAATTTCACAAAATTCAACAACGTGCGAAGTGCCCGTCTACACCAATGAAAGTGAATGTTTTACGACATTCAACCGCGCACACGGCTTCAAAGTTCTTGCTGTGTTCCGGCCTTCTCATTCTTCTGTTTAGGTAGATTAAAGTGACAGATTTGGCACACAGGGACGCTCTTTCCTGGGAAAAGGGGGGGGGGGGGGAGGGGAGGGGAGGGGGATTGTGTGAATTTTGGCTTTTTTTTTTTGAGCACAGCCTACAGTGTGAGTGATAGTTTCCTGGAAATGAGTGCAAAGTGACTTAGCCCACATGAGGTCTGCGGCAAGGCTTGTAGATATGATTGACAGGGAGAGAGAGAGAGAGAGAGAGAGAGAGAGAGAGAGAGAGAGAGAGAGAGAGAGAGAGAGAGAGAGAGAGAGAGACAGACAGACAGAGACAGACGGAGAGAGACAGAGACAGAAAGAAAGCTGGGAGGACAGGTTTTATCCCCGGTACTTCATCTAGTTAAAACAAAAACAGAAAAAAACGAGAAAGAGAAGAAAAGAAAAGGAAGAAAAACAAAGCACCTTGAAGAAGAGAAGATTCTATTTGATGTAGATTTGTTACATTTTTTTTCTTGTTAGCGTATTTTCCAGCTGTTTCATCTAGTAACGCTGGTTTCCACGTGTAAGGAAAATGCGAGTTTCGACTGAGATATATTGTGATGAGCGGTATGAGACTCCAAACGGACTATAGTACTTTGGTTCGTATATATATAGATACATACTAGCTGAGGTCCCCGGCAATGCCCGGGATAAAATTTCCGTTCGGGATGATTATAATGGATGTGCTTCACTTTGCCTGTTCCTTTAGGTTTATTTAGTAGTTTTTGTTGCTTGTCTGTTTGTTATTAGATAAGTCTTACTGCAACCACTTTGCGCATTAATGCCCTGCACATCCTGTCAGCATTCATGAAATAATCGACTCACTGGACAGTGCGTGTCTAATAGTGAACAAATCGCAGGAAGAGATAATGTCATGTGGTCGCAGAAAAGAAAGAATCTAGGAGGCCAAATGAACGACACAATGCAAACCCCCAGAAATACTAACCCACCACTTCAAGTCGCGAAATCTAAAAAAAAAGGAAGGCAAAAGCGATTATCCAAATTTTTTATCTTTTTTGTGCACAATTTCAGCAACATACGTTGCCAAATAAAGTCTGCAGGCTTGACTAAAGTTTGTATAGGCTTGAGCGAGTTTTTGTAATAATTATTACCAGTCCTAACTGGAAGTTGCTCGCGTAATGTAGTCGTTCACCGCTCCGATAGAATTCGAAGCTTTAGGTCTAACGTTCGTTCAAGTTTGAGTTAAATTTCGATAACAAAATGCATTTTAAAGCTACAATGCGCGTAGATAATTATATTTGAGTATTTCCATGTGTCTATGATTAAACGTGGGCCAAGCCAAGGCGATTCTGCACTATCGGCGACTGCAATTTGTGCTTGTGATATTGTAATCGAATTCGCAATTTGTGAGTGTGATACCGATACCGGAACCAATCTCAACTACATTTGCCACAAAAATAGATCGAACGGCAATGTGTCGCAATATAGAAGCTCATACAAACGTTCTGTGGGTTATTAATTATTTTTTTTATTGTCTGTGCCGGCGACACGACGACAGACTATACGAAGCGCTGTATAAAATCTGAGGGCCACCAAATCAGCATTAACAGAGGAGTAGCGAAAGGCGCGCTGCAATTGTCGTAAGGTTTCACTTTTATAATAATAGATATACAGTGCATTTGTACTGGTACACGGTTGTTAGAAGTTTTAAAAAGATGCGTACTACTAGCTAGCAGGGATGCTTCGTTCTTTGATTTTTGTTTCACGTTATCTATCTATCTATCTATCTATCTATCTACCTATCTGTCTATCTATCTATCTATCTATCTATCTATCTATCTATCTATCTATCTATCTATCTATCTATCTATCTATTTATCTATCTATCTATCTATCTATCTATCTATCTATCTATCTATCTATCTATCTATCTATCTACCTATCTATCTACCTACCTACCTACCTACCTACCTACCTATCTATCTATCTATCTATCTATCTATCTATCTATCTATCTATCTATCTATCTATCTATCTATCTATCTGTCTATCTACCTACCTATCTACTTACCTACCTACCTACCTACCTACCTACCTACCTACCTACCTACCTACCTATCTACCTACCTATCTATCTACCTACCTACCTACCTACCTATCTACCTGTCTGTCTGTCTGTCTGTCTGTCTGCCTGTCTGTCTGTCTGTCTGTCTGTCTAAGAGTTTCTAAAGTTTCGGTCATCGTTTCCGTTTCCGTACAGATGAAAAGACATCTTTATTTCTCTATTTCAGGTATCATCAATGGTGCAATCCTCCTCATTAAGAAAGAGTACAGTTTATCTACACGTACAACGGAATTCATCGTGTCTTCCACCGTCGGAGGCGCCGCCCTTTTCTCTATCATGGCGGGCGTAGTGGCTGACAAGATAGGGCGCAAGGTTAAAATCCCAGATAATATGCTGATGATCACTTTGTTTAGCTGCCTGATTCACTGACGGAAAGACTCAGTTACCTCCTAAAGGATTGGTTTGACTGGTTGTATGACAGAGACGGTTTCTCCAAACCCACTTGACTGATTCACTTTTGCTGAATGATTAACGGGCAGGTTGACTGAGCCATCTCGGATTGGTTTGACTGATTGTGTGATAGAAAAGGTTTCTCTGAACCCAGATGCTGCCAGCAAATTGTACATCAAAGAAAAAGTGGCAGAAGCTGACTGTATCTTACCGGGCTTAGTATGATAGGGTCTCTCCAGATTTACTAAGAAAATATGAGAAATTATGGTGTGCACTTCTTGTCTGCCAGTATCTGACTGTGTCTAACCGGGCTTTACTTAGTATGATACCTAACCCTCCTTTAAGTCACCAAATGGACCGATCGCATAATTAGCGTGTAGACCATTTAATGCTTGGTTACAACTGAAAAAAGGGCCCAAAATTTATGAATGAATTGACCCCCCCCCCCTTTTTTTTTTTTTTACTGATATTTAAAAAAAGTACAGGATTCAAAACGTTTTATACAAAAAATTAGTCTTAATTTTACAATCGTCCACCTCTGTCCATTCGTCTCTCTGTTACAGCCAACAATTATGATCTCTGCCGTGGTTTTTACAATAGGTGGTTTTCTGATGGGATTCGCCACCGGCCCTGCCATGATTCTGTTGGGCAGAATCGTTGTTGGAGCCAGCATTGGTAAGTTGAAGGCACCATGACGTCACCTGGTTGCAGAGGTGTAACCAGGGCTGGGGGCAATATCAGGTCACGTGGTTTACAGAGACGTATCCATGGTTGGGCAGAGCCGTAAGAAGCGATGGAGACACCATCAGTCCACGTAGTTGCAGAGGTGTAACGAGGGTTGTGGAGGCACTATCAGGCCGAGTGGTTGCAGAAGGGTAAACAGGGTTGAGGAGGCACTATTGGGTCGCGCAGCTAAAAAGACGTAAACAGGGTAGGGGGCACTATCAAGTCATATCGTTGCAAAAGCATAGCCAGGGTTGAGCAGGGTTGAGGGCACCTAGTATTTTCTCTACCTGGCTCTGTGCTTGGAATACAGTCCCCCGTCGACAATCTTAAAAAACATGCCTACCCCCCCCCCTACCCCCACCCCCTCTCTTTTTGAAAACTGTATTCTTTAAAATCATGGCAGAATTCTGTCATTTCAATCAACCTAAATATATGGATATAAACAAACCACAGTAAAGAGATCTGCACTCTCTCTTTGGTGAAGAACAGTGTTTCTCAAAACTTTTCGTCCCACGCCCCACTTCAATTTTCCAAATAAACGTGCACCCCACCATGATCCGAGAAATTTAGTAAACAGTATACAAAAAAAACAACAACAGAAAAACCTCCGTTCTGAAGGCCCAGAATCCACCAAAGTATTTGCCACGCCCCACCTTGAGAAACGCTGCTGGAGACGGTCTCTTCCCATTCTTGTTTCCCGCAGTGACCTAGTTTCGCATTTTGGCAGAAGTGATTTCTGTCTGGTACAATCACATTGTTTTCGAATTCAGACGGACTTGTGCATGATACAGAACTAAAGCCTTCATTTCATATATGTCATGGCATAGAACTAACCTCTTCATTTCATATATGTCATGGCACAGAACTAACCTCTTCATTTCATATGTGTCATGGCACAGAACTAACCTCTTCATTTCATATGTGTCATGGCACAGAACTAACCTCTTCATTTCATATGTGTCATAGCACAGAGCTGACCCCTTCATTTCATATGTGTCATGGCACAGAACTAACCTCTTCATTTCATATGTGTCATGGCACAGAACTAACCTCTTCATTTCATATGTGTCATAGCACAGAACTAACCTCTTCATTTCATATATGGCATGGCACAGAACTAACCTCTTCATTTCATATATGTCATGGCACAGACCTAACCTCTTCATTTCATATGTGTCATGGCACAGAACTAACCTCTTCATTTCATATGTGTCATGGCACAGAACTAACCTCTTCATTTCATATATGTCATGGCACAGAACTAACCTCTTCATTTCATATATGTCATGGCACAGAACTAACCTCTTCATTTCATATGTGTCATGGCACAGAACTAACCTCTTCATTTCATATGTGTCATGGCACAGAACTAACCTCTTCATTTCATATGTGTCATGGCACAGAACTAACCTCTTCATTTCATATGTGTCATAGCACAGAGCTGACCCCTTCATTTCATATGTGTCATGGCACAGAACTAACCTCTTCATTTCATATGTGTCATGGCACAGAACTAACCTCTTCATTTCATATGTGTCATAGCACAGAACTAACCTCTTCATTTCATATATGTCATGGCACAGAACTAACCTCTTCATTTCATATATGTCATGGCACAGACCTAACCTCTTCATTTCATATGTGTCATGGCACAGAACTAACTTCTTCATTTCATATGTGTCATGGCACAGAACTAACCTCTTCATTTCATATATGTCATGGCACAGAACTAACCTCTTCATTTCATATATGTCATGGCACAGAACTAACCTCTTCATTTCATATGTGTCATGGCAAAGAACTAACCTCTTCATTTCATATATGTCATGGCACAGAACTAACCTCTTCATTTCATATATGTCATGGCACAGAACTAACCTCTTCATTTCATATATGACATGGCACAGAACTAACCTCTTCATTTCATATGTGTCATGGCACAGAACTAACCTCTTCATGTCATATGTGTCATGGCACAGAACTAACCTCTTCATTTCATATATGTCATGGCACAGAACTAACCTCTTCATTTCATATGTGTCATGGCACAGAACTAACCTCTTCATTTCATATGTGTCATGGCACAGAACTAACCTCTTCATTTCATATATGTCATGGCACAGAACTAACCTCTTCATTTCATATGTGTCATTTCACAGAATTAACCTCTTCATTTCATATGTGTCATGGCACAGAACTAACCTCTTCATTTCATCTGTGTCACCTGATGTTGTCCGCGGGGTGGTTGGTGGGCCCTTGTAGTAGTCCCTCCTTCTGTCCTATCATTCTGTTATATTCTGCCTATCGTTTTGCTTCCCCCCAGCACAATTTGACCCTTATCAAATCGTATTGACGTGCTCTCTCTAAACTCAAACTCAAAAACTCGAACTGATGATGTCCGTGCAGGCTTTGTCTCGGCCATTGTGCCAGTGTACGTGTCCGAGTGCTCCCCGCCGGACATACGAGGTCGGCTGGTCACCATGAATCAACTCTTCATCACCATTGGCATCCTTGTCTCTGCTATACTGGCTGGAGGATTTCAAAGTCTGGAGCATGGATGGAGGTGATTTTCCTCTGTGTGTGTTATCGTAGTGCATATCCGTACAACATGTTGTGTACAGAATTCGATGACGTGGGCTGGGGTAGCTCTACCTGATTGGTCTAAAATGTAAGCGCTCTTCTATGAATGAAGAAGATTCATTCACATTGTGTGTTCTGCGTCATCGAATTCTGTGCACAACATGTTGTACAGATATATTATGCGCTTTCGTGTGTTATATATAGGCGGGGAGGGGGAGGGAGAGGTGATATGAGGTGGGAAGCGCTAAGACAGGGTAAGTCCTCAAAAAAAAAGAAAAATGGGGTATGGAGAAAGAAAACGTGTGTTAATGCATTGATTGTTGCTGGAAAGTTATATACCTCGAAATCATGTTGAAATTCATACCTTCATGATACTTACTGGAGTGCACAGTCCATCTGAAGAGTTTATGAACATCATGAATGTATTTTTTTGTGACAAAGTGGTCATACAAAATGTTAAAGATTAAAAATAATATTGGTATAATTTTCCCGTGTCCAAGCAACTGTTTTGCAATCTTAATAAGAATCATGAATACATAATTATAATAATTTTCTGATGGTTACGCTAATGAACAAAACTGTTCGCAGTTTTCATGTGAATTATGATTTATACGTTTTTGATTTATCTTCTGAAGTCCATGATTATGAAGACTCTGTTTGAAGTTTCAGTAAAAATTCGAATTCAATTTTCCGACTTTCCATGATATGAGCCGACAGTGTAACACGACAGTACGTTATTGTGTTCTTAGATACATGCTGGGCTTGGCTGCGGTACCAGGCATAATTCAGTTCATATGTTTCCTGGGCCTGCCTGAATCACCACGTTATCAGGTGAGTGGAGATATCACTGGACATTGGACACTGCAGGATTTTACCAACCAACCAACCCACCAACCAATAATCAACCAATCAACTAACTAATCAACCAAACAACCAACCAATCAACCAACTAAAAACCAACCAACCAACCAACCAATCAATTAACCAATTAACCAACCAACCATCCAATAACCAACCAACGAAACAAGGAAGCAAGCAACCAACTGACCAACCAATCAACCAATCAATCAATCAATCAACCGACCAACCAATCAAGCAATAACTAACCAACCAACCATCCAACCATTAGGCCTTGTGTGTCCTGCGAGAGATCTAGCACTCAAAGGGAGTAAATTTATGACACTTCCAATAATTATATTTGTTATTTCCCCTTGAGAGTGATTTGTAAATCTTCGCAGTTCACATCTATCTATCTATCTATCTATCTATCTATCTATCTATCTATCTATCTATCTATCTATCTATCTATCTATCTATCTATCTTATCTATCTGTCTATCTGTCTGTCTGTCAGTCTGTCTGTCTGTCTATGTGTCTCATTTCCTTTATTGCTCATATAGGTGATGAAAAACCAGATGGCGTCAGCGGAGGCGACATTGAAGTTAATTCGTAAAAAAAACGACGTGAGTGAGGAATTGGGAGATATTCAAAAAGCAGTTGTACGCGATAAAGACAGTACAGGTGATTGCTATTCATTCCCTCTTGTTTTTTGTTTGTTTGTTGTTGCAAAAATACGTGTTCATGGCTGAAATCCTCTCTCGAGCGTTCGCCAAATGCATCGCCTCTGTCAAAACTGGAGGTTGGACTCAGAACCTACCTTGGCTTCGAAGTCTTTTCTTCTTGTGTTATCACCTTGTTTCTTCCTATCAAGCATCAAATTGTTAATGCCGATTGGCAACGTAGGCCCCCGGATGTTCCATTCAGTGTCCGGGGTGCGTGATTTTTTTTTCCGTACGAGTTTTAGCAAATTCAGGAGCGGGGGGAGCAATACACCCCCAAACACAGGACAGCTCCAATACATCCCAGGGATTTTCGGTGACGTTCAGAGTCATATCACTATCAGGCACAATTCAGAGATTGCAGCTTCCATGGCAGTGTTCGATAGGACGGGAAATCCCTTAGCCGATGACCTTGTTTGGGGGTGTGTTGCTGCCCCGCTCCTGAATTTGCTAAAGCTCGTACCGAAAAAAAATCACGCGTCCGGGGCTGTGGGTTGGCCTTTTTCTGTCAGATTCCGGCAGACGTAGACGGACTTTTTTGAACTACGCCATTTGTGCGTGTTCTGTGAACGGGAGTCCTAAGAGTTCAGTTATTTGCGCATTTTGCGGATTATTTCCTCTGTTGGCCCTAATTGTATGTTCTTATTATAATAATTAATAATATTAATAATAACAGGAATAATGATAACAATAATATAGCCAGCCCATTTGGTCCGCAATCGAATTCCACTTCTTCATGTCCAAGTTCCAGGAAGGTCCACTCAGTAGTTGTCGAGCCTATTGGTAACAAAGGGGCTTTCGTGTAGTTTTTTTTTTTATAATAGCCAGATACCATTCACAAGGTTGCGCAATCTTTTATCTACAGGTGACTAGTCATTGAAAAATCCGCTGTTGGGGGCTGAAGATCTATAATATTTGCTGTGTCTTTACGCCCTCCATGCAGGTCCGTGAACTAGAATTTTTAAATCATTCTTCAGAGGGGGTTTCCTTGACAAGAAGACACTCGGTTGGGGTTGTCATCCCTGGGTCAAGCAAGAGCATAATTAGACCAGTGGTTCTCAACCTTTTTCAGACAATCCAAAATTTCTTTCATTCCCCCCCCCCCCCCCCAACCCCCTCTACCCCCCTCCCACTCCCTTCCCAAAATCAATGGACACCTAAAAAAAAACAGATTACACAGAAATTCTGATGTTCAGTTTGTCAAAGCCTTGAAGACGCTCGTTTGCCCCCTCCCTCCCCCCCCCCCCGCCCCCTTTTTTTTCTTTTTTTTTTTGATATTCTAAGAATGAAAGTTTATTGTTATTGGTCATGCACTTTATGTACTCCGGACACAAACTCTGGCTCAAATGTTTCGAGCAATTTCATTACATTTGGATAGTTTGACTTTTTTGTTTGTGCATTGTTTCACCTCTTCCCTTTCACCCCCGGGGCGGCGGCCTCAGGAGCTGCGGAGACCAATAATAACTGTAATCATTACTGTTCTCTGTAAAACCTCCAATGGGGTGTCATTGTATGTAGAGTATACTTGACAAAACTAGTCAAAAATTGGCGAAAAGAAAAAGTTATATGTAGCAAAGCCTCGAGTAAGAAATAATACCCAAACGATACAAAGAAACGCAAACTAAAAGGGAAGACAGAACAGGACCTTTGCTACATACAACTTTTTCTTTTTTTGCCAGTTTTTGACTTTGCTTTAAGCCTTGCTACGACCCCACAGTTTTCTGTGGTTTTTATAATATTTTGACAAGAGTAGGACCCAAATGTGAGCACTTATTGGTAAAAGTTGCAGAGCCGTCTGAATGCGTGGGCACACTGGGTGGGCAAATTTACATTGGGTTTTGAATCGGGGAAGAAAATCCTTCTCATTACTGAAGAATCTGCACAGGGGCCCAAAAATGGTGTAACGACGGTTCTGAACAGTTGCCTTGAAACGGACACCGCCGGAACTCATCCAGCTTACAGTGGGGGAGCTTATGGCATAACTGCGTGCAAATCGTGCACTTTATGATACCAGTATGTCCTTCACATGGTAAAATCTACCTTATTTCCTCATTACAAAACGAGGTGGGCCGCCATCGTATGATCACTGGAACCACCTAAAATTGGATCTTGAAGATGCGTAAAAACGCGGACGTTTACCATTTATAACCCTATTTACTTTAAAATGAGAAACAAATACTTTGCTGAATGAACAGACCGTTCAATTTCTTGACAACAACGAACAAATGTTTGTTACAGCGTTTGGCAGTGTTTTCCAGTCACAAACAAGAAGCTCCTAATTTAAAAGACAAAAATTTTGGAGAACGCATCACGCCGGAACTTTTTGGAAGGGCGCTTGTCCAGATAAAGTTGATAAAACATAAAATCAGCACTTTCAAATGCCGCTAGTCGCTTCAAATCTATTCCCAAATATCATGAAATGCCTAATCTAGGTTTGTCAAATACGTAAGATGAGAATCAGTGTCCCCCAGACACGATTTGGGGTATGCCCTCGTGTGTTACGGGGTTGGTTATATTATAAAATTATGTGTTCGACTGCATTTTAACTATCGAGAGGTTTTTAACAATTACTCTGCCATACCATGCCACATACACTAATAACAATTTGAGTAAGTTTTATCAAGGACCTTGCAGGGCCACAAATTTATTACTTTAAGTTCCTAACAATTTCGTCTATCTTTTACATATCAAAAAGACAACATCAGCAGCATCAAATGAAAATACTATAATACATAACTAGAAGTCTCCTCTAGATTCTTAAAAGATATCATTCTGACTCATTCACAGTTTACTTATTACTTATTTATCTTCAGAAATATAGTCTGCCTACTATCTCACAAATAATGTTCTTATGTCTCAGACGACAATGTTAACTCAGTTAATTGCTTATAAAGGATCAAACCGTCAAGACACACTGACGGAGTTAAGATAGATCTAGATCTGCTCTAGGATGGGCTGGCAATCCCCAGCCTCATCCAGACACATCAATTACAATTTACAAATGTGTATACCAGACACTCATTCTAGATCTAGTTGCAAGTAAAAAACATTATAGTCTTGCATCCTTTGGTAGTACTTCTACTGGAAAATTAGGGTCAGATTCACGTTCATCGTCGAATCACTGTGTAGAAACTTACGATTAGTCCCTGATATGAAATCAGGGAATAGAAGGAAATAGCTGTGGATAATTCCATTGTCTATCAAGGACATAGACATGTCTTTAACAATCTCATGATTCTCTCAGGCCGAATCTTAAGCCGACGCCCTCGCAGATGGAAACGTCTGCATGGAGTGAAGAAACCTAAAGATGGCTCCGCTTATATCTTCTGCAATCCCCAGCGAACTGCTCAAATTTGATTGGTGCATCCATTTCGAGCTCAGCTCGCAGTCTATTAATAGTAACAGACAAAGTTAATCTAGGATGTCAAAAGCTTTCCTAAAGTCACTACACCCTCTACGTTTTATGTACGAATTTATTCACTCCTTACTCGCCCCGTCTTTCCTTGCTAAAGTACACCCAAACCACGGGGTCGAAAACTGCACCGTCACTGTTAATTTATCCATTCGTTCTATCTTGCCCCACCTTCTTTCCATCTCTAAGAAAAAGCGTCACAAAAACAAACTGTCCACGGGAATAGCTCAAGGACATTTGCACTGGCTAAAATCAATGATGCCATGACATAAACAAACCGTGACCCAGCACGGCAACCCCAGTCCTAACCCTGACATATCCCCCACCCCAGTGAAAATTTTAAGAAAAATTTACACGATAGGATCCAAGAAATCCCAAAGTTATTGTGGTAGGGGTTTAAGTAGTACTGTAGAAAGATGAGCCTTAAGCTTGAGAAGAAAAATCTAAATAAGAACGTGCATATTGGATGGACAAAACGCATACAATTATTGATGCCACGTTCTATAGAATTTATCCTATTTAAACATTCTTAGTGCACACAATCAAAATTCTGAGAACATCTATAATAATAATGAGTATATCACTGTATACTGCTGGGTTAAAGTATAACTATTATCAAATAATGAAGCCTTACTGAAGGAATAGGCTCATAATTATTTAGTCAACACACACAATTGCTGCTTATATACACATTCACACACAATATATTGTTAATTAAAATACTGTGGTATCCAATGGCAGCAGTAGCTCTGGTAGCTTGGTTTGCCATGTCTCCATCTCATTGACCCGCTGACAAGGGCGTCAGGTTTGCCAGAAGTTCAGGTCACAGTCAGGAATGACGCTGGTGGAAAGAGGATATTCACAAAAAAAAGGATTGTAAAACTGGTTCATAAAGTAATGAACAAGATAAATGTGAATCCATCCACCGTCTAGAATTGAGGGGGACAAGCACTATCCAACCCCAATACAAGACACAACACTCTTTAATAGGAATTTAAATGAGACGTGACAAAATATCAGCTTGGGAATTGTCACCGCCCGGGATAGACCGGATAACAAACCGGTATTCCTGGAGTGCAAGACTCCACCTTGTTAATCGAGCATTTTTAGCCCTGTTAGTCTTTAAGAATAACAACGGACGATGGTCCGTTTCAATTATAAACTCGGACATGAGTAGATATCGCGAAAATGCGTTTACAGCAAAAATGATAGCGAGGCACTCTCGCTCGATAATTGCATAGCGGCATTCCCTATCTAGCAACTTGCGGCTGGCGTATAGACATGGCCGCAAGGTATGATCTCGTTCCTGTAATAACACAGCTCCCAATCCCTTGTCCGACGCATCAGTGCGGACAATAAATATTTGGTTTATATCTGGAAGTATGAGAATGGGGGAAGTGGAAAACAATCGTTGAACGGTACGAAGTGTATCAGCACATTCGGTTGTCCATTTCACTTTATTAGGAAAATTCTTTCTTGTGAGGTCCGACAACGGAGCTGTAAGCGAAGAAAAATTTGGAATGAATTTCCTATAATAGTTAAGAAAGCCCAATAAACTACGAACTTCTTTCTTAGTTCGAGGTGGTTGGAGCTTTAAGATGGTAGTTATCTTCTTGTCATCAGGAGTCTGAACGCCGTGGGCAATTGTATGGCCCAGAAAATTAATTTCATTATATCCTAAAAACACCTTACTGGGTTTCGCCGTAAGGCCAGCTCGACGAAGAGCAATAAAAACTTGTCGTAGGGCTGCGAGGTGTCCCGACCAATCGGTTTGATAAATACAAATGTCGTCAAAATACGACAATACGGAATTCATACCTTGGAGCAATATTGTCATCATACGGGCGAAAGTAGCAGGGGCTGTAACTAACCCGAAAGGCATATAGCGCAACTGCATAAGACCCAACGGAGTCTGAAAAGCGGTATATTGCTTGCTATTCTCATCAAGCGGAATTTGCCAATAGCCTTTGGAAAGATCAATTTTAGAAAAAATCGTTGCCCTCGCTAACCGCGCAAAAAGATTCTCCTGATTGGGAATCGGTTCAGCGTCATATATCGTAACCTCATTAAGTTTACGATAATCAATACAAAAACGCACGGTATCATCTTTTTTTTTCACTAAGACGATGGGTGAGTTATATGGGCTGGTCGATCGCTCTATCACTCCCAGGTGAAACATGCTACGTACCTCGGTTATTATAGTCTCCTGTGCGTGCAGTGGACGCGGGTATGGTTTAACAAAGACGGGTATATCCGTCTTTAATCTTATAACATGTTGTACCAAAGAAGTATTACCTGGTAGATCAGTAAAGACTGTAGTAAACTCGTTAAGCAAATCTCTTATATCTTGTCTTTGCGATTCAGATAAGTCTGGATTTATATTTACATCCGAAGTGTTTTCAGAAGATCGAAGTGCGGGGATTGAATTCTCAATCTTAATAGGATCATCATCGTCAATTGAAACCAAGGCCGCATTGGCCTGAGCAACCACATTTCGGCGATTACTCTGTCGATTATCATCGTCGGACAGGTACTGCTTTAACATATTTATATGGAAGACTTTGTCCTGTCCTCGAATCTTGATAAGATAATTTACTCGAGAAAGTCTCTTTAGAATTTAAAAGGTCCCTTCCATGTAAGAAGGAGTTTATTTTTCGTCTCCGGAAGGAGAACAAGAGTTTGGTCTCCGGCGGCCAAGGTTCGCAATTGGCTACCTTGATCACGATATAGTTTATAAAGACTCGCATGCGCCGCAGAAGATTTTTGTGCGAGCTGACATGCGTTAAGTTCTTTAAGGGTCCCTCTCCAGTGTTACGATTTGGGGTATGCCCTCGTGTGTTACGGGGTTGGTTATATTGTAAAATTATGTGTTCGACTGCATTTTAACTATCGAGAGGTTTTTAACAATTACTCTGCCATACCATGCCACATACACTAATAACAATTTGAGTAAGTTTTATCAAGGACCTTGCAGGGCCACAAATTTATTACTTTAAGTTCCTAACAATTTCGTCTATCTTTTACATATCAAAAAGACAACATCAGCAGCATCAAATGAAAATACTATAATACATAACTAGAAGTCTCCTCTAGATTCTTAAAAGATATCATTCTGACTCATTCACAGTTTACTTATTACTTATTTATCTTCAGAAATATAGTCTGCCTACTATCTCACAAATAATGTTCTTATGTCTCAGACGACAATGTTAACTCAGTTAATTGCTTATAAAGGATCAAACCGTCAAGACACACTGACGGAGTTAAGATAGATCTAGATCTGCTCTAGGATGGGCTGGCAATCCCCAGCCTCATCCAGACACATCAATTACAATTTACAAATGTGTATACCAGACACTCATTCTAGATCTAGTTGCAAGTAAAAAACATTATAGTCTTGCATCCTTTGGTAGTACTTCTACTGGAAAATTAGGGTCAGATTCACGTTCATCGTCGAATCACTGTGTAGAAACTTACGATTAGTCCCTGATATGAAATCAGGGAATAGAAGGAAATAGCTGTGGATAATTCCATTGTCTATCAAGGACATAGACATGTCTTTAACAATCTCATGATTCTCTCAGGCCGAATCTTAAGCCGACGCCCTCGCAGATGGAAACGTCTGCATGGAGTGAAGAAACCTAAAGATGGCTCCGCTTATATCTTCTGCAATCCCCAGCGAACTGCTCAAATTTGATTGGTGCATCCATTTCGAGCTCAGCTCGCAGTCTATTAATAGTAACAGACAAAGTTAATCTAGGATGTCAAAAGCTTTCCTAAAGTCACTACACCCTCTACGTTTTATGTACGAATTTATTCACTCCTTACTCGCCCCGTCTTTCCTTGCTAAAGTACACCCAAACCACGGGGTCGAAAACTGCACCGTCACTGTTAATTTATCCATTCGTTCTATCTTGCCCCACCTTCTTTCCATCTCTAAGAAAAAGCGTCACAAAAACAAACTGTCCACGGGAATAGCTCAAGGACATTTGCACTGGCTAAAATCAATGATGCCATGACATAAACAAACCGTGACCCAGCACGGCAACCCCAGTCCTAACCCTGACACACACCCATAAAGATAACACTGAATAACAGTGTATCAGTGACACCGTGCTTGGTTACCAATGACCTAGATCTAGTTAACAGGAATGACAATGCGTTGTTTTGTTCGGCGAAATTATAAGTTCTTTTCTTGTAATCCAGGAAACGCTCAACCGGTGTTTTTTTAAAGAAAATCTGAGGCAAGGCGTCGTAAATCTGTCGAACTTTGGCTCGTCATTGTCTCAAAATTAGCGCTGTGAGAGTTACTAGGTTTTGTATCGGCGCGGCGGAAATGTCTATGCTTTTTATTTTTTTTTAAATCGTGGACGATATCCACTTCTGCCAGACGATTACTAATTTATTCCTGAGACGACCCAATGGCACGACAGTAAGCCACTCATAGCTTTTCCTCCTTTTTCGAAGATTCATTATCAAGTTTAGTCTCAAAACGTGCATGCTTTGTATTGAGAGTTTTACAATGTAATGGAATGCCATTTCCAAATTAATTTGCTTTCAGTAGAAAGTACTTGGTATCGAATTATTTGGGAAAAGGCATATTTGCCCCAATACCAAAGTATTAGCAACCTCGCTGGGGAATTTACGGTGTTGTATTGGAATTTGTTCCTTTTCATGTTCGAGATTCCTGGTGCTTCGTTAGGAGAAATTTGAATGTTGACTAGAATTTACTTTCTTATGCAGATTATCACTATGCCGAAAAGGAAATAATAATACGGTTGCTTGATATAGATCAAGAGGCTAAGTGTGATTGGAGTAAATGCATATTCTATCAATCGAATACTCCAGCAAAGTTAGTGTACCCTCAGAAAACGACCAGACAAAATGAAAAGGGACAAATTTATAGAAAGCTGGCTACTGACTTAAAACTTTTCCATGAAACTGACGCGTTCCCATCTCCAGTCATTGATATGTCCTGTGAGGTCTTGGCTCTGGAAGAGCTGCTGAGGGAGAACAAATGTTTTATATCACAAATCTTGTCGGAAGAGATTTTCGTCATCCAAATTCAGTAAATTGAAAGAAAAGAAAAAAGGAGGATTTTCAGAGTCTAGAAGAGTACCAAAATGCCACCAGATTCAAATTTCAGTTTATGGGATACCTTAAGGGGTGTTTCTTCTGTGAAGAACAGAAGGGCAACTTGTGGAGGTAAGAACACTGCAACTATGCGAAAAGCTTCTTAGCATTGCCTTATCATCTATCAATGATTTAAGAATTATGGCAAAGTTAGCCAAAGGAGATATGCTCGCCACAGAGGCCAGGTATGACCTGTTTAGCTGCATTTTACAATAAAGGACGCACACAGTCTTCATCATCCAAAACTGGAAACCATAGGGAATATGAAAAGGCCGTAGAAATTACAGTGAAACACATTGAACTCAAATTGCTGTCTGAATCAGAAGCACCAGTCTTTAAACTGTCGGATCTTAGAAAATTCATGTCGACACTGATGTCATATTACTTGCTGTTTCCTTCTACCTTGAATTAGAAATAGAGCACATTTGGATTGATTTTTACCTGAACATTCAGAAAATGGCACATGCTCTTGGACTATATCCCAAATGCCTAGCACTGCCGTTCTTCCATGCGCTGACGGGTTGTGACACAGTCAGCGCTTTCTTTGGTGATGGGAAAAAATCAGCGTGGACAGCATGGAACACTTTTGGAAAAGCGACACCAACTTTTCAAGCTCTAAGAAACATGCCGATTGCTAGTGTTTTGGAGGAGAACTTTGAAGTCATTCAGAAATTTGTGGCAGTTTGGTACGACAAAACTACTGTTGCAGACAACGTGGATGAATGCAGGTACAATCTTTATACCAAAAGAAACAATCCTATGGAAAAGCTACCCCCTACATCTGATGCATTGTTTCTCCATATGAAGCGCGCAGCCTTTCATACAGGCAATGTTTGGAAACAGTCACTGGTGAAAGAGCAGAATCTGTTACCTCCATCAGAAATGGGTTGGACAGAGACGGATTCAACATTTCTTCCTCTTTGGACAACTTTACCAGTGATAGGAGAAGCCCCAAAATATTTGCTCAAATGTTCTTGCGAAACAAATTGCGGCAAAAGATGTTCATGTGTTAGGGCTGTCCTGAAGTGCACGCAGCTATATTAGTGTGACGCTCAGTGTTCTAGAGACTGAGATGCCAGAAGATCGTAATAATTTAGTAATATGCTCCCAAAGAAATCCCAGACCTATGCCACAATTTTTACCTTCATCTTAAATCATAAAGACCATCTGAAGAACCAGGTCCTTTCAGTTCTTGGCCATTGTGTTCATCTATACTTTCAGTCACGGAAACCAGTTGACTGACAACTTAGTTATTTTCAGCTTTTATGTCATGTTTACCTACATATTCAGCCACTGAGACTAGGTGAAGGGAGACCTTTGTAATTTCCAGTTTCTACAATATATCATAATGTTTACCTACATCTTCAATCATGGAGACCACCTGAGGGACACCCCAACACAGGCTAGTGAATGATCCTACAGTTTGTGCTGTCATGATTTCAACAGTACTATAAACAATGTACCATATTTTGTAGAAGTGGTCTTTATTTTGTTGGTGTAAAAGGCGACACCATAATGCTTCAGCTAACCATTAATTTCAGTATGTCACTGTGCCTCCCCTAGTAATCTTACTTATGTAGTGTTGCATGCCAGTGGGAAGGTTACGTTATTGGCTGTTTACAAAACAGTATCATAAAGTTAAGCGGCATTCATTTTACCGAATTGAACTGAATAACAAAATGTGCGTTAATAACGAAAATTCAATACGCCCTAGTGCTTTGCATGATCATCACACACATAAAGTGTTGCTTGTCAGCGAAAAGGCCTTTCCATGCCATCTTTGAAAAGCAAGGTAATTGACCTAAGCGGTATAGAATTAAGAGAGTCCTGGCAAGCTGAAAACCAATATTTTATTGAAATAAAGAAGAGTCATTAGGGTCATCTACCCGCCACACCAGAACTCTGACAAAGGGGGTCCACCTCATTTTCAGTATAGTATGATCCCAGGAACATGACATTACAGTGGCATGTTGGTATCAAAATGTGCACGATCGAAGTAATAAGCTCCCCCACTATTACGGATCTTGCTCTGTTTACAGACACCCAGTGTGCAAATGACATAACTTTCTACTTTCATCCACAGGCCTCATGGTCTGGGTCAAAATTTTCAGCACTCCTCACGTACGGAAAGCTTTGTTCATTGGTTGCATGCTGCAATTTTTCCAACAGTTCTGCGGCATCAACACGGTTATGTAAGTGTTGCCAGCCTCAGACAGATCAACACAAGCAAAACAGTCCAGCTTCACCCGGGCTAAGAAAAAATATGAGTTACTAGGCAACTTGATTGGCATTATTTTACGTGACAAAAACAAAGCAATGAAACATTAAATTTAAGTTAAAATTAAAATTTGCTCAGTTAGAAAAACAACAACAACAAAAAAAAAAAAAAAAAAGAAAAAAGGTAAAACAGATTTCTAAATCTGTACACATCTCAATAATAATCGGTCTTCTTCTTTTTCTTCCCTTTCGCTGCGTGATTCATGGCGATTAAAAACTCTGATTCGACGCCACACCGATATCCAGCGGAAATATTCGAAAAAAAATTAATAAACGCTTACGTTGAACTACATTTCAAGAGCATCATGTGGAACTTCAAGTAATTGGAAATGTTCATGCCAATTTTGTAAGTGCTGCGGCTACTGAGAAAACGTGGTGATTCATTTTTTTCCAAATCCTCAAAACTGATACAGATATCCTACATCACATTAGTTTTCCACTGGTATCTGATACTTTTTGTCGCAATTTGTCCGGCGCTGGACATGACTTTTGCCAGCGGAGAATAACAGGAAGAGAGGAAGACACAATAGTTCGGCAGGCGGCGCGCGGGATCGTTCTTTGTTCATAATTTAACGCCTACCGCAGTTTGTCCATCGTTTATATCATTAAAGAATACACTACCAAATCAAGTTTGCACACAGGAATGACACAGCACTGAGGGACGTGTAATACTAAGCCCTGGCAGATACAGTCAGATGCTGGTAGACAAGAAATGCATAAGAGCACAAAAGCTTCCTATATTTCCTTAGTAAATCCGGAAAGATCCTAACATACTTAGCCCGGTCAGACACAGTCGGCTTCTCCCATTACCTCTGCGGTGTACATTTTTTGGTCCCAGCATCTGATCGTGTCTGACCAGGCTTTAGATGATACCTCCCTTACGTAGATCCCTTGGTTACATGCCAACGTCCTTTTGCGATAAAAGTGCCGAAGTCACAAAGATAAGTAATTTTTAAAAAAAGTACCGAAATCACGCAGATAAGCGAAAGAAGTGGCCTGGTCCAAACAAATAAATCGCATATGCGAAGTATCAAATCGAGTTTGAAAGCCCATTCCACGAAATGTCAACAATTGTGAGAAAATATGAAAATTGAAAAATCCAATAAAAAAATCCTTGGTTTAACATCTGAATTGGTTTACTGACAAGAACATATCATCTGAAGAGAAAACAAACTGGATTTCATAATTTTACTGCATGTTTTCTAAGAACAATATTCATACTGAGAAGCAAAAATATTCAGTATAATTTGCAGTTTTATGTTTGATATTAAAATAACAAGTAACGGATGTAATCAATTTTTTATTCCTTCTTATTTTGCACTGACATTTTAACAATGTAAAAATAACAAGAAAAGTCTGGAAAGAATCCAAAAGACATCATTGGCTCTGTGATACACATGTCACACTTTACATCATAAAGTTTTTCTCTAGCAATAAATATTTGAGACAGATCATAACCAATTACACAACAAACATAATTTATTACAGTAAATTGTTCAACATGCAAGCTTAAATCCAAGACTTATCTTATTCCTAAAAAAGGCACGTGGAAAATGTAGACGTAACATACGTCACGAAAAAAAAGTAACGTACGTCACACGACGCTTTTTTGTCTACATTATTTAAAAATGTAAAAAATCATGCAGTACAGAATTTGCTACTTTCCAAGCAGCTATTCACAGGCATCATTTAAAAATTCAGGTGAAATTCCTACACTACTTTCACAAAAATCCAGAAAATGTTACATAAATTAGAAATCAGCGTTTGTGACTGTAATACACGCCAAGCCAAATTAAGCACCATTCTGAATTAGTTCTTACCTTCAAGTCTTTTAATAAAGGATGAAAACGTGTAAAGTGTCCATTTTGTTCATTGTGAAAAAGGTTTAAATGATAAATATCTCATTTAATGATTTGTTTAGGAAGCTAGTAAGGAAAACTGATCTTCACGTGTAACATACACCACATGGAATGGGCTGTTGGGGGCTTCAAATGTTAATTACTTTCTCTGTCCAAAAGAAAATTCTCCTCTTCTATTACACATTAATTATGCTAATTAGGGGGTTATAACCCAGACACAGTGGCTTCAGTTTCGTTTCATTTTCGGCCCGCTTTCGGTAATTTTTACGGAATAATGTCAGTCTTGTTAAGCGGAGAAGATGTCAAAAACCGCCACTGCGCCGTCTTTTAGAAGGCATCCGCTTTCGTCTCGTTTCGCTTTACATTTTAGTTTGACAAAACTGCAGAATGTGAGCCGAAGGGAGCACGGTGGTCTAGAGGTAAGGTGCTCGCCTCTCATGCCGAAGGTACCGGGTTCGAACCCCCGGTCAGTGCAGGCATGTTGGAATTTTTCCAGGAGGAAAAAAAAATTCCTATCCCTGAAGGTTGGATCGAGTACCTAGTCTTCTCGGATAAGGACGAAAAATTTGAAGGACGCGTGTGCATGCTGCGAACCTTAAAGATACCTTGGCAGTTAAAAGTCCAGAAGAGCAGGTCGAATAAGGCCGCTGCCCGCGCAAAATTCTAAAATACCACCCTACCACAAAAACACACAGAAACAAGAACAAGAAAAATTAGAATAAGAAAGGTTTTGTCCATCGTTTATATCATTAAAGAATACACTACCAAATCAAGTTTGCACACAGGAATGACACAGCACTGAGGGACGTGTAATACTAAGCCCTGGCAGATACAGTCAGATGCTGGTAGACAAGAAATGCATAAGAGCACAAAAACTTCCTATATTTCCTTAGTAAATGCCAATGGGCGAACCAAAAGCACAAAGCGAGCCGAAATAGAGATGGAGTCGAAAACACTGTATCGGACGTTTTACATCTCTGAACTTTCATTGTCCTTGCAGTTATTATGGGTCCGTCATACTGTTCTCTGCCGGATTTGATGTCCACATGGCCATTTGGTTGTCCGTGATTCCCTTCTCCATCAACTTCCTGGCTACATTTATTGGTCTCTGGGCCGTGGAGTCGCTAGGGAGGAAACTGGTTCTGGCCATCAGTTTTGTGGGTGAGACATGCAGAAATCTGTCTCTCTCCCTCTCACCACTTCCCTGTTGTTCTGCCTCTCTCTCTTTCTCTCTCATTCACTCTCTTTCTATCTCCTTCTCTCACTCTTACCACCTCTCTCATTCACTCTCGTTCTCTCTCTCTCTTGCTCCTTCATCCCCTCTCTGTCTCGCTCTACATCTCTCTCTCTCTCTTTCTCTCTCACACTATCTCTCATTCATTCGCTTACTCACTACGTTATCTTTGTTTGCTACCACTGACCTACTTTACCTTTGTTTACCCTTAGGACTACTTTACCTCTTTTAACTCTTAAATCTACGTTGTCTTTGCTTACCCATAGATCTATCTTTGTTTACCCTGGAAAAATTTGTTACTTTTGCCCACAGAAATACTTTATCTTTGCTTACCCACAGAATGACATTATCTTTGCTCACCCTTACAATTACGCTATCTTTGTTTACCCATAGAACTGTGTTATATCTTTGTTTAGCCGCAAAGCTACGTTACCTTTGCTTACCCACAGACCTACGTTATCTTTGTTTACCTATAGAATAACGTTATTTTGTTTACCAACACAAGTAGGCTATCTTTGCTTATCCACAGAACTACGTTATGTTTGTTTACCAACTGAAGTAGACTGTCTTTGCTTATCCACATAACTACATTGTTACTGTTTACCCAGAAACCGCAAGTTTTCCTGCAAACCCTCATAGTTTCCTATTTACAGCCATTGCCTTGGCACTGTTAGTGCTGACTGCTGGCTTTTACCTGTCTGAAGCCAACTCACCCCCTACCCTCAAATCCAATGAAGTGGTAGCCGATGCAGTATGTTCTTCGCATCCGTGAGTCACCATTTTAATATACGTTCTCCCTGGCGAGTTAAGACATATATATAGGCCAGGGAACCAAAGCTGTAGCTTGTCATTAAGTTACGCATCTCAAAGGAAAAATCTAGATTTTTGCATGCACGAAAGAACCTCTTGCATAAAGATTTCAGTTACCTATCACCAAGCTTGTCATTTCAAAAACTGTACAGTGAAATGTAACTTGACTGATAAATGCCAGCAACCATCATTATTCTTCAATCTCTGGCGCCTTTTCAAAACATTTATCCATCGTAAATTTATTGTACATAAAAATGTCACTGAGAACTACGTTCATATTCACACAAAGAAGAATTCAGGTTTCAGACCTCACCAGGAGAAGCCACAAAAGCGACATTACTGTACTCGTTAAGTACTTTATGGCAAAATATTCCAAACGAATGTAGCTCTTTATCGCGCATCGATGGCAGAAAATTTATAAATTTAAGCTTGCTTGCTCCTAAATCTAGCCGGGACGGTAAAACCGTTTCCTAGTATCCTAATATTCTTGAAAATTCTTGAAAATATATACATATATATATATATATATATATATATATGTATATATGTATATATTTTCAAGAATATACAAATATATATATATATACAATTATTTATTTTTGGGGTGCAAAAATAATCTGTAATTGACATCTTCCAGTTCATTACAAGTCTCATATAAACTCAAATTATACTCCAGTTTAGGCCTCCGCCATTTTCCCCTCTCTACACTCAAGATGTGAGAGCTCAAACGTATCTTGGGTATGGCTACGCGTAAATGCTTCTGCTTTACCTCATGTAAATAGTTTTCTGGGTAAAATGCAACAGCTGAAGTTGGATTTTCATGTGTACGGGAACGGCAACGAAAACATCAAAAACCCTGTAAGAAGTGAAGTAGAAAAACGCCGTGTGCCACTTCCGTACACATGGAAAGACTCTTTTTACTTCTTGATGGATTCTGACGTTTCCCCTGCCGTTTCCCCTTCATGAAAACACAGCTTAAAGTCCACAGTCCTATACAGCCTATTCACACTAAAAGGCTCTGTATCACAGGGGCACACTGAAAATCATCACACTATGGGTCTGGGACTCTAATGGTGTATCTCTGTGGCAGGGGTGACCAAACTGCGGCTCGCAAGCCTCATGCGGCTCTTTGTGACCTGCCATATGCGGCTCGTGGAAACATTTTGGCTGAGCTCGTTTTTCATCACAGTTAATACATAATGTTCATATCTTGTGGTTCTGGAACATCTGAAGTTTATCGTATGTGGCTCTTACAGTAAGGAAGTTTGGCCACCTCTGATCTATGGTGTTATTTTGGTATGCTCCAACCAGGACCTGCAGCGAATGCATTTCCCAAGAGGATTGCGGGTTTTGCTTCATCGAGGAAGGCAAGGATGACTTAAAAGGTTCTTGCTTGGAAATGGATGGCGACAAGGGAAAATACTCAGCCACTGGACGCTGTGCCTTAGACAATGACACCGAAACGTTTTTCCAGGGGGACCAGATGATGTACAGCACGGGCTTCTGTCCGAACGACTACGCCTACTTAGCCGTAGCAGGACTGGTACTCTTTGTACTGGGCTTTGCACCAGGTGAGACGGGCACATTTTGTGAGTGGGTCTGGCGAAATCGGGCTAAAGGCGATGGACCAAATTCCTGAGAAAAGCCCTCCAAAGGGGGAAACATTTTCTGTGGAATATTGAGATTTGCTTAAAATATGAGAGCTTAGACATTTTTGTGCGTTCGGTTAAAATATTTTGCTTGAAATCGTCTTAGAAATATTTCATTTTGATTTTTTAAAGAGGTATAAAAATTGCATCTCAAGCCCGATTTCGCCAGATCAATTCACATTTGCACACATACATCCGCGGGAATGGGTGGAAGGGATGGGTGAGAAAAATGATGGCTGTTTGCTGGCAATTACAAGTTATATAATTTATTGCATATTATTGTAAGTAAATGTATAAATTGTAGAAGGGACAAGTAGCGGAGAGAGTGCTTGACCGTGCGTTTTTTGTTACATGTATTGTGTTTTTTTTCCAAATGTTTTTCAAAGTTTGCATGATTCTTCTGTGTATTTTGAACTGACCGTCAGGACCACAATAAACTTGAACATGTATGCGATTTCCGGAGGGTTGGTGGGATAGCCGTAGGGGAGGATTCCCTACACCAAACCGACGTCGGCAAGATGCCGAAACCAGCCGATCCTCGTAGGAACGATGTTATTCCTCTGTGCAAACTTGACGTCAGTACTACGTATCGTATTTAGGTAGGGTTGCTGGCTAGGGACATTCAGGATTGTGCAGTCTGAGTCAAGAGATAGCAGAACAAGTTTGCTTTGCTGGTAATTCAGTGCTTCATCGTCAAAACAGTTTTATACTGAACTCTTAAATTTAATTTGTAAACGGAAGCGCATATCCGTACAACATGTTGTAAAGTTAGACTATACAAAAATATTAAGAAAGATTTATGCGCCCCATTCTGAAGTCCAACCCTCACAAAAATACTGCCGGGCTCCACCGGTGCGACGCCCATTCCACCTTGAGGTGAGGAACACTGACCTAAACAGATGACGCACTGTGGCACGGCCAAACAGCAAAAACAAAAATACATTTTTTGTTTGTCAACCTTTGATCAGGGGCGGGCCCCATGCCATGGACCATCAATGCGGAGATCTATCCTCTGTGGGCCAGGAGCGTGGCCATGTCCATGGCAACCTTCACCAACTGGGCCTGCAATTTCATCGTGTCTAACACCTTTCTGACCATGCTGAAGACTATAACTGCCAAAGGTGGGTTCCCGAGTTTTTCTTATCAGGATCCTGAACCAGTGGCGGATCTACATTTTGTGGGATCCTGAAGCTTGAACTGTTATGAGGCTTGTTCCCAACCAACAATAATGGGGTCACTCACAAAAAATAGTTTCTACTGGGCCCGTCCGGGATTAGGGGCCCTGAAGCTTAAGCTTCATCAGTTTCATGGTAGATCCGCCACTGGATTTGATTTTAAAATGTAGCTTAAATAAAAAAAACATTAACTGAAACAGAGCATGTAACAATAATTAATTTTTGTCGTTATCTACAAAAAAGAAAAAAAAAAGAATTTCAATTTCCCCGCGTAAAAGGTAAGGTGGTTATAAAGAGTTAAGATGAGAGACAGAGTGAGGAAACGCACAGTGACTCACAAACAATCACTGAAGAAATACCGAATAGGAAATATGTGAGGGATTGTTGAAAAGAAAGAAAAAAAAAAAGGCTCAATACACTCCCAAAAGTGATATAATACACATAGTAATGTAATGGGAGGGGAGGGGTAGTTGGGATATCCTTACAATATTATGGTCTTAGCCTTACAATATTATGGTCTTAGCCTTACAATATTATGGTTTATGCCCCAGGTTATGGGCGGTAATTATGTTGGTTTTATATTTTGTATTTTATTTATTGCTTGTCGCCCTTTGCTACAGGCAGGGGAGAAAAGTTTTACTAGTTGTCTCCCTGCTCAGTGCAGCGGCTGATTATTTTTTAATTTGGGTGTTATATCGGGGTGGGTTCTGAAGTGGCCAGGGCGGTGTGCCGATGGTGCTGGATGGGGGAGTGAGTTGGGGGTAGACAGCAGAAATAGGTTGGGTAGAGAAGAAATGTGGGGGATATGGGCAAACTTCTGCTGCTAGGGAGGGGGTCAGTCAACAGTTGCTTCGGCTTCCTTTCGTTTTCGGCAGTTTTGCCGAAAGACGTCAGTCTCAATTGGAAACGAAACGAGACGATGGTGGAAGTACTTTGCAGGTTTTGGACATCTACTCGGCTGTTCGGCAAGAGACTGGCGTCATTCGGTAAAAACTGCCGAAAGCTCTTTAAAGCCGACGCCACTGTGTTTTTGCTCTAAGGCCGATTAATTCATCACTGACCACTCAGGCTGATTGGCCCTATCGGCTGCTTATTTTTCGTTGAAATGCTGGTTGGTTGACGTATTGAATGACCAGCCTTTTGCCTGACCAAAGTAATGTTGATCTAAACAGCGTGACCTTAGTTCTGGTTTGTTCCAACTCCACTTTTTGCACACCTGGGAAATTCAACGTGCGTGAAACGTTTGAGGCTTTAGTTATTATGATAAAGAGTTAGACTAAATCATCAGAACTGTGAAACAGCTTGATAAATGCCACAGTGCATTTTAAACAAGTGTCAAAATGTGCATTTGTTAAATCACTTCTACGAACTAAAAGATATGCACTTCTTCAGAAAGTGGAGACAGAACAAACAAGAACTGAAGTCGCTGACTGCTGGAAGGATTTACTTAGTAATCGATATAATGGCAGCTCTGCTAAGTGACTGATTGTTTGCCTGATTAACAAGACGCTGATTATAACCACAGACTTATAACAGACTTACTGATCGTTTAACTAAGTAACCGATCATTGATTACAACAACAGTGAAGACAAACTGACCGACCTGCTTGCTAATAATGTCTTCAAGGTCTCCTCCTTGCCTCTGCCGCAGCGCCCCATTAGCGAACTTTCTTGTCTTCACTCCCTGTAGTCTGACCGAGTAACCAACTAACCGAGCAATTTCCAAATTTGATGACCGTTTCTCTCTCTCTCCCCCCCCCCCCCCTCCCCTCCTTCCCTCCCACGGGCTCGGTTAGGTACCTTTCTTGTCTTCGCCGCAATCTGCCTCCTTGGGGCCGCTTTCGTCATGATCATGGTACCTGAGACCAAAGACAAAACCTTAGAAGAGGTCGAACTTTTGTTCATGAAACCTGGTGCCAGGAATGCAAAGGGCCCGGAGAAGATCGAGCCCGAAAACGCAGAGGCAGCTGAAGAAGGCACGCCGGGAGCTACCGAGAGCGAAGCGTCCGCAAAGCCAACCTAATTGGAACAGCAGGGTCCACAGTTCTGTTCTGAGCAACATCCCTTTGGCCGTAGAAGAGAAAAATCTTCCAAGTATGAAGAAATCCAACAGTTCAACTCTCCAGGCCAGTGGTGCTGGACCGTTCAAAATCTGTTTCCTCTTTACACTCCTGTCTCATTAATTCAACCAGTTTAGTTTCCCACAGCCGTGTAACTGACTTCTTAGAATTTTTATTGACGCCATTGACCTGGCGTAAATGATGGGGTGACCAGTGTCGGCTGAATAAAGCAACGTGGGTTGAGTTTGAATATCCGTAGTACCAGGTAATTATTATGCACAGTATAGAATAAGAAAAGGAAATAGCTCATAGAAGAGATTCTGCACGTTAACTATCCGTGCATTAGTTAATGGCCGATGTATTCGTCCATCACCTGAAACGCCACCCCACCTTTTAGGCTGGTTTACGGATCGGTGATATGCAGGATTTGAAGGCAATTTTTAACATGTTGTTGAAACTAAGTTTTATCACAATTGGAGAAGAGAAAGCCATGCTTTAGTGTAGCAGCTGGGTGAAGGGGGGGGGGGCGGGGCTTTTTTTTTTTCGTTTATTTTTAGGCTTAGCGAGGCAAATACCTTTTTTTTTTTTGCATGCTGTCTCAGATGAATATTTTTTTTGTATACTCTTTCTTCACTTGGCTTTTTTGATAATTTATAATTTAAGAATAACAATGTCGCTATTCCTGTTTGTGCAAAAGAGATGGAGCCTGGGCATGGGGTATGGAAGCCGTGGTGGTAGAAAGTGAAATAATTCCATCACAACACTTTATTACTTTATTACATCAAGTGTTGAGATCTGGTCGTTGCTATAATGAATACCAATATTAATGTTCTGTGTATTTCGCCAAGCCGTCGAAATAAATTACATTTAGCCTGCAGAAGACAATTTCAAACCTTTTTGGGCGAGTTTCCATTTTGTCATAGGATGAAATTCTGGCACCAGCATACAATGTTTATAATAATGCATTGGCCAAGTTTTGTCTTCAGAATGTTACTTGGACAACATCAAATAAAGTATAAATATTGCACGTTAATGTGAAGTCGGTCAAGTTTGTCAAGAGCTGGCTTGTCCAAAAGTTGATGTAGAATGTATGCAAAGCTTTTGATGTTTTTTAGAGATTGATGGAGCGGAGTACGAAATAAAAACAACCAAACAACAGCAAAAGTGCAAGAGCTGGCGGCACACTGCGTAGGGCTTCTCTCACGTCTGTTTTGACTCAGTGAATGAGGTCTCTCTCCGCCAGTGCTGATTCAAAAATGTTTTGATGCGTCCAAAGGACACACACACACACACATATACACACACAAACATCAACCCAACTCCCCCCTCCCCAAACAGCCTCCGTAGAAACACTCGCTTCTTTCAATAGCTGTCTCTCTAAGGCCCGGACCAAACAGCTCTTTTGAGGGCCAAGAGGGGAAAAAGAAAAAAAGAAGAAGAAGAAGCAGAAGAGGTCGCAAATGAAAGGCAAGAAACCAGCAAAGATACTAGAAGAAAATAAACAGAAAGATTGTTGTTACAAGTACGTACGTCCCCGTACGCTTGGGGGTGCGTAGGTATTTATAATAACAGCACAAAAGAAAACACAAACAACAAAAATTAATGCGAGGTGTAAATGCTAAGGGCAGCGAACCCCTTTAAAACAAATACTTCAAACCACAGAGAGAGAGAGAGAGAGAGAGAGAGAGAGAGAGAGAGAGAGAGAGAGAGAAAAAACAAAGGCAACACAAACATGCACATTACTTGGCAAACCCAGACGGAATGGATAGAAAAAATCTCGGGCACAAATCAGTTTTATTGTATCATTAATTTTCAAAAGTTATATCACAAACAGCTATACACAATACATATATTATTATTATTATACGCAGTGAATAGTATCTGACTTGATAAAATTGCAAAATCTGAATAATAATCATAATAATAACAATGATAATAATAATATATGAAATTCAATGATGATGTTATTATCTTGCCGTTTGATACAACTGAAACGATTGTAGTGCTCATTTTAGTAAGTTAGGAATGTGTGTTAAGTAGCAGTGATTGGACGTGACCGCAGTTCTTGTTGGCTAAATCCCAACTCCACCTTCAGTATGACGGAGAAATTCGACATTGAACGTTGGCGGCTTTAGCATAATGATAAGCTAGAATAAATCGGAACTGTGAAACAGCTTGATATGTGCCACAACGCACTATGAACCACTGTCAAAGTGTCCTTTTGTTATGTTATACCTCTTTTACGTACCAGAAGATCTCCAGTTTCTCCAGAAAATGGAGATAGAACTAACAAGTCCTAAGGTCGTGTTGAGGAGCTGGATCGCTTGATCAGTTCAACAAAGAAGGGCAGTTTGATTTGCAGTCTGATGAACACGAATGGCAGTTAGGAAAGTTTGTTAAGTCAGGGTTGTCCAACTAGACGGAGGGTCCAAAGCGTAATTCTCTTATGTACCCCTAACGGAAAATTTGTTCTTTTGCATGCAAATTCTACCGTCGATTTCAATCACAAATAACCAGTGCTGACATTTCAAATGTTGTCTGACTTGTGTTTTAATTTTGATAAGAAAATCACATGTAAATAGTGCGAGGGACTGAATATTAATTGATTTCTTCACACAGCGGACCGGACGAATTTTGTGTGCTACGTCAAAAAAAAAAAAAAATTGAACAAACGAAAGATTGGAGTGCTGCATATGACAAATTATTTTAAAAACCACAGAAAATCTGTAGGGGCTACAGCAAGGCTTGAAGCAAAGTCAAAATATGGCAGAAAGCAAAAGTTGTACGCTGCAAAGCCTTGCGTAAGAAATAATACACCGAAAATATACCGAAAATATGATTTTTCTTCCCTTTTTCTTTGTGTTTTATTGTATCGTTTCTGTATTATTTCTTGCGCGAGGCTTTGCTATATTATACAACGTTTTCTGTTTGCTATATTGTGACTTTTGCATATATATGACAAAATATCAAACAACAACAACAACAGTATTTCACAAGGAATGTGCACATTTACTAAAGATAACAAGTTTATTCCCCACGAGATGCTTAACGAAACCTCATATTAGTTTTAGAGGCGATATAGGATTTTCGTCCCACTGCTTGAACCTAAATTTCGAACGAGGGCTACAAAGGCAAATGTTAGCCCTGGAGCCGGCCACTGAAATTTAGCGGTTGATAAATCACGACCTTAGCTCTTGTTTGTTCTATCTCCATTTTCTGAAAAAAAAGTGGAGATCTTTTGGTTTATAGAAGAGGTATAACAAATGCACACTTTGTAATAATAATAATAATAATAAATAGAATTTCTATAGCGCATTTCTAATAAAATTATTACTCAATGCGCTGTACATTGCATCAATAACTCATGCATACACTTTCCAAATCTCATACTAAAACACGCACTCTCATCCATACAAACTTTCAGTTTTACACACATAGACGCTCTTAGTCATATAACACTAGCTTATATAATCAATTGTAACATCAAAGTACAGAATAGAATTTTGAACATTTAAAAGTTTCGGAGGAAAAGGTGATGTTTTACGCTTTTCTTAAAGCTTTCAAGATTCGGTGATTCACGAATGTTCAAGGGTATCTGGTTCCAGACAAAAGGTCCAAAATAGTTGAAGGATCTATGGCCTATAGTTTTATAGTTTTTAGATGGGATTCTTAGGATTGTTTTGTCACTTGATGATCTTAGTGAACGAGATGGTGTGTAAACTTGTAAAGAATTTTTGAGATAGCTGGGTGCGGTGTTATTTAAACATTTATAGCAAAAAACAGCAATTTTGTATGTAATTCTTTCTGTTATAGGAAGCCAGTGCAGTTCTTTTAACAAAGGCGTAACGTGGTCAGCTTGTTTTTTCTTGGTAATCAATTTGGCTGCGTTGTTTTGAATGGCTTGAATTTTAGACAGTTTATCTGATGTTATTCCAGCAAGAAGAGAATTGCAATAATCTATTCGAGATAAAATGAGTGAAGTAACTAAAGTTTTGGTAATGGCTTCTGTGAGGAAATTTCGAACTCTGCTGATGTTTCTTAGTTGGAAACGTGCATTTCTGCAAATATTATTTACCTGGGATGTGAAAGACATATCAGAGTAAAAAAGAACGCCTAGATTTTTTATGCACAAAGATGATTGTATGATATGTCCGTTGATGTTCAATTGGATGTTTGGTAGATCACTTATCTTAGCAACATAGGGGTTCGTACACAACATGACTTCAGTTTTATCTTCATTAAGTTTTAATCTATTGCTGTTCATCCATTCTTTTACTTTGATGATACAATTGTTGGTACAAGAAATTAGATCTGAAAGATGATCTACGTGAGAACTTTTATAAATTTGACTATCGTCTGCATACAGGTGATATCAAAGCTTGTCAAAATATCAGTGAGAGGCTGAGTGTACATGACAAACAAAATGGGACCTAGGACAGAGCCCTGAGGTACACCACAATCTAAAAGAACCTCATCAGATGACTCATTCCCGATGGTTACACATTGATACCTATTGGTTATATATGACCCAAACCAACGCAAAGCCGCTCCTGAAATCCCAAATGTTGTTTCGAGGCGTTCTAACAAAATAGCATGGTCGATGGTATCGAAAGCTGCGGATAAGTCCAAAAGAGTGAGGAGGCAAACGTTCTTTTCGTCCAAACTATCTAAAATATCAGATGACACTTTGAGAATTGCTGTTTCTGTACTGTGGTTTTCTTTATAGGCGGACTGATACTCCTCGTTTAAGTTATTTTTGCTCATGTGCGTTAAAGGCCTTTTTAGAACTATTTTCTCAAGGATTTTTGACAGAAACGGAAGATTGGAGACGGGCCTAAAGTTACTTAAGTTATTTTTTTCCAATCCTGTCTTTTTCAAAAGAGGTTTGACTAAAGCTTTCTTAAAGCTTGGAGGAACGAACCCTGTTTGGAGTGAGTCATTTATGACTTTGGTCACATAAGGTAAGATGTTGTCAATAAGTTGTTTCATAAGATCAGTTGGAATAGGGTCAAGTTTACAAGATTTGTTTGGGCTTTTCAAAATAGTATTTCGTACTTCAGCTTCAGAGACGGGTTCAAAACAGGTAAGTATCATCAAGCTGTTCACAGTTCCGATTTAATCTGACTGCTTATCATAACAGTAAAGCCAGAAACGTTTAACGTCAAATTTCTCAGTTGTGCAAGAAATGCAGCTGGAACAAACAAGAACTGGGGACGTAAAATATTGAAGAGGTAGGTAAGGTAGGATTATAAAACTTGCGTTACTTGACCAGTGATATTCATACATAAAAAAACAACAACTCCAAAATGTAAGTATAATTAACTGTTCCATGAAGGAATGTGGAAGGACAAACAATCGTCTTTTTCACAACTTATTATTTATAATAAAAATATTTCTTCGCGGGCCCTATTCTCTTTTCTTTTGCTCCACGCTTCGGCCTAAATAATAGTTTCAAAAAAGTTTCAAATTAAGGTCAACTAATCTAACCCAGACGCTTTTGTATCGGCCCACTGTGTTTGTTCAAGTTTCATGTAATTTAAAAAAAAAAAAAAAACATAAAAATGTCAAATGCCAAGTTTTTTTTTTTCTTTTTGTGCTCCTCTGAGAAGCCCACCGGACGGGATGCTGTATTTGACGCGCGTTCAATTGGGCGCGATTTGCCGACCCAGAAATGGGTGGACGTACGAGATCTGTAGCGGTACTGTAGATTATAGTGGGGAAGTTCCTAAATCAGAGAGATACATAATTATGTCGGAGCGCACGTACATCCCGGGCCAATCCGGGCACCCATCGAGTCTTTAAAAAAATGTCTTAAGACAAACGGAAGAGGCTTTTAGAGTTGGCCGTATTTGACATTGTGGCGGCCTGCCAGCTTTACTTTGTACAAACCTATGTTAAGTATTTGAATATACCGGCATTCAGGTGTTAAACAGCGACAACAAAAACACGAAGAACAGTATCATCAACAAATGCTTTAACAACAAGAAACACGATTTAGCAAGGATATTAATAAATAACAGAAGCACATGAAAACCAGGAACTGGCGTCACAGAATTTGTTCTCCTACAAAATTTGGAATTTTGTTTCGTTTTTCTTCGCACATTCCAAGACCACAGTAATATGTTCCGTTCTCCCAGGAGCGGTCATATTCAGCTGCGTGCCAAAAACATTTTTTTTTAGAGCGGGCATTCTCAGCCGCCGTGTTAAAAAACATATTTTTGAGAGTGGGCATGCTCAGCTGCCGTGCCAAAAGTACAAAAAACAAAATACCGTAATGCAAAATGGAGGGAGGGGGGGGGGGAGAGATGCCGTGCAAAACATCGCGATCAACATCACAAGTTTGGGTGCCGTGAGTGAAACAAATCAATATATATCAATAACAAACAACACACCCAGCATCAGTAACAGTAACAACACAGGTTTGTTAACTTATTATATTGTAACATGACAGAGAATGAACAATTAAACAGCAAGTACAATGATATCAACACGGAAATGACAACAAAAACAACAACAGTAACACAGGCAATATGAAGTCCCGATGGTCAGGTCTTTGACATAAAGTCGTAACATAATACAGGGTATTATTACAATGGAATGGAAAATTCTTATAGTCATGTGACAACATATTAAGACCTCTATTTAAGGGGGGAATCGTACCAAGCCCGAAACGTCACAGGCAGTTGCTGCCAGCAAAATCTATGACTCCATCCAAGAAATAACGGTGCATACTTCTGGTCTGTCTGCAACTGACCGTGCCGTTCAATTCCGTGCTTAGTATGACAGCCCCGTTATATATCGTTAAGTAGCCGACAGTGAAATAATCATGTATCATACTATAGAAAAAGAAATACAAAATGACGGAGTACAGTATCGGGAATTCTCATGCGTTACAAAAAATGACCGAACACTCCAACCAAGATCATATTCACTTTTCTTAATTAATATCCTTTTATAGAACAAAATGTGCTTTGTCTTTTGTCTAGGTTATATATAATTTGCGACCTTAGTTCGTGTTTGTTCGAACTCAATTTTTTTTTCGTCACAAGTTCTTTTTATAATGAATTAGAAAAAATCCAAACTGTGAAACAGCTTGATAAGTGCCACAATGCATTTTAAGTAAGTTTCACAGTGTGTATTTATTGTACCTCTTCTACATACTAAAAGGTCTCACGTTTTTCAAGAAATGGAGATAGAGCAAACACGAACTAAGGCTGCCAATTTTGTTTCTTTTGTAAGCTCAAAGTGGAAATTGGACAAAGAATAAAGCGGAGCACAACTCGAAATGTTTTACTTGTTTACCGGTACTGCAGACGTATCGTTTTGGCGTACAGGTCTTTTTGCCATAATAGGCCACCATTACAAAATTCTTCAGTTTGACCCCATTCACTGATGATATCGTACTACCGTGCGAAACTCTGATGAAAGAAAATACCTCTATCTAGGCATGAAGATTGTGGAACAATGATATTATTATAATTTCCATGGCCATTTACAACTATACTGGACTTATCAGAATCCCCGTCTCTCCCTAAAGGAAAAGAAAATTCTCTGTTCCCTCAAAAAGATGTAGGCCCTGTAGTCGACAGTGTCGAGGGACCAACCATTAAGTAGGTACGCTCAGCGAGGGAGGAGACTGGGTTCCTGGAGTGTGGGGTGGGGGTGGGGTTGTGTTTTTTTTGGGGGGGGGGGGCGGGGAGGTGGAGGGGAGGGGGGGGGAGTACGCTTTTTAGTTGTTGTAATGCATTTAGAAAAGTATAGTTTATAATAATATACATTTACACATAGTTTTTGCTCAACAAAAATTGAGTTGCAGGATTATATAAACATGAAATATAAAGTGAATAGTCGAATAGTCCATGAGAATACCACTTGAAAGTTTAAGAACATCAAGGAGCTACCATGGATATTCGTCATTTTAATGGCCGCACACTCGTACAAAGAGGAAATGAGGCGACGCCAAGTGTAAGAAAATGCGCAAAGGGGGGGGGGGGGAGGCAGGGAGTAAACAACAACAAAAATCGCCCAAAATCGAGCGTACATACTTTATGGATGGCCCCAATATGATATGGAAACGTTTACGACCTATATCTACAAAGCTTAAAATGAGCAGGTCAACAGGCAGTGAAATGGACTCTAAATGCCCTGTTGCGATGATGCAGGGTATATCTGATACCCTATAACAGGAGGCGGCCAAACTTGCTTAAAGTGACGTTTGAGAGCCACAACATATGAAAAAAAATTGACATTTGCTCTTGCTAACCTAAAATTTCTTCAATCACTCTGTTTCCCGCCATTCTTTCCGTCACTACCAAAGAACAATGCCTCACTCACATCTAGCATTAAAGTTACGATTTAAAAATTCTTAAATATTTTTTGTAGCAATGAATATTAAACTTGCGTTTAAAACTCGCTGGGTCTCAGTTTACACCCAGTAAACCCAATAATAATATAGTTTGAATTCTTATCTTATTTACTTTTCATATGAACTGTGGTGAAACAGGAGCTCAGCCAACATAGTTCCACGAGCCGCATATTGAAGGTCATAAAGCCGCATGTGGCTCGCGAGCCACCCCTGCTCTATAAAGTTATATGTGTGTAGCAAGTATGTGGTTATCGATTTCGTGGGCTGGAATGAAACAGGGGAGATTATGACAAAACTCAGATGACAGTAAAGTTTAAAATGAAAGTATGACAGGGAAGTTATATAAGAAATAAGTAGATAAAAAATGAAATAAAAAAAATACAGCAATTAGAATGAAGGTGTTTTATGAACCCCCCAACACTTATAAATATTGTTCATGTCAGAAAAGTAATTGGTTATCACATGCTCAAGTCACATGATGATTAATCTTCACAGCAAACTGCACGAAGTCCAAATAAATTCTCACCTCTTGGTACATAATTAATCGATATAAACTCTATATACAAAATCACACACGCCAGAGATACGTATGACTAAGAGATCTTATAAAATCAAGGACACACGTGACTAATTATTGGTTTCATCCGGAAGTTGCCAAAATCTGGGCCATCCCAGAAAAAAATACGGATAAAGTAGTAGGCCTATATATATATACATGAAGAAAAAAAAAAGCCAGAAAATCTGTGGGGTCGCAGATAGGCTTGGAGCAAAGTCAAACTGTGGCATTAAGAAAATGTTTTATGTAGTAAAGCCTGGAGTATGACATTGGTATTTTTTATTTGATTTTTTTTTTATTTCTTTAATTTTCTATCCTGTTACATTTTTTCTCCTGAAAAGGGTCAGTTGACCCAAAGCTTGATTTGTCTTTCCTCTTCCTTTGCGTTTATTGTACCGTGTCTGCACCATTTCTTACGCTAGTCTTTCCTATGTACAGTTTCTCTTTTCGCCACATTTTGGCAGAAAAATGTATGTAGGCTCTTGGCTGTTGCTTCTCAATTTCAAGTAAACTTTTACCTTCGTAAAGCATCTTCACCATTGTCGTTTTACAATCTGTATTACTGTGGCATATCTTTCGTGTGACCATTGAACAAAACTTCTTGTATTGCGGTCATAGTTGAAATTCGTAAAATATACATACCTATTAAAATGAGGTAGCCATGTAATGACTGCATGTAGTTTTATATCTGACTTGCTGATTAGGCTGGCAATCGTGCAATCGTGAAGGACTGAAAACGACAATTGCTATGTAATCTTGGTTGATACAAAATCTGCAGATTATTACATGACTGTGTCGTTTAATGAATGACCACCAAACTGACTATATATTTCTCTGAGACACCATAACATTTTATGTTATATGATTATATAATTAAGAATTCACATGCGAATTTTAAGGGTTTGTTGTTGCTTCTCTAAAGGGAGGAATACAATGCATAGAGAGAACTCCAACAATATGTTTTTTTACAGAACATTTCAAAATGATCTATACTCCATTGCCATCCATTCAGTTACATGCAGATGTGTTTAATTTTGTTTAAAGACCTGAACTAACTTTTCTCTCATCAGTACTGTCCATGGTCATCTTGCAAAAAGTAGTAATTCAGCGCATTACCTAACTAGGAGAAAGACCACCGGCTTAAGTTCATGTGCTAGCGAACAACATCCTTAGTGTTTTGGCAGAAATTCAAGTCAGTTCCAAAGCCCGCCGACATAAACCTTGTAAATCCAGAAGAAATTTGTTTCTGGTTTTGAAAAAAAAAATGTTATTAGCTCCCCTAAACAATCACAAATCCCCCCCCCCCTCCGCCCCTCGAAAAAAAAAACACCAACAACAACAACAAAAGCTATGTGTAAAAATAAAATATTTCTTGAGTCACCAGTTCAGTGACATGAAAAACAATATTCCAAAAGAAAAAGAAATGCATTTAGAATTAGATGTGAATTCCCCCTCAAAGGGGCGGCAATATATAAAAAATGTAAAAAGAACCCCCGTAAATGATGTCAAATAATGGTTAAATACTCCATATGCATTTACCAAAGTCAATATATCTACCGGACTAAGACACACACAAAAAATAATAAAACAAACGAACAAACAATCAAAACCAGAGTTACCAGGATCTGTCAGAGGGAGTCAATCTATTCTACATTCATCTGCTGACTGACTGACTGACTTTTGGATGAAATAAAACATCTGAAAGTGTTCCTGTTTTGCCCCCACAGTGATGAGACTTAAGTAAACGCATAGTTTGATGATGCTCCGGTCTATCATTTCGTCCATACGATCAACCTATACACAAGAGAGAACACCATACAAAATATTTGTACCGTAACAACAACCACTGCAGCCCGAAAACTATAGTTTTGTATGGGACTTGGGCGTCTTTGGAGTCGGTGGTGGAATCTCTTTCTCGTAGGAAACTATCGTTCCTCGCCTTTTCGTTGCTTTTTTGCCCAATTTGAACAGCATCTCCACCTCTTCCAGCGACTTGTTCTTTGTTTCCGGCACAAAGGTAATGGTGAACAGCAGGCCCAGGAAGCTAATACCACCAAACAGCCAGAAGGCTCCTGCACATAATACAAAGAAGAACAGCATTAGAAACAATTTTTTAAAAGCTTAGGATCCGTGTTGTTTTCAGTATTCAGAACTGGATCTTTGAAGAGAACTTTCTTCTAGTGTAATGCGGGTGGTTTGTGGGCTCTTCTGGTAGGGTTTCCTTCTGTCCTATCATTGTGTTATATTGATAATATTCTGTCTATCGTCTTGCTTCTCCCTGGCACAGCGTGACCGTTATCGTGTCGACGTATTTTCTCTAAAATCAAACTCAGACTCAGACTTCCAGTGTCGAGAACGAAATAACAGAAAATAGGGATTTTTTTTTCAAGAGTTACTGATCAAAAGAAAGGTCACATGCCACAAGGAAGCGATCTTGATCCTCCCGATTACATGGCAACTGGTGCACCAGCCTCATTCAATGCGCAGTTAATGGAAGCGGCTTTCAAGTTGAATTAATAGATAACCTAAATAAATTATACTTGTAATAATCGTAATAAGGCTCATAGTGTCACCATTTCACCTGATACGCCAACAACACCCAGATAAATCAAAGAGCAACTTGGACACAACAGTGACAATGCAGGTGAAGGGTCACAGTAGGCCTACGTGCAACACGACATCGAAACAAAAGCAAAGAAATAACTGTATTTGCAGCAAAATTAAAATATGGGTGTTTATGAAAACCCCATCGCTCAGTGAGAAAACTGTACCCGTGAGAAACGTAATTGGTTATTACATGAATAACTAATTGTCACATGATGATTAATCTTTACAGAAAACTACAGAGCCCTATGTTAATGGACACTTACCAGTAAACCGCACGTAAAGTTAAAGGAAGGATACAACAGACTAGACGAGAAAATCACTTCCTGTCACTTACCGTATTTTGTTATTGTTTCCGTAAGAGTGAGGAAAAACAGAGAGACCAACAGGTTACATATCCAATTGCAGCCTGTGGCGATAGAAGAACAGGTACTTCGTGCCCACATTGGGTAGATCTCTGAGTTGATGGTCCATGGCATTGGCCCCAAGCCTGTCAATACACATGCATATAATAATTATGTTCTAAGATAACATAGGATGAAATTTATTTTATCCAGAGACTGGAAATTTTATTACATAGCTTTATTATAACTACACACAACAAAAAATAGACACACGCACACCTACACATCTGTCTACAAAGGCACTGATCTACATACACTGCATGCAAACACATTTAACGCAGATGCGCACACACTACATCTACATGAGTGGTTAATGCCTACAAGTCCAAAGATCATAGCATACATTTGAGACATCAGCAGGAGACGCTATCACTATTCCACAATAGGCTACTTCAAATTCATGGACAATAGCATTGGCACGAAAATATTATATGATCCATACTGTGTCAATAATCAACATCATGTCGGACGTATTTCAGAAAAGGCTTTCAATTTATTCGAAATGCAGATAGAATGGAACCTGAGACATATCTTTAGTCTGAGATTGGCCTAGGGTCTATGAAATTACGCAATTAGTTACGAGGAAACGTTCAGTTTATTTGAAACAAATTGGGGCAGATTGGTTACACCACGAACCAAAAGCGGAATAGTTTAGTTATTGTTAAGTTTACATTTGGGGCAATCGGTGTGGGTATCTTTGTGAAGCCCTCACTTATCAAACGAAAGAAGTGAGACTGTTCAGAGCGTCATTAGCCACCACGAGGCTAGATCAGCATTGCAGGAAATGGGACTGGTGAAGCTATCAGTAGTGCGTCGTGAAAGTGCTCGCTTCCATCATTTTCTTATTCTAAAATACAGTTTTGTTTATTAAAAAAAATATCAATGTAGACCAAAATTTGTTGAATACATAATTTAGTACTGATCATAGTTAAAAGTTGATGGAAGAACAAAGTAGTGTTAGCACTGTAACGTTGATGAATAGAGTGAGTCGTGACTGACACACCAAATTTGTTAAGTGGGTCTAGATTTTAAAAGAATGCATTTCACAATATCAGATCTTCACGAGATCTTCTCCCACTCCCTGATTCTGATAGTCAAAATGTGTGTCTTAGGGGCTCAAGCTCCCCAAAGGGCCTACGTCCATCTGTCCATATCACAGAAATTACCTGGAGCAAAAGCCATGACGAACATCGTCAAGCCTAGGACGGCCATCCAGGTGTAATCTGTAGGACAGAAACCATGGGAAAACTTCAGATCCAGGGCACCTTTCATCGTTTCGTTGCAGCGCCCAAACTGGGAATACACGTCCTCATCGTCCGGGTCCGTTCTCAGACATGTTCCATTTGTACCACTTCCCAAGTAGCAAAATCCACAGCCGTCATGTTCTATACACGACTCACAGTTTCTGTGACAGACAAAACAATGTGGTTTTAGATTATTGTGTCAGCATCTGCAGAACCTACTAACTCACCGTGATGGCAAAACACTTATGGGTTATAGAAGACACATCTCCGTACTTTCCGAGTGAAACTCACCCAGAACATCACAAACTCTTAATATGCACATACACATACTTACAGACACATACAATACATAGCCATTAATATTCAGTCGAAAACATCTCAGATCCTAACTATCATTTTAGCCAGATGTGTGCCTCACTTCACTAGGGTTTCTTACCATGTCACTTCATGTATGCCTGTCATTGAGTTGTTGTAATGTGATATGTTTGTGTATTGATACGTACTGAGAATTTCCTTCATGGCATAATAATAAGATTCTTATCTTATCTTGTCTTGTCTTAAATAATTATGTACATGTACACACACACAAATATAATATATACAGCAGCACACACCGATATGTATTTTAAAGACAGATGCATCAAGACATGTCAGTATTAGAATCACCCCTCCCCCTTTTTCTTTAATGCCTTTTCCTGTATTAGTTCACAGTAAGACACAATATGAACGGAACACAAGAAATTTAACAATGATATTCCCTACCCCAACAATATCTCGCTTAGGTGACCACCTTAGACAAGGATCTGAATGATCAATGATTATCAGAAGCTTGTGCACTAAAAAAAAACAAAAATAGACCACGGAAGAAAGTAAGACAAGGTGGAGGGCTTGCTCTAAGACAATTAGACCAGTTGCCATCAATTTGGCCAGGGTAATCTAGTCTTGTCAAGTGCATACAGCAATGCACTGCAACATTCACCTAATGCCACATTGCAGTTTTTACAGAGAGCAGCAAAGATTATAACCATTGGGGCCCGCAGCTCACAAAGCCGGTAATGGCACGGATAAAATTTTAAAACACGTGTTGAAAAAAGACAGATATCTTACGAATAGGTTCTCTCGAAGCAGCCATCTGTAAGGACCGATCCGTTAGTGAAGTACTCGGTGATGTTGTGTCCTCTTTCTGGCGAGAAGTTGGCAGATAACTGGAATCCAGTCGCCAGCACTGCTAAGGATATGAACACACCTGCAATACAGACAACAGACTGCGAATGAACGGGGAGGACAGAAATGTATTGGATTCACAGTGATTAAAACCCACAGCGCAATGAGGCATCTCTGTGTTGCCCCGGTTTTATGGACAGTAGAGCAAAACGAGTCCTTGACCACTTGTAAATTTAAAGCTGTGTTTTCATGCCTACGGAAACGTCAAAAATCCATTAAGTAGTAAAAAGAAAGGGTGTTTCCGTTTCCCTACACATGAAACATTCTTTCTAGTTCACTACTGGAAGGGGTTTTGACATTTCGGTTGCTGTATCCTTTTCAGTACACACGAAAAGCCAGCTTAAGTTTGAGTTGAAACCGACATCAAACAGAGTTCAGTCAATGCACTACAATTCTGTTTCATTAGGAGTATTGCATATTAAAATTTGTCATTGCAGAGAAGAACCAAATTAGCCTCCACTATGAACATGATCTCTAACCCTATGCGTGCCAGGAAGGCTCTGCAGCCCGACACGAGTCATCAAAGATCTTCAATCGAACATGTTATTTCAACAAATTTTAGTATTAGCGGACAAAATGATTTTCTTTTACGAATATTTTGCTTAAGCTGAAAGATTTACTACTACTAATAATAATAATTTAAAAAATGAAGATGATGGCGATGATAATGACGATAACAATAATAAGAAGACAAAGGGGAAGAGGAGGACGAAGGAGAACAAATCTGAACAGCAATAATTACTATAGCAACAGCAATAGTACTATTAGTAGTAGTAGTAATAGCAGCAGCAGTAGGAGGAAGAAGATGAGGAGAAGGAGCAGCAGCAGCAGCAGTAGTAGTAGTGGGAGTAGTGGTAGTAATAGTAGTAGTAATTAGAGTGATAATAATAATGATAATAATAAAACCATGCCATGACTCACTGACCTATTATACTGACAACTGTGAGTTTTTTCCTGCCCAGGCGCTCCACTAGAGCCACGCCCGCGATAGTTGACAGGAAGTTGATAGTGTTGGGGACCATCACCAGCCAGATGGCCTGCTCGGGTGGAAATCCAGCCATCTTAAGTATAGTAGCGCTGTAGTAGCTGTTAAAAAAGATTTTTAAAAAATCATAGCTACTGCGCTCTTGGCATAGTCGAATAAAAAACCATCAGTTGACTGCACAAAGAAACTATCATCAGTTTCTGAACTTCTCAAGAGAGCCGAAGTTTCAATATTTTTATTGTTTTTAAATTCCGTGCGTTATGTATATAATATCTATACTAGACGAAGTACTAGGCATTGCCAGGAATAAACCTGTTTTCTCTCTCTCTCTCTCTCTCTCTCTCTCTCTCTCTCTCTCTCTTTCTCTCTCTCTCTCTCTCTCCCCTCTCTCTTTCTCTCATAATCTAGTCTTGCTTCAAAACTCATAACTCATGCGCGCCATGACACTACGCATCAAATTGAACGCTTGGTATTGTTACCTTCAATAACATGTACGATACAGTAACCATAGAGTTCTATAGGTAAAATGCGCATATTTCACTTTACTTCCGGGTCCGCCATGTTGTTTGGCTAGACCTGTCCACAACAATGGAGGAATGCAGTGTAGGAGACGCTAAAGTAAGCCATTTGGACCCAGTCAGTCTGGCCAGGTACGAAGAAAAATTGCAAATGTAAAAAGACTCGATCCTTATAGCATCCCTGACACCAGCTGGACCCATAAAGACTTTCCGGTGGTCACATTTCCAGACATTGTGGCCTATCTAGTGTGCACCACGAGTTTTTACATCTACAATAATGGGGGAATTCCCCCAACCTATCTGTGGCAGCTCAGTTTTGCCTTGTCATTTTAACATAAAATTTTATCAAATTAAATTACACTGTATCATTAAGCAACAGTAATCTGAAAGGACAACATGTTGAACTTGTTTAAAATGGATGAAATCAGGCCTACTAGATCTAGGCTCTTGATCAGTGCAGTTCAGAAGGAATTTACTGAATCTGCTTACATCCAGGAAACACTAACAAGTAGGATGTTCTTAATGATTCAACTTGAAAGAAATCCACAACTAACCCAGTTCCAAAACCTACAACCGAACTGCCTGGTCCCAACCGTTAATTCTGTCAGACACCTACCTTCACTCGGATATAATATATTGCTCTAGAGCCCTAGGCTAGATCTATCTGGCCTGCCATATCGTGCAATACATGTAGCCTATGGAGATCTAGATCTAGCTCTCCTGCGACGAAAATAACAGGCTTAGTTTTATCACATTATTCAATTAAGATGTAAAATGATGATTACCCGAGACGAAGTGCTCGGCACAAACAAAGTGGTGCGGCTTCCGAGTTTTGGAGTCAATTCTCTTTCTGTTCACTGCCTTCAACCACAGACGATGTCGACGTTCCGTTAATTCTTTCACTTCCTTTCCCTCCTTAACACGGACGATAGGGAATCTGAACATCTTACAGCCACCCTTTCCACCCTTGTTGCTGCAACCAACAACGATGCATTTCGCTATCATTGTAACTGTTTTAATATCCAAGTGGAATTCGTCACGCCTCGCACTCACTTGAATCGACTCCACTGGCCAAACAACATGGCCGAAACCCAAAACGAAACCACTCTGTGACGTCATGCGCATTCTACCTATAGATACAACTCTGATAGAATTACGATTCTAAAGATAGAACTTTGTGACTGTAACACCAACAGAATGGTGCCCAGATGGAGAATGAAAATTAGAACTGTTGACAGGACATTGAAACAATGCCATTTTCCATAAATTTAAAAGCAAAACCAATTTTTTAAAAATCCAAACTTCGATGCAGCCTCCACGGTATTTTAAGCCTATGGGCAAAATAGCCGAAATGGAGCGCATGTCCTATATTATCGATGGTCTCTATGCTTACATGACTGTGTTAATTCCACAAAGCTGCTGGAAGATCTGCAGACCACAGCCCACAAACAATGCCTTTCTGACGTGAGGTGTCGTTATGACTCGGCCCAGCACAAAACCTGCCATATACACAGAGATAAAAGAGTATGATAAGGACAGACAACAAACATTAAAGGCTTTTGTTGGGGGACCGTAGAATAAATACAAAGCCGAATAGAGAAAAAAGATGTATCCACTGTTCACCAGAGAAAATGCCGTGTTGTATAAACGGATGTAAATATTCATTAAAGTGGATAACTCTGCTTTTCTAAGCAAGCCAATAGCGTCTTAATCTTGATTATTGCAACGAGATAATTTGTTCTTAATTTATTAGTCTGTTTGCAGCAGGGAACTTAAGTTTGTTTTATTCTTCCTCCGACCAGGAATTCTAATTATCGAAAGTTGTAAGTTGTAAGGGAGTGTGTAAATAACAAGGGGCATAATTGAATGTATCTTTATGAAAGTAGGTGAAAATGATAGCCTCCATTGCATAATTTTCTCTCAGTTCGTGCATGATTGTGTGCCACTAGAAAACTCTCCATCTCAGTTTATATCAAGAAGATTCCACTCTTATCTGCCCATATGCAAGCGTTGTTGTTTCATTTCCATTCTTCATTTTTTCAAGCATTGTACCGTGTTCTTTCTCTCTCGTTCCCATTAACGCTCTATTTCACCAGACACTTACTTTAAAAGGGTTATATTCCCCCCCCCCCCCACACACACACTTGGCGCTTTCATGAGACTTCAGGCACAAGAAGAGAAGTTACGATATACCTTGCACGAAACTCTCATTGACGCACTGATGGATGGATGGACGAACAGACAGACGGACGGATAGATGGGTGGGTGGATGAGCGGACGGATGGCTGGATGGAGGGATGGATGGATGGACGGATAGATGAACGGGTGAATGGATGGATGGATGGATGAACGGATGGATGGATGGATGAACGGATGGATGGATGGATGGATGGATGGATGGATGGATGGATTGGTAGGGGAACAGACTGATATATCTGACTATAATTGAGCTAGAGGGTGAAGCTGTAAGCAGCTAAAACTTCGCGACTACGCTATCAATAATTATGAAACTTGGTGTACTGCATCAACCTTTGATGAAGAGTTACGTGGACACATTCATTTTGAACAAAAATCAGCCTTTACTATTATCTATATAAAAAAATTTTGAGCCGCAAAAACAGACGCATTTTCATCGGATAGAACCGAAAAGTGTGACTGGAAATGGCGTCCTTGACCTCTCTTTTAATATTAACGGTTGAAAATCACAGGCATATGATTTCTACGTGAAATTGTGGTGTAACAGGAAGTTTTATTGGTCATTGCATTGAATCCAAATGCCGTTTTAATGTAGCCTAGATCTTGCGGTTTTGGGCTTGGTACATGGGAATTTGCAAGATTTATCTTCTGCGGGTCGGCTAGTAGTATGAATTTATAGAGAAATAGGCGAGAATAAGACTTGGTTGAGTCACAAAACATGGACAAACAGACACACTGATTAAACAACAAAGACAAAGGACACATTTGAATCTAGTTATCAGACCTGATTGTTCTTTGTCACTGTCCAACACATATTTGATGTCCTCAATCTCTTCCTCTACGTCATCATGGCCACGAATCTGCTGCAAGACCTTCCTAGCTTGATCAAGCTTACCCTTAGAGACCAGCCACCGAGGTGACTCAGGGAGCCACAGGAATCCGATAAACTGAATTATCCCGGGGGCTCCAGCAAGGCCAAGCATGTACCTGTACAGATTAAGCCAAGTGAAGGTAGTCAAAAAGATGTTGTTTGTTTTTTTTATGCTTCTTTGATCCCATTTGGAAAATTTGCCTTAGTGCTGAGTTACAACTGGGGCACATGGTCGCCACAGTGCAGCGCCGGTCTGCGGTTGTTGTTATTGTTGTTAGGGGGGGGGGGTAGGGATTCGTTTTTCGTTTTAATTTTGCCCGGGCAGCGGCCTTGGTAGGCCTGCTCTTTTCGACTTCCAACTGCATCTTTAACGTGACCAACGTGCACACGATGCCTCCTAGTTTTTCGAACTTATCCAAGAAGTCTAGGTGCTCGATCCTACCTACCATAGGATCAGGGACAGGAAAACATGAAAAACATCCCAAAATTCCATCTGCCTGCACTGACAGTGAATCAAACCTGGTACCATCGGCATGAGAGGCGAGCAAACTAGACCAAGCTAAGGTATCACCAAGATAAGCATGACACCTTAATAACGTAACCCTGATTTATTTCTACAGTCTACCAAATCTTTGAACATTTGAATCTTCCATGAGATGGCCAGGTTCTGACTTCAAAGAGACTCCAAAAAACTACGCACTGTTGTTGGTATTTTATTGAACAATCAAACGCAACCTGCCTGTCAGTTTATGAGATTTCGATAAAATTCACGGGTTTCGATAATAATTTTCTTTCATAACCCTTTAGTGCCCAGAGCTGAACATTTTGAAACCTACAGTTTATTGAAAATGAATGTAAAGGGAAAGACAGACAGACAGAAAGAAAGAAAGAATGAAAGAAAGAAAGAAAGAATGAAAGAAAGAAAGAAAGGCCATGTCATCAAGTAACATGAGTAATTCATAAGGGAGAAATTGTACAGATTGTAGAACACTGGGCACGGGGTGAATTGTTCTGAATATGGCATGCTGGGCAGTAAAGGGTTAAACAGCATTTCCAAAGGCACACCTGCACCACAAAATTGACTGCATTGAAAAGTTGATATCGTTATGCAGATTAGTTGTTTCTGTACACACTGCACAGAATGTTACTTGACATTTTGTTAGATTCATTATTTTTGTTTCATTTTGATTTGTTTTGTTTCTTTTAGCCCTCTATGTCCAGTGTTGAATATTTGATAAACGTCACCCGATGCCCTATGCTCCATTTTTGGAGCACTTTCTTAAGTACCGACAAATATTTGTTGGAGATTTACATATACTTGACACAAGGTGGTCTAAAGGCAAGGTGCTCGCCTCTCATGCCAAGGGTCCCGGGTTCAAAACCCGGCCGGTGCAGGCACGTCGAAAGTTTGGGATTTTTCTCATATTTTCGTGTCCCTGATCCTATTGGGGGGTAGGATCGAGTACCTAGTCTTCTCGGATAAGGACGAACAAATTCGGAGGGCAAGTGTGCACGTTGCGCACGTTAAAAATACCTTGGCAATTGGAAATCGTAAAGGGTACGCCGAACAGGCCGCTGCCCGGGCAAAATTAAATAAAATTCATCTCCACCATTCCCTCCCCTCCCCCCCCCCCCCAAATAAAAAGCCGACCGGCGCTGCACTGTGGCGACGACGTGCCTGCTCCAGTTGTAACTGGGCTGCAATGGCACAAAGGCAAATTTCCCAAATGGGATTAAAGAGTTATACAAATACAAATACTTCTGTTTTTTATTAATCAGTCTTTGCGACGCCATTTGGATGAGTGCCAAGGACTCTGTTTCCTATGACTGAGCACTACCTTTCCCATTGTACCGAATTTTGGATTTCGAAGTTTTTTTGTTTTTTCTCTAGGGGAGGACATAATAATATACGACTCAGAAGAAGTGATGAAACCAATGTACCTCCAGCCAGTCTCCTTCATCTTGCTGAAGGCACCAGCTACAGCGCTGGAGATGAGAATGCCAATCACGATGAACAGCTGATTGATGGTGACGAGACGTCCACGGATTGCGGGAGGGGCTGCTTCAGCGACATACACTGGCACTGTCATAGAGGCAAAACCTGTGGAAGACGGACAGTTTGACAATTACGTTGTCATGATCACATTAGGATCATAAATGCCGTGCTAGGTCACGACGTCAGTGAGTTAATTTTTACGATCTTGTTGATTATAACCAGCGTAATTTGTCCTTGAGCTGTTCTCGTGAACAGTTTGTTTTGAAACACCTTTTTTCTGATGGATGGAGAGAAGGAGGGGCGAGACAGAATAAATGTATAGCTAGGAATGACAGAGCAGTTCTCGACCCCGTGATTTTGATTAACATAGATAAGGGGCGAGTAAAGGTAGTTTATTTAGACGCTTAGTTGGCGTTCGGAAATTCGTGCATAAGAGTAGAAAGCACGGGGTTTGAAGATTTTAGTAGTTAATGTTTCGCATTTTAAATTTTGTCTAGACCGTAAAATTGACCTTGATTTTGGCGCAAGGCCATGACAAGCATAAATTAATATTGCAGGCTGAGCTGAAGCGACTGCACCAATCAAATGTATGAATCTGGACGGAAGGTCGAGACATAGCTTTAGTATTTAAACCCGTGCAGAGCTTAGATAGAGGTCACATGTAGACAATCCATTTACGAGGTGGACGGCGATAGTCCTCAGCCAGATGAGAGACATAGAGACGCAGTTGAGCAGTCCATATTGTGAGGAGCGTGATGTTTTAAAGCTCCAGCGCCTAAGCTACTTGGTTTGATATGAACCCACAGCGTTTACATCCAGCGCTCTCACTCCCAGTGAGGGCCTCATGGTGAGAGTCCGTACTAATTTGTAATGATGAAAGTGAACCGTTCTACTTACTTTTGAAGACAGTTTCAGAGCTACCGCCAGACAACGCATGGTCGTACAAGCATTCTCCATGGCGTGTCTAGAGGAAATGTCCATATCATAACATGTCTCATTGAATTAATAGAATTTAAACTGTTATATCCGTCGCCACGTGCGCGGATTCTATTTGGCATCTAACTCATATGACCTGCAAGTAGTTAGAGTGAATAAGTTAGTCTTTATAGAAAGCTGTAGTTTCATTAGTTAGATTCAGTTGCCTTTGAATTGATATTTATATTTATAATTATATTTGTTACATTAATTCCTGTAATTAAACTGCCCTACAGTTCTGCTAAAAATCAAAGCAATTGATTTATTTAGTTTTTAGAGTACAAGTATTTTTTTTGTGTGTTCGTCGATTGTGGGAGCGGACCTCGAAAGAGTGTCAGTCGAATTCTCCCCATCTAACCCACATCGCGACATACGTCATAGAGGCAAAACCTGTGGAAGACGGACAGTTTGACAATTATGTCATAGAGGCAAAACCTGTGGGAGACGGACAGTTTGACAATTATGTCGTGGAGGTAAAACCTGTGGTAGACCTACAGTTTGACAATTACGTCATGGAGGCAAAACCTGTGGAAGACGGACAGTTTGACAATTATGTCATAGTGGTAAAAACCTGTGGAAGAGGGACAGTTTGACATGTATGTCATAAAGGCAAAACCTGTGGAAGACGGACAATTTGACAGGTATATCATGGAGGCAAAAACCCTTGAGATGCAGACAGTTTCAGTATTCTGTCATTCCAGCAAAACCTGTAGGAGACGGGCGGTTCTCTTTAGTAAGGGAAACAAAACCTTTATAAGATGGACAGTCTCAGAATCATGTCAAGGAAGACGGATAGCTTCAGAATCATGTCAAGGAAGACGGATTGCTTCAGAATCATGTCAAGGAAGACGGATTGCTTCAGAATCATGTCAAGGAAGACGGATTGCTTCAGAATCATGTCAAGGAAGACGGATTGCTTCAGAATCATGTCAAGGAAGACGGATTGCTTCAGAATCATGTCAAGGAAGACGGATTGCTTCAGAATCATGTCAAGGAAGACGGATTGCTTCAGAATCATGTCAAGGAAGACGGATAGCTTCAGAATCATGTCAAGGAAGACGGATTGCTTCAGAATCATGTCAAGGAAGACGGATTGCTTCAGAATCATGTCAAGGAAGACGGATAGCTTCAGAATCATGTCAAGGAAGACGGATTGCTTCAGAATCATGTCAAGGAAGACGGATTGCTTCAGAATCAGTTCGTAACCTCTCTGTCCTTTGTTTCCCCTCACACAGAAAAGGAAAGTAAAGCCCAAAACGTCAAACTTGTTCTAATGTATAGTTTGAAATGAGGCAAAACGAAAAACTTGGAGAAAATGTTATTTTGGAAAACCCCAATATAACAAGGCATGGTGTAAAATTCATGGAACAAATTCTTAAAGAAAAAGTAATCATAAATGAATATAAAAATATGATAAACAAAAATTTGGCTATCAGGACCCTTAGCAAGCAAGCAACAAAAAAAAAAAAAAATTTTATTTAAATCTTGAAAAAAAAGACGAAAAAATAACATTCAATAATAATAATAATAATGATAATAATAATCAATGTTAAAGTAGCTAAGACCCTGTGTGACCTAATTATATAAAACAAGAGAACAGAACAAAACTAAAATGACTTACAGAGGATTGCGACAGCCCCTCTGTTTCCTTTATTTAAGATGTCTTTTAATTTTTACCGGCACGCAACAAACTCATATTGAAAGCAGATTTTTGCCACAGATCCGTGCCAGGCAGTCGGATGAAAATGAAGGTTTTTGTTGTTAATGTCACAGAACACCTGAATATCAATAGTTTGAGAACGTGATGTGATATCATTGGTCACCCTTTTTTGGCACCAGCTGTCTTTTCTCTTCTTTTTTTTTTTGTTTGTTTTTCCAGCTGAAGGGTCACTGGTCATCATTATTATGAGTAGAAAAAATGATAGTTTATTGTACTGATTGTTATTTCTTTTATTTATTCTCAATCATAATATAATGGTTACTGAAATACGGTGCTGGTGAATACAACCGATGATCGTAGAACAATTTATTTTCAAAATGCTGAAATTACTCCAGACAGTAGGAAAAGTTTTTGGGTCAGCTCAGATAAATAAAGGGAAACGTGAATTGTGTCTTGTTTTCTATAGTATTGAACTGGATAAAACGTCAGTACCAGAAATTACGTGTAAATCACAATATTCTGTTAAGTCTCAAAGTTTACTTCCCCAGTCGAGAATGGGGATAGTGAGACTCGCCAGGTCTAGCAATAAAGACGAAATGATTAAGCTTTAAGTCATGCAACTGATGTATGAATGACGCTACCATAGGAATAATGAAAGGTATTAAGATAAATAGTGAAAACCGCTCCATGTGGAGTATTTGTAATATAATTTAGTGTAATAATTTGCTTGAATAGCGCTCAAATCCACACAAAAATGATGTGTTCTAAGGCGCTGGGTTAAAATTAGAAATAGAATTAACAAAAGATCAATTCATCACGCTCCCACTGACGCATTGTCAAAACGTAATCTACTCTCATCCTCAAACCTCTGAAACCGAAAAAAACATCATTCAGTTTCAAAGAAAACAGTCCTAAACAATTCAGTTTTGAGCCTTTAATGTGATGATGTTTTCACTCTTCCTGGGTCAACGCTATTGTTGTCCCACAGTTTAGGCCCACCAATAGAAAAAGCCTTTTCACTATGCAACAATCTGACTGTGGGTGTCTCAAGAAGTTTTGCGTTCACTGATCTGAAAGTGCATGATGGTTGGCATGATTCCATTCGCTATGAAAGATACTCTGGGGTTAATCCGTTCAAACATTTAAAAAACAAAGCACAAAATCTTACGATTTATTTAAGGGGGAACTGAGAGTTAAATTGTTTATCACTGCTCAGACAACTAGTTTTCTAATCTGGACCTCAAGGCTTATCTCCTCAGCTTCCGTGAGATCGATTCGTCTGTTGCCTTCAAGGCTGAGATGAATAATGGGATAATGATAATGTCGGGTATTGATCTAAGGAGCTCAGATCTTGCATTGCTGCCCTTAACTATTCAATTACGTCATACCAACTAGGCAGCTGTCTAATTGTGTAATCAGCTGTTCCGGGTTTTCAATTCTTCCTTAATCTTCCTTCTTTCATCTTCCAATCCATCCATGCTTCCATTATCCATCCATCCACCCATCCATTCATGCTTCCATCCACCCACCCAGCCACCCATCCATCCATGCTTCCATTATCCATCCATCCACCCATCCATTCATGCTTCCATCCATGCTTCCATCCACCCATCCATCCATGCTTCCATCCACCCATCCATCCATCTATCTATCATCTACGTACCCATTCCTCCTCGTCAGTTTATAACCATTGCTTTTCCGCATAGAAGAATGAATTCCCGCCCCATACACATAATGGATTTTGCTGTGTATAAAACCTGCTATCTCATACATCTTTGCCGATTGTTTAAATGTTAAAACTTTACCACTCCCACCTCCCTCACTTCTCTCCCCTACCTCCTCCCTCTCTCCAATTCTACCACAACAGTAATACAGTTAGGTAAACAAGCCAGCTGACACAAAAGATACCCACGCATGTAAAAGACACCGGGCTGACAAAATCAAGATTTCTATATTATTTTTGTGGACAGCGTCCACCCTTGTTAAAATGGACCAATCTTAAGCATCTATCGGTCACTACAGACAGGTTCAAGGCCAACGTTAAGTAATAATGTCTATCAGCATGTCTGACTGTTATTCCTCGCTTCTCTGAGACACTTATTCCGTATCTCCATGTCCACCATTGCAAGACCATCATGCGACCCATATAACCATATCTTATCGATGGACATGCGGATTAGCTCCATGCTGACCAACACTATATGTCCACCAACATTGGCATGGCATGGCAGCCCTGAACGTGGCATTTCAGTCACCCCGATTACGTGAGAGACGTTTGGTTACCGTAAACATTCTAATCTGAGCCTGGATAACCGTACAGGTGGACAACACAGTCTTAGGGATGAATCAGACAAAGGCTTGTGTAGGCACCAAACTGGTGGCTCGCCGCCTAATTATTATGCATCACACTAAACACTACTCACTGCTCATACCGCCGCAGTGTGGCCAGTATCTTAGTGTGATACATAATAACTAGGTGGCGTGCCACCAATCTGGCGCCTACGCCAGCCTCGGTCTGGTTCACCCCTTAAATAAGGCAAATAATACCATACAGCGTTTTGTGGATTTAATTCTCAGAACGGCTGCACTAGAAGACTGAACCATTTTCCGACCTCAGTTCTTGTTTGTTCTATCTTCATTTTCTGAACAACTGGTGGTCTTTTAGTATGTAGAAGTGGTATGACAAATGCACACCTTGGTACTTGCTTAAAATGCGTTGTGACACTCATCAAGCTGTTTCACAGCTCCGATATATTCTAACTTCTTATTATAATAATGACGCCGAATCGTTTGGCAACAAATTTCTCAATTGGCCAACAAGATTTGGAACAAACAAGAAAGTTCTAAGGTCATGATTGTTTAAGGTTTAAGAAACATTTCACTTTAGAAATGAAAAATTAAAGACGAGACTAACGTTCGTGCACGAGCAAACTATTTACAGTGAAGTTCTTCTAAGGCCAGAAGCGCATTGAGACTGGTCTATTTTGCATCGGTTTAAACTCAGAATTGAACGCATATTGAATCAACTAGCAAGCCAGACTTATTTCAGTCTCACTATAACTCTCACTATAAGCGTGGGAAGTTTTGTTTAACCCCATAGTCCCCAAAACCGAGGAGAAACCAGACTTGACTTTGTGCGCTATAGATCTTGGACCAAGTTAGTTAGTTCATACTATACCAGTGGTTCTCAACGTGGGCTATCTCCTCCCCCATTCCCCCCCCCCCCCCTCCCCCACCGATTTTGAGTTCCAGTCGGACAGAAACGAAGAAAACGGCGACATGGGGGAGACAATGATGACAGGGGCGATAGAGGGGTGAAAGCATGAATGCAGGACGATGCAGGGACAAATACAGGGCAATCACTGACGTGTTCAAAAGCACTCGTAGATGGGTCTTGTCACAAATCCCAGACTGGGAGATGTAATAGTTTATGACAGGACAACAATCACGAACAAACAAGTTTAACACTTAACAAAACAATCCATCAGACTCACACATTTATTAAACCTAATTATACATATAATAGCGCAATTACATACATTATATCATTGAAATGAACTGCCGTACAACGGCCTTATTCTCACACACACTCTCCCTCGGATCCACAATCCGGTAGTTACTCCTAAAGGCACTTCGGCCTCAGCCTCTCCCCTCAGGGTCTTAATAGCACCCTAGTAATTCACTGGCACCGCAGTCTCTCAATATCACATTCCTATTGTCATACCCTTAGCACTCCCCTAGCACCTCAGCAGGGCAATAACACACTATTATTTCCATAGCCATCAACATGGCAACAACATAGTATCAGTTCACTAGCCTATCAACATGGCAACAATATAGTATCTCATTCACTCTCATATCTACGTCCCTGTCCGTGACCTGACTGCCACGACTTTATGTGCCTCTACTGTCCTGCACTGACAGCCTCACTTCTGGCCTATGTGTGGCCTCCGGCCCTATGCTGGCCTATCACTTGTGCTCATCGAGGTGGCTCTTCGGCCCGTCCCCGACACCTACAAGAATAACATTACATTGGTATAATACCCTACCATTTCTATTCACTCCACCTCTCCTTACAACCCATGAAGCGTACACACACTAGTTCACCTTTCACTCACCACACATCTTACGGTAACACACTTCCATCGGAATACACACTACTCACTCGCGCTACAAATCCATGAACTCACTTCCATCTATCGCTCGTGGCGCACATTGCTATATCCAATATCAAGGACTTCCACATTCCTCACCTATACTTATTTACATCATGGTAATAGACGAATATAATATAATACATCAATCATAATAATCAATCAACGTTCTACATACCAGTCATAGCTGGAAAGACTCTCACTAGTCTTCTCGACTGCTTCCCCTTTATGTCCGCCCGATGGGCTTTTATTCACAGGTCCGATCCCTAGGACCTTCTAACTTGCAGTGATAGTTATACAGCGCTTTCGCCTCATTCAGACCCCCCCCCCCCCACTACTCACAACAGCACGCTTAACTTGCTGTCTATTGTGAGTCCTTCTTACTCTACACCCGCTCTGTAGCAATCCCCTTAATTGCACTCACTCCACTCGTGACAGGTCTTATCAACAGAAAAGGCCTTTTTTTTTTTTTTTTTTAAAGAATTTGACAAAGAAATATTTCTGTTTGATAACGAATAATCAACAGGTCTACTGTCATTAAGAAAGCTTTGAAAAACTTAGAATCATAATTTGTGTGTGATCTGTCTTCTTGTGAAATGTAGCTGTTGGGTGAGAGTAGGATTTAGGGGGAAAGATGGGGAGAGAAAGTCGGGGGGGGGGGGCGATGAAAGAAAATTTGGAGCCTAAGAGGGCGATTGCCGGAAAAAGGCTGAGAGCCACTGTGTTATATGATGAGACAACGACGCTGGTTATTTTGCGCCCCGCACGGTTCGCTAACCAGATCTAGTCAGCGAGTTAGAAAAGTATACTTTACAAGGATTGTTATGAAAAGTTAATACTTACCAATGCCAATACCAACAACGACCCTACCCCCCAGCAACATCTCTTTGGACTGTGCTGCGCCCATTAGTATAGCTCCGCCAACAAATATCAGAGACGCTACCATAATGGTAAACTGAGGAAACAAGATAACTATCAGTAAGCAGTGACTTTGCCATTTTTGTTGTTGTTGTTGTTATTTGAAAAGTGTTTGCCCCTCCCCCCTCCTCCCACCACTCTCTCTCACACACACACACATGCACACACACAGATAAACTTAAAAATGCATACTTACATACTGTCATGAGAGTGCTGAACACAATACTTAAATGCACGAAATTTACAGCAAGACTGCATTTGTCTACCTTTCGACTTGGCAAAATTTTAGACATTGGTGCATTTTCTCCTAAATTAGGGCCCATTAAACTTTCTTGACAACAGGATAATAAAGTTATGTCTTATCTTATCTTATTTCCTGCCCGGTCAATGTGTTTAGGTCTTTATTGTAGGAGAACCTCTGGCCTTGGCAGTTACCCCGGGGTAGCGGCCTTCTTCGGCCAGCTCTTCTCGACTTCCAACTGCCAAAGTATCTTTAACATGCGCCACGTGCCTAAAGACCCTCTGAGTTTTTCGTCCTTTTCCGAGAAGGCTAAGATCAAGCAACTGGTCAGTACCATACCTTAAAGTATTTCAAAATAGCAAGGTGCAGGGATGATGATAGTAAGGTTGTTGTCGAATTGTGTGAAGTCTATCCGAAATCTGCTTTGACCCAGTTCTCGAACTCTCTCATTCCGCCAGCGGACTCAAAACAGTTTTGAGGGACCCGAGCAAGTGAGACAGACTTATTTCTATCTCGCCAGTGTGCGAGGTGCCGTTAAACCCCACAGTCCGCATCTCAATCTAAAACCGAGCAGACAAAACAGATTTCACCCAGGGACGCGGTGGTCTAGAGGCAATGTGCTCGCCTCTCATGCCGAAGATATCTGGTTCGAATCCCGGTCGGTGCAGGCATGTCGGAATTTTGGGTTTTTTTGTGGATATTTTCCTGTCTCTGATCCTATGGTAGGTAGGATCGAGCACCTAGTCTTCTCGGATACGGACGAAAAACTCGGAGGGCCCGTGTGTTCGTTATGCACGTTAAAGACACCTTGGCAGTTGGAAATCGAAAAGAGCAGGCCGAAAAGGCCGCTGCCCGGGCAAAAGTCTAAAAAAACAACAACGAATCCCTATCACAACAAGAAAAAGAAAAAGAAAAAAGAAAGAAAAAGAAAAGTTGAGGTGTAAATGCCAAGGGCAGCGAAACCTCCTGAAATAAAGAGCTCAACACTTGACCCAGAGCGCCACCTGCACCAACCTTAATGTCACCGGTTTTCTTCTAGTATAAAAAACAACACCAGAAACATTTGCCATGCGAAAAAAACAAAAAAAATTCAACCTACAAATTGGCCAAGATCTTAAAGAAAGGTTTATGTCAGTGTTCCTGAAGATTTGGTGTAGCATATTATTTTTCGTGGGGTCAAAAATTGGCAAAAAGTAAAAGTTGTATGTAGCAAAGCCTCGCGTAGGAAGTAATACCCAAACGATACAATAAAAAAGACACAAAAAAAGGGAAGACAAAAAAAAAGATCAATATTTCGGTGAAGTGCCTTTTTTCAAGAAAAAAAAAAAAGGAAATTGAAACTTCAACAAGTAAAACAATCGAACGATAAAAAAAAATGAAGAATGTGGTTTTTATAATATTAATTACGATATTTCGTCAATATTTTGGTGGGGTGTGGGACTTCGGAATAGGGCATGGGAATTTTCCATAGAAATCTCAATTTCGTGGTGTATTTTATCTTGAAGGTATAAATAAACTGCTGTTTGTTTACGACGTATTGGTGGTTTCCTTGTGTACATCGGATTAAAACATTGAACTTCTTTTGAATGTATACGCAATGAATATATAAATATTTGTTCTAATCTTTTTGTACATTCTTTACAGTAACTTGGTCCGATCATGGTCGGTCCAGGGGCGAGGCTTCCTCATAATCAAATAATCAGTGATTACCCTTCGAATATTAATTCTAGAATTACTGTGCTTTCCAGATCAAGCCCAACTCCAAGTCCATTTAGTCAGTTCAGCATTCTATTCTACCTTGCTATTTTGGGTTTGTTGTTATAGTCTAACACCCCTCACCGAAAAGCATCTTTGTAGGGACTTACACCATATGAACTGGTCCAAAATCAGTGATTAACAAAGACGAAGAAGACTTGACTACACACAGAAGCCAGCTTGAGCATAGCCTGTTTTCTTCAAAGCGGCGCCGCAGACAGCAAAATAGTGGGGGGAAAAAATAGGTTTTTAATCAAGGTTTGACCTGATTTTACGTACTTATGCAGGTTTTTCACTATGCGGTCGTTTTCATCCCAATCGAAAGGTAAAGAGTAGAGTGAAAGAGTTTGTGTGGATCTTTTTGTTTTTTTGTTTGTTTGAGGTAATCTAAGAATAATTTACTCTACGCACAGCAAGAGCTATCAAAGAATAATAATTATTATAGTCTAGATCTAGATATAACTGTGATCAAAATCAGTCGAACGTATTAAGAACATCAATTCACTTGATAGGTCGCTCGAACCTAAACCGTAACGGCAGATAGCCACTTCTCCGAAATCGCTACACATTGTTGTCACAGAGATGCCATTTAAGCACTTTCTACCATTTAATGTTAATGGGTCCTTTCCGAGAAACTTTATGAGATGGTAGAATAACAAAATCTCTGGCTATGAATATGACAATGAAAACGTGCTGTTCAAATTATATTTTTAAAAATGGGTGAAAAATATGCGTTTATAAGTCTGTTAGTATGAATGAATAGTTTTTCAGATTAGTTTGGCTTGTAAATTGCTGCATTCCTGTCCTGTTGACAAGAATAGTCCGCCCTTCAGATATTTGCAGTGCCTAGCAACCGTTTCATTGTTTTAGTCGCTGCATTTATAAATATGTAAATATGATGTAGCGATACGTGCTATTATGAGGATCTTACTAGCTTAAATTCTGATTACCCTCTGCAGAGGACCAAGCTTCGCCCCTGGGTCGGTCGCCAGTTTTTTGCGAAAACTGAAGCGGGGCGTGGAACAAAACAGGTTCAGAAACACTGGTTTATACCAAGCAACACTGAGGCAGCTCAGCTAACATAGTAACACATAATTATGATAACTGTGCTCTACCTTACGACCAAAGAAATCGCACATGAAGCCAGCAAAGAGAGCAAACACTGCAGCGGCGCCCACAGTTCCACTGACAATCAGTTCTTTCCATATGGTGTTCAGGTCGAAATAATCCTCAATCAGCAACATAGAACCTGACACAATTCCTGTAAAAACAAACACACCAACAAACAAGATCATAATGTTTTATATTATATCACGACAGTAAAACTCACCCTGTTGACATCGTATTTTAACATTAATCAAGGATCACCGAGTGCAGTAAAACGTATTATTAAAAAGTAAATTTTGGTCTTTGCACTACGAGACGATTCTTCCAAGTTTTTGGGGGTTCAGGTGAAGTGGAAGGTGTATTGCATTTCTGAACCTTCGAGGTCCCGGGAATGAGAAAGAGACCTGTTCTGCGAAATGTATGAAAAATACATTCTAACTGAAGTCTGAATGACTGTGATGTTTTTTCTACGCATTCCAATGGGGGCCTGGAAACCATGTTGGCATATTTAAGTGAAATTATAATAATTATGGTCCTTTCACTTTTTGCTCTTTCTTAAAGTCATGTTTGAATACTGTTTAGTATATGTGACAGTTTGGGTTTTAGAGGTTTTTACAATAGTGATTGCAAGCATGGCCTTGCTAAATAACTGGCAATGGATTAAACGTGACCACCGACCCCACCCTTTGTCTTAAAATTTGACATTTGGCAACGGGACCACAGATCCAAATCGGGTCACATATTCTCGATTTTTTGCCTCGATTTCTGCTGGTCTTATGGTTTCCTTTGGGCTTGTTTCTGACCTGTCTTCGTCCAAGGAGCGCATAGATAATTTGATATAATCTGCCACTGCACGTACACTGTTGCCATATGAAAGTCTCTCAATCGTTAGTAAGAGAACAGGAAATTATCAGCAACGTTGCTCCCGCTTCTTAAGATCTTTAAGCTGTAATGAATAACCTGAACTGAGAGAACTTCGTGATGCTCCTAGTTTCTATCACTTGAGATGGGTTTCACTATGAACAATGACAAATGTGTGAGTTGTTGCAAGTCACTCAGTACTCGATCTGTCACGTGTAACAGTACACTCTGAAGGATGCACAACTCCTTACATGCCATCTTCTACATTGACAGATGACAAAAACCCCGAATGTCAATATCCTTTCAGGCGCAAGTATATAAATCCTTCTTAAATTTGTACCAATACGGTATAATAATTACATACATTTTTCTCTGCACATGCTATTCACTTCTAATTCTATTGTGACAAATGGGCCGAGATCATATGTCACAAAGACAGAATCCCATATTTATCGCAACTTGTGGTCACGAAGGCAGAATCCTATAGTTATCGCAACTTGCATTAATTGTACCCCTTGCAGTCATCCTCCGTATTTTTTTCCTATCAAAATTTGTCTTACCTGTGTCATAACCGAACAACAAGCCTCCGATTGTAGCAAAGCACGCTAGGTAGTAGACAAAGAACGGCGTGTTTTCTTTCTTTTCACTGACAGAAATCGACACATTATCAAGCTCTGCCTTCTTGCCGTTCTGGACACTTCCAAGGTTCTGCTCCATCACGTCAGAGTCTGAAGAAAATTGAGGTGCACCTTCACCGGTTGGCACAGAGTTATCCTGAGCCTTAGATTTGAAAAAACGATGCTTTAAACTGTTAAGAATACCGCCCGAAGCTGTCTTTGTGTCTGTTGTGAAGCCGCTGAGACTTCCGTACGAGCTGCCTCGTTGATCTTTTCCAGCAGGCGCGCTGGAGTTTGGGTCATAAGGTGAATCGTATCTTACACCAGCTGACGACTGGCCTGAACTGCCAGGGGAGTCTCCCTTCAGGGGTTTCTTAGAATTATCGTCACCCTGTTTAAACTGCTGCCCTTCTGGAAGGTTTTCAGACGCACCAGTTTCACCATCCGATGCCTGTAAGCTCTGGCTGCCTGGTGTCCCTAACCTGGCGGGGTCACCAGATTTGTCTGCAGTCGTGGGTGAAATGCGATGATCAGAAGACGGCTGTAACTCAGGTGAAGGTGGTGATGAAGACGACGACAGCGGATGCAACTTCAGACTATGAGTGGGGGAAGATGATGGAACTTTTCCAAATGTTTGCCCTGAGCCACGAGACAGACCTGTTCAAAGACAAAGGCAATTGTTAAATGAAGTAATTAGTTTGGCCACATGCCAAACTGGGGTTTGTTTGCACAGTGATGTTTTTGGAAAATATTCGTGTTAGAGTTGGTTTGGCCAGCTGGTTTCAACAAAATTTTCGTAATCGTTGGCAAAATGGCTATAATACGAAGTGACCAAAAATAATTTATTATTAAACCTACATAATTATTTGGCCCAGAGATCCTAATTAGCTTTCTCAGTTTAAAAACATAAACGGTAAGATAATGCAATTTTGTCCTGGGACCAGTCAGTTGGCGTCGTCTTCACCGTAAGGTTTTAAAAAAAAAGAATAACTTTTCTCCCATCAGTTTACACGATGACTGATTCTTGTAGAATACATAATTTATATTATTAGGTGGCCAACATATGCATGGAATCGGATCCACTGCGCATTTAAGATGAATCACTGCGTTTATTCACTTAAGAAAAACAAAGACGACTTTTTCACTGTTTAATAATTAGATACTTAATAAAATTAATATACTCCTACTCCTAGACAGCACACAATTTTCCCCCAGCTCTACGTCGGGCGTTTTCCGCTAAATGAAGCCATACCGAACAGTAAGTATAAGAGACACAAACGCAGTGCAAAGGATGCAGGCTGAAACCGCTTGCTCAGCTGTAATCAAGTGGCCAAATTAAAACAGCAAAGGCAAGTTAGAGGGCTGGAATGCATATACAGAGTGGACCAGGCATGCAGTGTCAAATGCCCGCATGTTAGCACTCTCATATGTCCCCAAGTTGGAACTTCGCAAGCCAAGAAAGTGTCAAACGCTGCTTGTGAAATAACGAACTGATAAAGGAAATGCTACCTCGACAACAAATCAGTTGTTACAGGTCTCACACAATCATTGTCCCTGGTAAGAAGAGGAATTAAACTCTGATAAATCCATTTGTCAACTCGGAAGGAAGCAGATAATACTTATTTCCCTTCTGCGGGTGACGTCCCCATTTATACCTTCCAGAACACAGAGGAAGTCGTAGTGCCAGAGATCTAAACAGCCTTCAACCCCCCCCTCCCCCACCCTTTCCACTCTTTTTATTTAAATCTTACCCCAGTTTCAGAATTTTATCTTGACCTACCAAGGGCTTTAACTGAAGGGAATTCAGAAAGTCGGTAATGATTTCAGGACAAGGTCAACTTTGTGTTTACATATGCGTTAACGGGTTTGAACTTCGGTAGGAGATTTAGCGGTTGCCAGATTACAGCCACTAGCTGTCTGTCTGTCTGTCTGCCTGCCTGTCTATTTGTTTGTCTGTCTGTCTCTGTCTGTCTATCTGACTTTGTGTATGTGTGTGTTCATGTATGTCTGTAGTTGTTTTAAATTATACTTATGAGGCAGAATAACTAGTTCATTTCATACGTTTTACTAAATTAGCAACGACATGTGTCAACATTCTAGAACATATCGCTATGTGATCCTGAGAACCACTGCGCACCGAGACAAGTTCGTTTTGCATTGGTTACGTCTCAGTCTTGAACTTTTTGTTTCAGTTTCACTGGTGCGCGAGCTCCTTTTAACTCCATTGACCACAGCTCACATTAATGCTGAGGCATAACATACTTGATTCAGTGCATCAAATCCCTGATCATTCCATAATATCAACACTTCATATTGTTTATTCTAAGATTATTTCACTCCCTGGGTATATTAAGCAAGTATGGTGGAGATTGTCTTGTCCGGCTCGTCTGAGATTTTTTTTCCAGTTCTTCGCAAGTTTGTGTGTGTCTGTATATATATGTGTGCATGCGTGCGTGTTGTGTATGACATCAGAATTCTTAAATAGTGATTTTTTGTTTTGTTTTTGGTCATGTAAGACAAGGCCGCACCTATGGATAGATTGATGGGTGTGTGGACGGGGGGAGGGAAAGAGAGGGCAATGCTGGCAATCTTTACAAGATACTGTTTTACTGGGCAACCAGGGAGGTATATCCTGTTGAAGCATCCTCTTGGGAAGTGGCTGCTATTTATTTTGATTTCCAGCTATTCTAACCATTATTATTGTTCCGTAATCGTCTATCAATCTATCCATCCATCCATCCGTTCGTCCATCTATCATCCACCCATTCATCCGCTCACCTATCTTTGGCCCCTCCCCTACCGATCACTCCATCCATCCATTCCATCCATCTGCCTACCCATCCTTGCTCCTCTCTCCCTCTCTTTCCCTCCCCCGTCCACATACCCATCCATCTATCCATAGGTGCGGCCTTCCAACCAATCATTCAAAACACAAAACGCACATAATAAAGAAACATAATGAAGAAAATATGAAAACGTTGAAAAAACAACAACAACAACAAAAAAATCAACAACAGTGTCATAATCATGTAACAACAACTCGCAAAGATTACGCTGTAGAACCTATCAGAAAGTTGTGTTAGGGCAACGATGACAGACTGACAAGGTCATTCACTAACATGTACAAGAGATTTTGACAACAGGTCTCAGTTATCCGCTAGTTTGTGAAAGTGACAGTTACCAGAGAAAGCATTTTCACCCAAAATTCCAGCAGGTGAAAATGTCCCCGTGCCAGTTAGTACAAAATTCCTGATTGTCTCTCGCCTAGCAACGGATTTACGCCACCTCTTGGAATGTCCGGGTGTTAGGTAAACTATGTTCTCTACAAACTGTGATGGCTCAGATAACGGTAGTGACATACTTTACGAGAGTGTACAGTAAATCCCGTTTGAAATACCCGTTGCATAAAAATGGGCGGAGATGTGGTATATGAAAAGGGGAGCGAGAGGGATGAGGGCGTGGTGTCTGTTGGTTGTACAGGAGAAAAGGTATTTAGAAAGATAAGATAAGATAAGATAAGATAAGATAAATTTTATTCGTCCTTGTACAAGGAAATTTGTTTTGATCATTGAATACATAACAATACAGTTAGAGAAGCAGAAAGAGATATCACTTCTGTCACATCTCGAAACTAGGTCCCTGTGGTGATAAGAATTGGAAGTGACCATCTTCACCAACGACAATGTGGGCATTTGCTACCCGTGGTTTCATTTTTTGTAGATCGATAACTGTTTAAAGCCGTTTGAAAACTCTTAGTCCTCGTGGAAATGCACAAACGGGTATTGTTTACCGCCGTGGCCTACTTTCCGCTCCATGCTAACAATGATTTCGCGGAGCCGCCAGTGTCTCGCAGTGGAAATCGACCAATGGTGATTCCTCTTTATACATCCATACATACTCTCTGGTTGTACCCCTTCCAAATAAACAAAATCACATTATCATCATCACATGTGAAAAAAGAAGAAGAAGAGGAAGAAGGAGAAGATGTAGAAGAAGAAGAGGAAGAAGAAGAACAATTGTGGCAGTCACGAATGATTGAGGGAATGGGCAATTCTAAGATCATTCCATAAACTTTCTTATTTCAATGTCATCTTCACTGGCGTTTACGGCAAGAATACAGTTACCGCAGAAGTAACTTAATTCTGTACTGTATTTAAGTCCCCAAAATCTAACATTAACATTCTGGGCAAAAAACATGTTGTGCCCTTTGAATGACATCAAGATCAGCCAAACGTTTAAGAACTTCAACCACAGATCTTCAAAGATTCTTGCATCGCTATCTCTCACCACCCCCCCCCCCCACACACACACAGCTGAGGATGCCGTTAAGTCTGAGTATCCAGCAGAAATGTTTATTGTGTTTCAAAACTAATCATGGCGTCAGACCTAGGCATTTTTTAAAAATTCAATTTGCATATTAATTAAGTAATTTCCTGCCTCTTTGAGGACATGTCTCTGTTTACGTTAAGTAAGTCCGGCCCTATGCAGACAGCTGTCTGTGTACAGCTTCATTATAAGGGACGTATCATTTAAACGCCATGTGCATGATTTAGCTTTCTCTTTACACAGAGAAACCAAAACATAGTAATTGTTTCAATGGCCCAGCACAAAATCAGGCGCTCTGAATGATAACACATACACAATTAACCCTTTCTCTACTGACCTTGTGAAAGGTAGATTTTCTCAAATCCAGCCCACGTATTTCAGTTATTTTGAATGGTAAATATGAATCTAAATCAGGCTATTGGTCTGTATTTAAAAGCTAGTAATGAAGAGACCTAAACCTGAAATTGATGGAGCAGTAAGGAGTTAACAGTGACGCTGTTTCAGTATTGAAAGAGTTAAGTATAATGGATCAAGTAATACAAGCAGACGAATAATAAATAACTGATAGTCCTACGTGAATCAGTTTACGTGTGAGTACTGGTATGTACGTGCGTATGCGTGTGCGAGTGAGAAAATTACAGACAATAATGACTAAATAGTAATAACAACACTAAATAATATTTATATTGCGTTTCGTCCCATAATACAATCTGCATGAGCTTTAGAGTGATTCTACCCGTCATTCTACCCAGGGGACAAGGTGGTCTAGAGGCAAGGTGCTCGCCTCTCATGCCAAGGGTCCCGGGTTCAAAACCCGGCCGGTGCAGGCATGTTGGAAGTTTGGGATTTTTCTCATATTTTCGTGTCCCTGATCCTATTGAGGGGTAGGATCGAGTACCTAGTCTTCTCTGATAAGGACGAAAAAATTCGGAGGGCCCGTGTGCACGTTGCGCACGCCAAAGATATCTTGGCAGTTGGAAATCGTAAAGAGCAGGCCGAATAGGCCGCTGCCCGGGCAAAATTAAATAAATTTCATCCCTACCATTCCCTTCCCCTCCCTCACCCCCCCCCCCCAAAAAAAAGAACCGCCGACCGGCGCTGCACTGTGGCGACGACGTGCCTGCTCCAGTTGTAACTGGGCTGCAATGGCACAAAGGCAAATTTCCCAAATGGGATTAAAGAGTTTTACAAATACAAATACAAATACAAATATTCAACTCACAAAATTAATACATACTAAAACATGTGACAATGGTCAGAAACAGCTGCGGTTGCTTTCCATCATTTAAAATGGTGTGTTTTCAGACGGTTGTTGAAAATTATTTCAGTGTTTTGCACATCTCAGAAGTTTTGAAGCAGCAAATTCCAGGTTATTTCAGGCTTGCCATCCAAGTTCTCACACCTTGGTGGGCTACGATACAGAAAATATGAGCGTTCATTCTAAACCAGTGTTTCTCAAAGTGGAGTCGTGGGACTTCAGAGTGAGACGTGAGGATTTTTCACAGAAATCTTAATTTCATAGTGTATTTTAGCTGAATTGTATCGACAAAGTGTTTTTTTGTTTGTTTGTTTATGTCGTATTGCTGGTTTAGCTCGGATTTGAACATCGAACTCAACAGGTGCACGATTTTAATGGTTATGCGCAATCTAGCCGGTTACCGGCCATTCGCGTTCTTGGTCGCTCGATACAAGCGTCGAGACAAGATACCAATAAAAAGTTCTTTTGAATGTTTGTGTACTGAATATATAAATATTTTAAAAGCCTTTTTGTATACTGCGGGGCGGGGGGGGGGGGGGACGCACGGTTGTTGTTTTTCTAAATTGAAGTGGAGGTAGGACAAAAAAAGGTTGAGAAACATTTCTCACCTGTATACGTCCTCTTCTTCCCATATTATACTTTCGTTTCTGCCAAAACAAACATCCCTACCAAATGCACGGAAAGACACTGCATATACAAGTCCTGAGTTATTATAAAAGTAATACAGCAAAATGTGAAGCTGTTTTCAATTTCTAACTATCAGACTTTTTCCTGATGAAGCAATCAATATCGCAGGTTTGTCTTTATTACTGTATTAAGTTTTAATGGGAAAAAAACTTCCCGACTATCTACTACTTCAGAGGCCCCAAATAGAAGTCAATTATCTCCGCAAAGAGTACTCGAATGTAATCCAATGAGTATCTAGTGTGATAAGTCTATTCAGTGATGTTGTCGGTCCACGCCTTCCTATGTCTGTCTCTTCTTCTCAGGTCCGTTTCAACATCATTATGGGCTCTGGGCAAGGCAAAAGGATTTTCTTCCTCGTTTCAAAAACCAGTGTAAATCTGCATGCATGTGGGCCCCCTAATCCCATGGGGCTCCTGGGCAACTGCCCCTTAAGACGGTCCTGCTTCTTCTTCTTCTGCTCTGGACTATGCCTTGTAAGATCAGTGAAGGCTCAGCAGTTGCCGTCACTTATGGACCGTTGGCATGGTTCAGGACATTATGTTTAGTCCTCTGATACCACCATTTTAAAGCAAGGAAATATAGTCAGTTGTTTCCCCGAAATAAATGTGCAAGAGACATTGATTAAAGATATAGTTTTTCATTAAGTTCAGGTGTTGAATTTACTTCAAAGCGGCACAGGAAGAACTTCAAGAATACAAGAAATACACGTCACGTACGTACAATAGTTTTCATAGAAAGTCTCTGGCTCTGCCGAGGACGAGACTTTGTAAGCACACAGCGTACTTTGCTATTCACTGTTGGACATAATGATACATGATTATAACTCTTAACATCAGAAGAGGCTCAGCAGAGTGAATTGAAGAACGAGCTTCCCATGAAGTATGCTCGATTTTGGCTATTAAATCTTGTCTCCCTCCTCGAGCCTACGTACTTCATAAATGGTCCCTAGGGTCTTGTAAAATAATATCCACAAACACCAATTCCCTTAAAAAGAGTTCCCATATGGAACTTAAAGACTATAATAGTTACTTATCTATTATATATTTCAGTAACTAGCAACCTTTGGCATGACTAACTGACCAAACTATACACTCTTCAGGCCTTAAATTTGGCAAGAAGGTGGCAATTGAGATAGGGAAGATGATGGCTATAATTAAAAGTTGTTTACTTCAAGCATGTATTTTTAAAAAATAACAATGTTTATTGCTATGTAACATCTGTATTTTTGCATGTTTGTTTCGTAATGTATAGTGCCGTGCATGTCATAAAAGTAACCGTATCAAGCGTTCAGTTTGGTGAGTAATGTTCTGGTGCGCATGAGTTCTGAAGCAAGACCCTAGATTATTACTTTTATTATATGAGAGAGAGAGGGGGGTGGGGGTTGGGCACATTATTGTTTATTCTGGGCAATGCCCGGTTGGTCATCTAGTTTAAAGAAGTTACTGATGGTTACTTTGGACATCCGAAAATGGCCAGGGGATACAATATATGATTCTTATTTTTTTATTTTTTGTTTTCTTTCAAATGTCCTAAACGAAATAGCAACAACAGAAAGTCTTATGTTGGTAGCAAGGTACGGAACAAATTTATGTTCTGAAATACAGGCTGTTGTTACTTAATGTATAGCATTTATATAGCGCATATCCATTTTAAAATGCTCTATGCGCTTTACAGAAACAACATGTCAACCACAGAGCAGAATGGAGCTGCCTGCGAAGCGCTCAACACACTGCACTGCTTCTTTCTCTCTCCCTGTCTCGCTCACTCTCTCTCTCTATCTCAGAGCAAATTGTAACGCAGCCTGTTAGGCGCAGTTCATAACTCGCAACAGTTCACAGCTCACAGCAGTTCACAACTCACATCAGTTCACACAACACACAACTCAAATAATATTTGAATATTTATTAATAGCAATATATATATGGTTTTGTTGTTGCTGGTTGGGGGGTGGGGGGGGGGGGTGATATGGATAAATTTTAATCTATTAATTTCAATTTTCAATTTTGCCCGGGCAGCGGCCTTTCGGCCTGCTCTTTACGATTTCCAACTGCCAAGGTATCTTTAACGTGCGCAACGTGCACACGGGCCCTCCGAATTTTTTCGTCCTTATCCGAGAAGACTAGGTACTCGATCCTACCCCCCAATAGGACCAGGGACTTGAAAATATGAGAAAAATCCAATTTCCAACATGCCTGCACTGCCCGGGTTTAGAACCCGGGACCTTTGGCATGAGAGGCGAGCACCTTGCCTCTAGACCACCTTGTCCCCCGTACTTGTACGTACGGTTCTTAGCGTTCTGTGCCAGGTGCGCGTACGTATACGTGTCTATCCCTAAGCCCGTCCTTATCCTCGACCCTAAATCTTATCAAATCCCTAACACTAGCCCCTACTATTTCAACCAAAAAAAAAAAAAAAACAGGAGGAAAACAAAAAGAAAATCTGAAAGAATAATTAATTAAGGCTGTTGTTAAGAGTATTTCGGGAGAACTTCTCGACTTCTGGAGTCACAAAAGGCTTTAAAATACATACTCCTAATGCAAAACACTTGGGGATATTACGTACAAGTAACAATAATCTAACTCACATGTCAATTGTGTTTAAGCTCTTTTTATTTAGAGACAAACAATTTACCCCACACATGAAACCACGCAGACGGTGACACGTGATTGTCGCTAAAAACACTCACATTTACTGATAACATATCGCAACAAAGAATTCATTTATCGCGTGATGAAGCTAGGTAAAACCACAACCCACTAATCCAATCCATTGAACACATTTTTTTTTCTTTCGGGGACGGCGGAGTGGTTCATTATCTGTCATAGATCAACTAGTCAGTGATAAATAGTTGGATACAACCACGCCACTGAGAACAACACTGGTTCAATTGCCAAGTCCAGTTGTTTGGGTCATTTTTGAGTTACAAGCACCCTGTTGTTCAGAAGGTTTTCATCTTTCAAGTGAATAATGGTCCAAATCCTACAACTCCAAAATGCCAGATTAATTTCTATTCTTGGACATGGACAGCTCTGTTCTAACTCCAAAGCATCCCACAATTCCTGACGTATCTACTGCTTTGAAGGCCTCAAATGGAAGTCCCTTATCTCCTTAAAAAGTGCGTGATTTAGTGTCTGTATCGAAATGCAAAGAGCGTTAAAATTCTTTAAGGCCCAGTGTAAAGTTTCAGAAGTTTGGGGCTATGATGTATTACTGCAAAAATCACACAGAAAATGTGAATCCCATCACTTTCTACTTTACGCAAAAAAAGAAGTAGGAAATTATGTCAAATTACTTGATTGGGGGCAAAATGTACTTTCCTTTCATACTTGGTTTTCTCAACACTAGAAAAGTAACACTTAGACCAGTGCTGTTCTCAGCTGGCCCAGTTATAATTTAATCAAATAGTTACCGCCTATCACCCATGACAACGTTATGAACTACCAAGGTTCAAACACTAGTAGTATTTTTTTATCGTTATGTTCATGTCATATCATGATTTTCACCGGTAACCCTTTCACCCACATAACAATCAGCTATTGACCCCAATAAAAATTGCTTCAGATGTCAGTGTTAAATCATTAGGTTTTGTGTGTGTGTATGTAGGCCTATGTGTGTGCGTGTATGAGTGTGTGTGCGCGCTCGCTCGCACGTGTGTGTTCTTCTTGTATAGAGGACCTGAACATTAGCCAGGGTTTCCTTGATTCCCTCCACCGAAGGGGACATAGGTAGCTCTTGAGCAAATATGGAAACCGGTCAAAGAAAACGTGATTTAAAAAAAACAACAACCCAAAAAACAGGTCAACTAAAAATTTGGTCTTTTCACTCAAAAATGAACCTCAAACTAGTCTACAGTTGGCCTTGATTGTGTTGAAATAAGAAAACATTATCGTGTAGATTGGTCTTCGACCTTAGAAACTTGAGATCTACCGCCAAGGTAAATTCAGACCGAACAAAGGATTACAAAGGGAGAAAGATCGAGGAGCTTGAAGGCTTTTAAGTTAATGTAAAAGCTGATAATTTACAAAGGACAATTTCAAATATCAAAACTTTACCAAACTTAAATATGAAACGAAACCTTTTACTTTTTTTGGCTAAATCATGCCTTTAAACTTGTCTTTTATATCTCGCAGTGACAGATTTCAACATTTCTCGCTCTCTAAATTCCAACTTGAAATAACTTTGTGAAGGCGAGGATTAAGAAAGGCCAGACGAGGTATAATAATGTTATCTTTATTTTTTAAGTGTAAAATGTATTCAATAGGGGGTTGGCCGCGGTCGCCACAGGCTAAAACAAATAACACAGTGGTGACTGGAATGACCCGAGTGGAATCTTAACTTTTGAAGGCTGAACTTCGGATCAGAAGCCGTACTAAGGTCAAATGAAAATATAATTGTCCCTTCTTGAAAAACTGAGCCAGACTGAAATCCGACTTGGAATGCTTTCATTCTGTGCATGACTCAGTAATTACAAATAACCGAATAGAAAAATAAGTACATAACTCAAAGAAGAGAATAAAAAGTACAAGATAGATATTTGTACGTAGATACGTATAGGGACTTACAATGAATAAATAGATACAAAAAAACAACAACAACAAAAAACATACGAAAGTACGTACTGAACCAAGTAAATAAATACAGAGCTGTCTGTAAGGACTATCCTGGGGATCGGATGCAACTGAAGTTTTTATATCCCAAAATTTTTCAGTACTGAATTCTGCGTTGTCTGCTGTTCTCGAAACCTTTAGGTTTTTTCATTATCTTGAAAACCTTTTTTTTTTTTTAAATATTGGAAGTTTTGCATAATTTAAAAACCATAAAAATACCACTACCATCACCAAACTCAAATTTGGCTCTCAGAGCATGCGGCCGGCCCACCATCCCCAGCCTCATTACGCCACAGTTCTGAGATAGCGTAATGACAGAGTGCCTGGCTGTGGATAACGACAACTGGCGCACATCTGAATGTCCCCGACAACACATTGAAAGTTTTCATGAAACCATCTTGGAGAAGATGGGGCTCGGATTCCTTCTACTTGTGATGGGACGCATTACGGCTTCACACTTCCGATGGGAGCCGGAAACAGACGTCTGGCTCGTGGTGTCTCGTGGCCTCGATGTGTCGAAGTTCAGCATGAGTAAAGAGAAATATGTCATAAATGAGAATCCGATACTTTGCCAAACAATATCAGTGAGGTCTTTGCAATAGTTGTTGTGAGTATTGCCCAGAGCTTACAGTCGTCTGGCCTTTCAAGAGTACATCTGGTAAAGGTTTTAGGGTAAAACACAAATTGCAACCCGGAAAGAAAAGGTCAGGGACAAGGGTTGGGAAAAGGCAGATATGTGGATTGAGCAGTCTCAGAGATCGCACTTAATGGGGGCCGGGCTAACAGAATGGGACATTGCAATGGCCCTGATGTGAAAAATATTATCGAAGGAAATAATTCTTATAAATCAATGAGATCGGGATGCAGTTGATGATTTAAAAGTTCATTCTGATTACGTTGCTTTGTACGTAGTCGCAGTTTCGCAGATAGATTTTTACCGCCATACTCGGTGAGGTAGACAGACAGACAGACAGAAAGACAGACAGACGGACGGAAGGAAGAACCGACGAAGGGATGGGTGGATGGATGGAATTATAGATAGACAGACAGATAGATAGATAGATAGATAGATAGATAGATAGATAGATAGATAGATAGATAGATAGATAGATAGATAGATAGATAGATAGATAGACAGACAGACAGACAGATAGACAGATAGATAGATAGATTGACAGACAGACAGACAGATAGAGAGACAGATAGATCAAGATAGATAGGTAGATAGATAGATAGATAGATAGATAGATAGATAGATAGATAGATAGATAGATAGATAGATAGATAGATAGATAGATAGATAGATACACAAGTGTTATGAATGAATAATCCATGTATCAATAAATAGGCCCATTCATGTCCATCCCACTAATGTATAATCAAAAAATTGTAAATTCGGTCACTACGTGTAGGACGAGGACAGGCTGCCAAGGAAAGATGATATTTATAACCCTGTTCGACTTGTTCAACATGTGAGTCATTGCGAAAGTTTGACTGCTGTCAATGATACTTGTAATACAGCTTCATCTTCTTCTATTTCAGGCTGTAGTATTTGCTGTTTGTTTGCACTGATCAATCGACAGATAGACACGGAAACTGTTGTTGTCGGAAAGAGCAGCGAATAAAATTAGCTCGACGGTGAAGGGAATGGCCGAGGGGGGTGGGGTGGGGGGGGGGGGGAGGGGAGAAGGCTTGGGGTAAGTAGTCTTGACCACTGCATCTGGTCCGCTCAGCTATTTTACGGACAATGACGCATGACAAAGTAATGGATTTCTTTTAAGGGGAGGGGTGGTGGGGGAGGGGGGGATTCCTGTCCCGGATCTTATGGTAGGTATTATTGAGGACCTAGTCTTCTCGGATAAGGACGAAAAGTTAGGAGGGTCCGTGTGCACGTTAAAGATACCTTGGCAGTTGAAAGTCGAGAAGAGCAGGCCTAACAAGACCGCTGCCCGGACAAAATTTAAAAAAAAAATAAAAAGTAATCACTACCACAAAACACAGAGAAAGAAGAACAAGTAAGATAAAAACAAGGAAATTGAGGTGTAAATGTCTGGAGCAGCGAATCTCTAAAATAAAGACCTAAAACGAATGAACATAATGATATGCCTTCACCAAAACAGAATATTATATAAAAAAAAAATAAACCACGCAGAAAATGTGTGGTGTCACAGCAGGGCTTAAAGAAGGTTAATATACCGAAAGCTTGATTTGTCTTTCCTCTTCCCTTGTGTTGATTGTATCGTTTCAGTATCTTTTCTTACGCGAGGTCTTGCTCATGCAACTGTATCCTTTTGCGAATGAACACAGGAATACCCTGCTGCTTGTTACGCCGAGACAGATGTGGAGAGGGTAAAAAGTGACGGGCGGGGCAGTGGTTGTTGGGTCCGCGCCGAAAGCGGCATTTATGCTAGTTCGAAATAAAACACTGAAAAATAACAAACAAGAAATAAAGCTGAACCTCAATTGGTCTCCCTTGTTGGACGCCGAACCACTAATAGCAAACAGCGACAAAAACAATAGACTTAATTTGACATGTCACGAATTCAGGATTCCGGTAAGCAATTGTCACGTCACGTCTGTCACCTCCCCCCCCCCCCCCCCTTTTTTTTTTTTCAGGAGGCTGAAATCAAGGAATGATCCCCAGAAATACACTCATATGTCATATAATAGAACTTGTTTGTCAATGGAATATGATTGCTATTGTCTTTATTGTGTAACTGGCCCATACAGTTCTCAGCAAAATTTAGAATCCCAAAACTCCAAATGAGAATCAATGTCCTTGGAGTCAAATTGCTAAGTGGTCTTGACCACATCATCCGCTCTGCTCCGCTATTTTACCGAAAATGACGCATGAAAAAGTATGACACTTTTTGCCTCTGTTTACTTGCCCACAGCATCCGTTCCGCTCCGCTCCTCTCCGCTATAGAAGCAAAGTGTGTTTTGCACTTTCACACGTCATTTTCCGTAAAAATAGCAGAGCGGGGCGGATACTGTGGACAAGACCACTCAACTGACAGGAAATATAAACGGAACATGTAAACGGCACGGCAGCATTTTTTTTTCTGCATACTATATCTGTTCCCACAGTATTGGATTCAACGTCATTACTTTGTGTACAATATTATTTTTCACAGCTGAAGAGGATCATTTTATTTGACGAGCGTTTTCCCCAAACTGGGTAAGTCAAATTTTGCAAGAGTTATGGTCCCTGTCAGATTGTCAATCAAAATTAGTGTAAGACGCGGGTGTTTGCGTTCATTTGACAGTTGACATGTCCCGTCTTTATCTTCGGGTAAAGACAGGACACAGCAAGTTTTAACTGAACATTTACACTGTATCTAACATTAAATTTGTATGACTATCTGAAAGGAACCATAACTCTTGCAAAATTTGACTTACCCAGTTTGGGGAAAACGCGCTCTTCATTTGAAGGTGGAAAAGTGTACGCCATTAACAATGCATATCTTTAACGTGCGGAACGTGCACACGGGCCCTTCGAGTTTTCCGTCCTTTATCAGAGAGGACTAGGTGCTCTATCCTACCTACCATAGGATCAAGGACAGAAATTAAAGATACTTTGGCAGTTGAAAGTCAAGAAAAGCAGACCGAACAAGGCCGCTGCCAGGGCAAAATTCTAAAAAAAACTAATCCCAATCACAAAAACACACAGAAACAAGGAAGAACAAGAGAACTGGAAAACTGAAAAAAGGGAGATGTAAATGCCAAGTCCAGTGAACCTCCTAAAATAAAGACCTAAACACCTACACAGCATCCACGCAATAATCTGAAATTGTGCCAACTTACCAGTTTTGTCAACTCTGAGAAGATCGGAAAATGATTTGAACACAGCCTTAAAATTAGCCGGGCACCACAAGTTAATACCATGAAAAGCAACACGACGGTCAAATAAAAATAGACTGCGAAGCTGAAACACTCAGCCAAATAACTAAACAGCGTCATATGAACAGATTTTGAAAACTGCAAAACTGCAACCACGGTAACTTTCTTTAACTAGATCTAGCTGAATGGGCAGATAAAGTATATTGGATCTGACAGTCAATTTTCCTCGCTCGAGTGTTTGTCCAAAAACAACAACAGCAAAAATGTAAATAAATTGTTAATTGATAATAATAAAAACAGATAATAAATAAACAAATAAATAGATAAATAAATGAATAATTAAATAAATCTGAGATGCCCAGATGAATTTTACAAAGCGCCAATACCTTTATCTTGCTATCCCAAGAGTCGGCGAGCAACTGACGAGATATCTGAGAGATCTTGGGGTACCAAGCCAATGTGATAACTGATATTTTTATACCATAGTCCGAATTTCTCGTCCAAAAGTACGGGCGACTATAACAAGCAGCTCATTATCTTGTCTCGCGACGTCTTTCATTAACGCAGGCAGCGTCTTCTTAATTTCGTTAATGCAAAGTTGTGGCTTTTAACTTTCACCTTGATCAATCATTGCCCGCACACAAACAAGCCCGTCTTGTTGGCATTTTCAAAGGTCACCACAGAGCAGCCTAAGCTTGAATTTAAAACAAAGAGGGCCTTAGCTGGATTTGTTCCCTACCTTACGATAATCCTTGTTTCATCCCTATCTCTGCGTGTGACCTAATCAGCTGTTCCGCTGTCTGAATGTCTTCCTCAGCCACGTAAGATTTTCATCCATTGAATCTACCGAGAAACCTCGGCATTTATACGAGAAATTGATAAGCAGTTTTTGAGTGGCTTTTGTCCTTCATAAGGGACACCCAGGGTCGTCTAAGGTCTAAGTTAATCTCTTTTTAAAGAAGAATAAAAGAAACAACATATTAACCCTCTGGGCCCCAGGCCAAAACTTCTGCAAATGGATTTAAAATTGTGAAATAAAAACAAAAATGTAAATATTCATCAGGAAAAATTACATCAATTTCTGTGAAATTACAAAGTGTTCCAAAATGGCCAACCATATAGTATTTACACTCAATTCTGGCTAGTTTTAACCCCCCTCTTCCCATTGTGTAAGCGCACGGCCATTACGATGTTGCATGTTGAAGACAAGGCCTTGATGTTTGAAAACTAAAATGGCATTTTGCATGAATTATTTGACTGTTCCATTCCAGGCATGATTTTCGTATAGTCTAATAACATCATTTGCTGAAAAAAAATAAAAATAGGCCAGATACAACCAAACTGTTTAATTTGTAACCATAACTGAACGTCATATTATTAGGCACGATCCCCCAACATCACTCACATCCCTCCATGTTCGCCCTTTGTACTTTGGGGGCAAACCCATCCTCCTCAACACCCGAGCCTCATTATAGACGACCCCCAGAACTGTTGCATCTGACACGAAGTGCCGTCTATCAAACTCCGGCATTAGACAGCT
>OZ007572.1:40590215-40727715 GCA_963931925.1 Onchidella celtica | reverse complement strand
GCTCCCCCGGCAAAATTCTAATAAACTAATCCTACCATAACAAGAAAAATGGGGTATAAATGTCAAGGGCAGCGAATCTCCTAAAATAAAGACCTAAACACCTTTGACATTGTGCCGCCCCCCCCCCCCCAAGCCGGAAGCAAAGTAGTAGGTTGAAAGTACACATGCAAGTTCCATGCAAGTATTTTCAGCCTTGGAGATGTCCACATAACGTGCCATTGTCTATAAACAGAATTTTATATATTGTGATACAAACATTTTTAACAGCAGTGTTGATGTTGTTGTATTTATTATTGATGATGATTTTTGCGGCGGCTGTAGTTGTGTGTGTGTGTTAAATGGAACTATTTTGGAGTGAAATATATTTGTTTCCTTGTTCTAAGTTGTCTAACCCCTCTACAATCTTTAGCCGATTACTATATCGCTGGCCACAACAATACCCTCATCGCACCAGTGGGGATATGTCCGTCCATTTATCACCAAAGAATGATTTTCTCCGATTACATAACAACAGATTTTGCCGTGTACACCCTCCCCTCCCCCCCCCCCCAACCCAATAAACTATACACACACGCAGACACAAGAATAATACATTAATAATAAATGACAAGATAATAAAAAAAACTATAAATAAAAAATAATAATGGATCCTTAGAGTCATATTCACTATAGATCACTATTGTTTTCCAGGTTTACATCGCTGTTCCCAATCTTTCTCACGATATTTCTTGAATACATACAAAATGGAAGCAAAATTGAAAACACTGTCTGATCAATGCTATTTTTAATACTGTTGAAGGATCAAGGGGGTGGGAGAGGAGTGATGTCGCTTAGGATGATTGTTTGAGGGCAGAGGCCAGGGAAGCTACAGGAGGAAACGTGTGAGCTCACTGGTGACGTTCATCAAATCTAAATAAATCAAAAAATTCTGTAAATTTCTGCTTGAAAATGATTTTATTGTTTTTTGTACTCTTTCATTTTACAAAGCGGCTTTGGTGAGATTAATGTCACAAAGCTGGGGATTGTGGTCTCTTCAAGGCTTTACAGAAAAACATGTCCTGAAACAGGGTAAAAGAAAGATTTTTTTGGACCATACCTCAAAGCGACATTTCTTTTTTGGAAATACATTGTATGCTCCTTGTATTTGAAAATCAAAATGTCGAAATAATTCACCCTTGGTTCAGTAAATCTCGCCATGTACAGAGAGAGAGAGAGAGAGAGAGAGAGAGAGAGAGAGAGTGAGAGAGAGAGAGAGAGAGAGAGAGAGAGAGAGAAAGAAAGAGAGAGAGAGAGAGAGAGAGAGAGAAAGAAAGAGAGAGAGAGAGAGAGGTGAAAATCCCGGGTGAGCGAAACCACAGGACATCTGCAGAGCCATGGGTCCTCCGCCTACTGAGAACATTACAGATTGTGGTATGTAATTCTGTCAATCACGAAGAAGAGGTAAATGAAAAACAGAAAAATCAATAAGAAAGAGATCTCAAAAGAGAGTGAGAAAATTATAGAATAAAGAAATAAGAGTAAAACGGCGGTGACGGATAATTATGTCAATGAAGAGTATTTTGTTGATATCATGATGAAGAAATAGAGAATGGCGAAAACAGTTGATGTGTAAAATCAGATCAGATGACGTCATTTGTGTTCTTATGGACAAAACTGAAGACTTCATTTGCACAGACAAAGAATGATGAATGTCTTGACATCAACAAAAGTCTTTGGTCTGAATTAAGATGAGTGAGTGTGATATCGTAATTAGTACTCGTGAGAATGCACGTGTGTGTGTGTCATTGTGTGAATGTTCGCATGCGAGAAATGTTACATATTATTGTGGATCAATATATTTTGCTGTAAGATCAATAGACGCGAAACTTCTTGAGACACCCAGAGACAGAATGACGCTTGGTGAAAAGGCTTTTTCTATTGGTGGGCCTAAATTGTGGAACAACATCAGAGTTGACACCAGAAAAAGTGAAAACATCGTCACATTTAAAAATAGGCTCAAAGCTGAATTGTTTAGGACTATTTTCATTGAAAAATATCTCTTTTTGGTCTCGGAGGTTTATGGATCACGACACTGCGTTTTGTTAATAAATGTGTGTGAGTGATGAAGTGATTTTATGTTAATCCTGTTTTTAATTTTAGTTCAGCGCCTTAGAGCACATCATTGTGTGTGTGTGTGTGTGTGTGGATTTGAGCGCTATACAAGTTAATTATTACATTACATCAATCACCCGAGCCAGAGACACGCAGAGTTAGAGAGGAAGAAGAGACAGAGAGAGAGAGATAGGAGAGGGAGAGAGAGGCAGACCGACAGACAGACACAGTGAGAGAGAGAGGGGGGGGAGACATATAGATTGAAAGAGACAGAAAGACAGACAACCAAACAAGGACAATGACAGCATATATATATACACACACACAGATACACTCAGTGAGAGAGAAAGGGAGAGAGAGAGAAAGTAAAGGTAACTGTCTCGTGTAAGTGTATACATTTGCATTATGTGTGTGTGTGTGTGTGTGTGTCCAAGCTGCAAATAAGAAAGAGATCAATGCAAATAATACTCTCTGAAGGTCGAAGAATTACACAATAATCCTCTCTGTATCAACTTCCACGCTAATCTGGCATCCCTAATCTGACATAACTCAGTGTGAGCTGTCAGTATGAGTCAGAAGATTAACAACGTGGGGTACGTTTACTCTGAGAGCAGGTGGGGAGGCAGGGGTGGGGAAGAGAGCTCTGTAAAAAGAGTATGAAAGCTCTTTTGTTAAAACCGTTAGGTCCGAGGGCAGGAAAAAATGCAGTGTTTGACCCACATCTTAATTGTCGTTTGAATGACACATCGTTCTTTCATGTATTCCAAACCATGCACTCAAAATTGCAGCAAAAGTGTATGAGCTTTCTACCAAAGACACAAGACACAACAAGATGAGACACTCCCTCCTTCGCACCTCTAAAAAAAAAATCGTGCACACAGTTTGCTCGCTGCTTGGGGGGGGGGGGGGAGGCCCATGCTGCATCGCATGTACAGAATACTTTACGTTATGATAAATTAATGATGCGGATTTGTTACAGTGCTACTGCGACCAAACAGCGTTTTTCCTACAATGATTGAGGTTATATTTACCAAAATATGTGACTTCAGTCAAGGCCTACTGTGGACAAAATTGAAAAATTTCCCCATATAATGGCTTTGTAAAATACGGCATTTTTCATGACTTCCGCTCATTCTCCGCTATGTGGATGTGCGAAATAATTATGTGCACGCCAAACGCGCTTCTTGTCTCATCTTACTGTGTCTAGTGTCTTCGGTTCTAGGACGGACGGAGATTTCTGCCCTTATTTTGACAACGAATCGGCAGGCTGTGAGAACGAAATCAACTGTCACAGTTTGTCTCCCTATGTAGCATGTGGACAAACCCAGCCATGTTTATGAGCAGTACGTCATCAACAAGATGACCTCGGCAGACCAGAGTTTCAGTACACTGTCTTTCCTTTCATGTTCCCATATCTTTTCTTTCGTCTCTCACCCGGCCAGAGTTTTTTAAATATGCTGCCTTTTTCTCAAGAATGTTGTTACAAGTACATAGTGTGTACCCCAAGTTTTTGGGTTTTTTTTTTTTTTTTTGCTCTAGAGGTACGTATTTTAAAGCCTTTTGTGACTCCAGAGCTGGAGAGCTCATTCTCAAATACTCCTAACGCAGCCTTAATTAGATCTAATTATTATTTCAGATTTTCTTTTGTTTTCCTCCTGTTGTTTTTTGTTGTTGTTGTTGTTGTTGAAAGGGTAGGGGGCAGGGTTAGGAATTCGATAAGATTTAGGGTACAGGATAAGGACGGGGTTGAGGATTGGTACCTTTATGTACGCGCCCATAGTGCGAAACGCTTGGTGTACGTACGCACTTATAACAACTGCCTCTTCTCACTGCCATCTCAAACTTTGTAGTGTAAAAAGGGGCGTATGATTGAGATTTTCACTGATTGGGAATAAATTGAAGATGATCTAATTTGATCATTGTCAAAGTTGGAGATAAAAAATGCTAAAGAAAAATACATAGCAAAAATGATGTATATTACCAGCAACCTGCGATTTTCCATGAAACTTTTAGTTTTTCAAATTTGGCGTTGGCTTTTTCAGAACTGTGAATTTTTTTTTTCTCCTTTTTTTCTTTGGGGGGGAGGGGGGGGAGGGCTGAGATTGAAACACTATTTGGAATGTTTTCATTCAGTGCATGACTCAGTGATTAGAGATAACAGAGGAAATAGATAAGTACATAATTAAAAGAACACGAAAAAAAAATTGATACCTCTATAGATATGTACGTAAATAAGTAGAGGAATTTACAGTGAATAAATAGATAAATAGATTGAGAAGTAGGGAAGTACGTAGGTAAATAAGTAAATAAATATATAGCCATCTGTAAGGACTATCCTGTGGACCAGACCCAGCTGAAGCTTTTCGCGGGTTTTTTTCTCTTTCCCGCGACTAAATCTGCATTCTTGTTAACAATCACGATGAAATCCCTCGTTTCAGGCTGGGAGGATTAAAGTATTGTATCAGTTCTTCATCGGGAATGACTGTCTGTCTGCCCTCATCGTTAGTGCCCAAACCCGTGCAGCACTTTGTAGTCCTTGCTCTAAAAGTCTAGTATTTAGTTATCCATTACTTCCTGTTTCTGATGTGTCACGTGACAGCTCTCTCTCTAGCACTCATTATTTTCATGCATTTCTGTTCTCCACCCCTGTCCCTCCCTTCCCACGCGCCCATCGCCCACTCCCACCAACCCTGTACGTTTGACTCTTTCCGGTACCAGAAAACAGTTCAGACCTTGCCTCGGAGCTCAGTGGGACAATGAAATACGAGCGAAACGTGAGCACTGTTGTTTACAACCTCCTCAGATCCAAGGCGGTGGCGTGGAGGGTGGAAACATCGGAGGTGGCAAGGGCTCCCAACCTGATGGCGAGGGTCAATCGTGGGTGGGCAAAGGTTGACGTGAAGGTCGATTTAAGGTCCGGTTTGAGATCACATAATAACTACTATGTTCTATCCATCTTCAATTCATCTTTTCTTCACTGTGCGTTCCTGCGTAATGGTGTCTGGATACAGGTCCATTCATGTCACATTTTGCAAATCTACTCCGCCTGGAAAGGCTTACCCGTGCCTGCTCTGTCGGCCAGGCTGTTCTGCGAGCTGATACAAAACATAATTATTAGTCTCAGGGCCAGTAGCATTGTTTGGGTGGGATGGGGCGAACGGGGGGAGAGGTATCCGTTTGCTTTTTATAATAATGAAAACTGCATAATAATGAAGGTGGTCTAATAAAAATATCAAGCTGACTTTTTGATTATGATTATGTAAAGGTGAAGTCATTATAAAGGTGGTGCTTTCAGTGACCATAAATGAAAACGGTAATACATTATTTTAGAATCAAGAGTGTACCTTACGGTCATATGCCTTACATGGATTATTTTAAGCAGAGATAATCTCATAGGAAGGAACCCTGAAAGTATATATTTTTTTTCTAGGTTGTGGAGGTAGCCTTTCGAGAAAGTCCCCTTCCAGGTCACATAGTCTTTTGAGGAAGGTTCAGAAATATTTACTTTGTTCAAACTGCACATTAAAGTAATATATTACGTTTTCTAGCCTGAAATTCTGATGCCTTGAGTTGTCTGATATAAAACAGATATTATTTGAAATTCATCTCTCTGTGGTTCTAGTTGTTTCCCGTTTCCTTGCCCTGGTCTGGAAATGTTTGGGCCATGCAATTTGCATTAAGGAGAATGGTTATTTATTTATTTATTTATTTATGTATTACAGGAAATTGCCAGCAAATCCTATGAAGTCTATCCTAAGGGGCCTTCTCCATTTTCTATTTAATTCTACATGTGAAATCTACATTGATGAAGCTCTGAATACCAAACATAAATAAAGTATCCAAAAAGACAATGAAAGTGGCAAAGAGGCTGTTATCGTGCTCACACGCCGTAGAACGGAAACTCAAACTCAGACTCCAATTTTCGTGTCTGTTCTTACATTTTGGCCAACGTTCGTAGCTTTGGTATTTTTATTTTTTAGTTTTGGACATTATTTTGTTTCCATCTACTCTTTTCCAAGAGAATCGCTGTCAAGGGTTTGTTTTAATAATCTAAACTGGTTGTCTCGGTCTTGAAAAACAGATTAGTTGGCAACCCAACCCTTTATGCGCTCCTTCCCCTCATGTTTTTAAGCAAGTACAATGGAATGGGTTTTTTTTGTTGTTGTTTTAATCAGATTCTCTGCTGAATGAACAGAAGATGGGCGTGTGTGGGCGTCAAATGGCCTTCAGTGCCCGAATGGATCATTCATTATTAATTTATAAGATTGTTTGTGAAGTGTAAACAACGGCTCAGTGTCAGATTTCCTGGAAATACCGAGCTATTAAAAGCAGCGGTTGATACCAGGAGAGGCTCCCCCGCCCCCCCTCCCCCATTCAAGAACGACCTTTTCTTTCCAGCTGCAGAATTTTGAAAAGGCCCAGGAGGAAAAACAGAATAAATTGTTTGTGCGTCTCAACCATTCGCCGACTGAAAGCAAAATAAGGTGGTCGGCGTCTACTTTCGTTCTAATGGTGTGCATTGACTAAATCAGCAGACTTGTGTAACCAATTAATGTCGTAAATGATGAAGATGTTGAAATTAAGATGGATCGTTTACAATTTCTAACTCCTGGACACATTTGAAGCAGCGGCATTCTGGAGATAATCATCATCCTGTAACCCGCGGATATCCTCGCGATCATAACATAGTTGCCTAAGTCATGTTTTGGCGGTTTTTGAAAATCAAAGAAACCCGTTCCCTTCGAATATATACTAGTAGCTGTTGTTAGGGGAGCGTACTATTTTACATAGAAAGCTGTAGCTGAACCGCGAACACAACTCAGTATTTTCTCTATTTGGCTTTGTCATCAGACTACGCTCCCCTAACAACAGTCTAAATGGTGGTTTAGGTGGGTGTGGGTTTTCCTTTAAAAACTCATACGTCAACGAAACAAAACAATGTAACTGTTGAACGGTGCAACGTGACTGTGTGATTAAGGTGAGCATTTCATCTTAAAACACCGAAAAAATGACCTAGACAATTATGTTACAAGCGTGACGATATGGAAGTTCATAGTAATACAGTTGTTAATGACGAAGGGATGGGGAAGGGCATTCTGCGGGGTCCTTAGGTTTTCTAGTTTACTGTAGATTACATGAAGAATCCTGCTCTCTCTCTCTCTCTCTCTCTCTCTCTCTCCCTTTGAAGATCTGTATGGCAAGTTGATATATTTTCCGTTTTCTATCAGTTCCTTATAAAAATAGAAAATGAAATGCGTTTTGTATTGCTCACTTGACCACCTTTTGGCCCCCCTTGGCTGGTTAGGCTTTGCAAGTCTTGTAGACAGAAGAGAACAGATCGTCCCCTTAGAATGACAAGGCTTTATCTCCACTTTTTGGCTGAACTGAGTTACACACTGCACGCTGCATTTACGGGCTTTCTGTCAAAGTATCAAGGAGATTTGTATGTAATTTGCAAAATTACTAAAAAGGATTACTGCACGTGAAATGAAATGCCTCCGCAAAACCCTCAACATCACAAGAAGAGACAGGCAAAGAAATGAAGTTGTAAGAGCAGCTGCTGGCACAGAATCCTGCCTGCGTTTCATAGAAAAACAACGACTTAAATGGTTTGGCCACCTGTCACGAATGCCACCTAGTCAATCAGCCTCGAGAGCCTTCAATACCAAGTTCTCAGGCTACACAGAAAGAGGCAGACCACGCAAAAGATGGATTGAAGGGGTCAAAGGAACCCTGAGAAACAACATCTTAGTTGAAAGAGCGGCAGAGTTGGCCTACCATAAAAACTGCATCTCCCCTCGACGCTCAACAGCAACAGAGGATGAAAAAGTAAAAGTAAACTAAACTAAACTAAACTAAAAAGAAAAAAATCTTTGCTCTAAACGCTATGATCTCATGAAATTTCAATCCTCAATTTCTCAAAAGTTGATGGAAGGGAGTTAGAACCGTCTCGTTCTAAGGGGACAAGATGCCTTAACTGCTGACAAAATGGTTTATTTGCGTATATTATCATAAATTAATGTCTTCCCTTGCTTGCTATCAGAAAAGATCACATTTGGAAGAAAGACAAAGGTCAATCTCCCCCTCCCCCGCCCCATCCCCTCCCAAGACCTCCTCATACGAAACAACCCCACTCGTAGAATGGAATGTACCAGAAACAAACTTCAGAAGCAAAAAAAAAAACAGGTCAAGATTTAAAACTTGCTATGTTTCAAGCTCTTGATGTTATCAGTTAAACCTTCTTGATAGGGTTAAGAACGGAAGACAATGAGATGACATGCAGATGACCTCAATAGATGGACATCTATATAGGAGCTCAGAGCAGCATGTACTATCGAGTAAAATGGAGAAGGTGAAGGTTTTAATGAAGACGGAGGAGAGGAGAGACCCTCCCCCCCCCCCAAAAAAAGAACCAAATGAAGGCCAAGACGAGGGCGCAGACAGTCAACCCACTAGGGAGCCCTTTTGAGGGCTAAGACAGAAAGTCAAGAAGATAACAGAAACATCAAGAACCGAAACAAAAACAAGGATAAGAAAAACAAGAAAAAGAGGGATGCAAATATCTAGGTCAGAGATCCTGACAAAACACAGACCTCAGCACTCGGAGAGGCACTCCAGCTGACAGTCAGACTCCCCCCCCCCCCCCCCCCAACCCCCACCCCCCCCCCTTTTTTTTTTTTCCTTAGCTCCATTATTTGTCAAATTTAAATTGATGAAGCTCTTAACACCAATCCTAAATAAAGTATCCCCCCCCCCCAAAAAAAAAGGCGAAAAGTGGCCGTCACCATGACGACGCTCCTTAAAACCCAAAACTCATACACAAAATTCAAACTCCCACAGTCCAGGCCAACTGTCACTGCACTCGCCAAAACACTTCAACAAAACGTTTTGAATGCAAGAAATGAATATTTAAGTTCGCTGTATATTTCATATTTTTATTACATATGTAAAATTGAAGATATCCATTTCTTGCATGTAGCCCTGGCTGCTTTCACAAGCCATAAACTGGAGAGATGTGAAACATTAGTAAAACAAGTGCACGTGTCTTTTTGCCGGTTGTTGGCTGGTTTGTGTTGTCCATTATTATACTGCACGTGCTTTATCTTAGTGCGAGTGTTTGTCGTGGCGGTCAACGTCCTCTTTCAGTTAATTGACAAATTATTGTAAAAAAAACACAGAAAATCTGTGGAGTCGCAGCCGGGCTTGAAGCAAAGTCAAAATGTGGCAAAAAGAAAAATTAATGTTGTTTTTAGCAAAGCCTTGCGTAAGGAATAATACAGAAATAATACGATAAAACATAAAGAAAAAGGAGACAAATCAAAGATAAATTATTTTTCAGTACAAAAGGGCTAGCCGGCTATGTCAGAGACAAAGCTGTGTCCAGATCCCTGTAAGACCACCGATGAATCAGGGAATTGAGACATTCAGTGCCAATGCATTCCCAGAATATTATTTCATTTTGGGGATGCTGCTGAGAAATGACCAGTAGGCGAATATTCTGCTGATATAAGACCTTTTATAGAGAAACTATAAAAGTTAACAAACAGAACCTGAGCAAAGGAACAATTACACCGTCTACTGATGGACGACCAGCACAGCCCCGCCAACCCGTATCATCTACACTAAATTAGAGATAATTGGCAGCGAGTGAGTTAAAAGCACTGCAAGACATTCGTTAGGTTATACCCCTCCTCCAAAGTCCCCACCCCCCATAGCGGAATTTGAACTTAAGACCTCTCATCCATGGGTCAAGGACTAAGAAATAAGCTTCCACGTCGGCGACTCCCAGTAGAAGACCTTCATACCTGACAAACAAGCAGCTTAGACGACGTCAGTGGCACAGCATGACAAACAGTTGCCAAGTTCTGTGACAGATAATGACCCCGGATTCATAGCCTGTCTATCTTACTGCATCAAGAATTGTCCCCATGCATAAGACAGTTGCCTAAGTTCACGGTTATTGAAAACTGAGATAACTTCATAAGCGTGTTCAGGACCTCCAAATTTTTCACTGTAGTAAAGATCCACTCTCCCGAGACGAACCTTCCCTACCAATTATTAATTGCGTTTTTTCTCTTAGGCATCATGTCTTTTCCCCTTTTAAATTAAAAGAAAAGAAATCGAACCCCGTTTTCTCAAAAACAGTTAACACGGAATGATTTGAGGTCTTTATTTTAGGAGGTTCGCTGCCCTTGGCATTTACACCTCACTTTACTTGTTTTATTATTTCTTGTTCTGGCGGGGGGGGGGGGGAGATGATATGGATAAATTTTAATCTATTAATTTCAATTTTGCCCGGGCAGCGGCCTTTCGGCCTGCTCTTTACGATTTCCAACTGCCAAGGTATCTTTAACGTGCGCAACGTGCACACGGGCCCTCCGAATTTTTTCGTCCTTATCCGAGAAGACTAGATACTCGATCCTACCCCCCAATAGGGCCAGGGACTTGAAAATATGAGAAAAATCCAAATTCCAAGAACTACTCGATCCTACCCCCCAATAGGACCAGGGACTTGAAAATATGAGAAAAATCCACTTTCCAACATGCCTGCACTGCCCGGGTTTAGAACCCGGGACCCTTGGCATGAGAGGCGAGCACCTTGCCTCTAGACCACCTTGTCCCCTTTACTTATGTATCTTATGGAGGCCCTGAAAGGCCCTGAAAGACAGGAAGATCAGAAATACAAGTTGTAGTCCAGAGAACAATGCAGTGTTTAAATAATAGTTAACACGGAATTAGGCCATTCTTTTTATTTATGGATAAAATTCATAATCTAAAAGTATTTAATCTTTCTACATCTCCTCGGTCCAGCAGTGACAGAAACTGGCTTGTTGCAACAGTAAACGTTCCGAGGTCATACATTATGCTGTAACTCTCAGAACACTGAGAGGTTTTTGCGTACATGATTTTGGAAAGTCCAAAACATCATGCTCCCATCACGACAGTAGTCACGCAATCCGGGTAGCAATGACTAACTTCATCTTCAGTGGAGCCTGCAAAAAAAGTAGGATAATGCCCTAGTTTCTTACAAAGTAGATATCACACAGACTTACTTTCTGAGAGAGGCTAAAATCTACATCTTGATTTAAAAAAAAAAACGTTTATATTCATTTATCACACTCCTTTCAGATTTATACAAAACATCTTTGGAGAATTTTACCAGTATGATAAAATTTCGGCGTAACTTTTTAATTCTATTTGTGAAATTTAGAAGCTTTAAAATACGAAACATAACTAAAGTACGTAATAGGCGCAAATAAATATAATAATGGCCGTTGTCGTGCCGACGTGCCATAAAATCCACCTCAAATTCAAACGCAAACTCACACTGACTACAATACCCAAATTGTTTTGGTCTGACTTGGAAGTTGGACTTACTTCTCTCAGCAACTTAAGAAACATATTATCATAGAACACTGTAATATAAACTTACCATGTAAAGCTAATGCTTCTATTCGCACGAAGTGATGGCACGATCACACACAAAATAGAACGGGCTGAAGTGTTTTCACAGGAAGACAAGAGATATGAAATACGTTATCAAGACTACATCGATTTATCGTGTTGACACCAACAACCAGCATTTCATTTTGTCTGGAACGATAAGTGATGGGCACTAAACGATTGTTGGTAATATAAAACATTCTAAAATGATACGAATTTCTTGACAACAGTTGACAAGTTTACTTAGACATCAGTACGATTGGATGTGCTCACATTAATTATTCGTAAAACCTGGGACAAAAATTAAAGCATTGCAAATATTATACCAGGGATTTTCTGCTTAACAAGCCGACTAAACACAATGGTTAGAGTCATAAACCATCCTAGTTTTGATGTGTCTTCCATGGGAAGCGAAAGTCCAGCTGGTCCACCTTACATGTCCAATCCAAGTCCGGCTGTTCTGATGTCTTATCTTAAACTGTAAACCCTCTCAAGACACACACCCTTTCTAGATTATGAATAATTATACTAACGAGTATCATTCTACGTGCATTTGAAATTACAGTAATAGATTAGTAACTATTATTACACACTGGTCAGCTGCAGATTTTCGTGGGAACGTGCACTAAGTGTCTACTGTAAACACTGAAAATGGTTAACAAATACCTTGCCGGGGGAAGGTGAAGCGTGTGTTTTCTTAAAAGACATTGTTTGTTCTTCACGGTATTGAACTTAGACTTATACTTCTTACTCAAACCTTGAGCGAAATATTAAGGTATTAATTCGTTTATGGACAGAAAAATGATTCTAGAAAGAGATATAAAGAAAAAACTTTATCTTTCGAAGGCCCTGAAAGACAGGAAGATCAGAAATACAAGTTGTAGTCCAGAGAACAATGCAGTGTTTAAATAATATCTACAAGTGTATGAAATAATGAATGTATAACTGGAAAAATGAAAGAAAGAATGAACGAGGGATTGGGTGAACGAATGAACGAACGAACACGAAGGAACAAGCGGACCAGCAAACGAATGAATAAATGAATGAATGAGAGAATTAATGAATTGAACGAATGCAGGAATAAACGTGCGACCGAACGAACGAATGAATGAATGGATGAATAACTCCATGTCAAATAAAATTATTAACAACAAAATCGGGCCAAACCAAACCAGTTCATCCTGCATATTTCACCCTACCCCTCTTCCACCCATCCCTCCCCTATCCATATCTGGTTTCGAGACAAACAATAATTCTAACATACGCATGAGTCTTTCACACATTACTCACCCTTGAAGATTCTGGAAAACATCTTGAAGAGTATTTGTCAGAGCCGAACTCACTGGTAAGCGGAATGTAATTACAATGTCCTCCAATGACTCTCTTTTCAATTTCCAGCAAATATCTCCATATTTACAAATGCTATCTTCAAGACGCAACACACGAATTGTTCTGGTCTCTTACAGACACACAAACAATACTTGCGTCCTGACAGTAAACTTTCTGGCTGTCGAGATAAACACCGACTTGACCTGAGCTATTTCTTAATCTGAATTGCAAATTCAGTCATTTTTGAAAGTATTTTAGTGTCCGTCCGTCTCAAATTCAGGAAGAATTTACACATCGTTATGTCTCCATAAGATACATAAGTAATTTAATCAAGATCAAGAATGTGTTGTTGTTGTTTTTTATATAGAAGGAGAAAAAAAGAAACTTTGCCGCGTAGATTATTCTTCAGACTTCACGAGACATTATCGCTTCGATTGTCTGAGAAACATATTGAACGTTCAGTGAGCTCAGCCGAAAAACATTATTTGCAATACACACATCAACAATGCGGAGGTCAATCATTTTTACGATACTAGTGATCACTATCAGTATTACTTTAATTGCCACCCTATGACCTGTCACCAGTAACAATGCAAAGGCAGAATGAAGATGTCATTCGGAGATCAGGTCACCGTAGTAAGCCAGCAGAAACATGGCTAAATCGATTTTTTTTTTACTCACCTACTGGAATTGATATCGACACCAACAACTTTTTCTCCTAACAGTTTGAAACCAATAGCCCGATCTGACATAGTAGTCCTGATTTAAATAGTACTAGTAGTGAAAACACGTCCGTGCATTGGCTGAGCTAAACAGCTGGAAGCTGAATGATTAAGAAAAAAAAACACATTTTCTTTTCAGAGGGATGACATTTGTACCTCAGAAAACATTAACCAAACTAAAAAACCAGTTTGTCCCTCAATTCAGATAGCTTCAGAATGAGGAAAAATGTATACAATTCAAAGAGCCTTTGGGCGTGCTTTTGACGTGTTTGTTTTCACTAATTTTTCACATTGATCCACAATTTGGAGTGCTACTGCCATTGACTGAAACTTTTTCTTTAATTCAGGAAAAAATGTGTATCATTCAAAGTTTGGTATAAAAGTATAAAAAATTCCTGAAATCGGTTGCAATCTGATGTGAACATTTTTATCGCATCCAGGGTGAATGTGAATCTGGTCTTATTGGCACAACAAAGAGACGGTAGGTGCCTGATTAATAATGTGTGTATCAAACCAATATTTTCTGACTAAGCACATGAAATTGTCTTGAACAGGTCTATTTACAAAATGCTGATGTTATCAGGTCAATTTCTGTATCCGTAATATTGCTTTGGGAAAAAAAAATTTACTCGACATTCGCAAAGATCGTCACAAAAAGGCACTTCGTTATCTGCATGTTATGAAACTTAATGTGGGATCGATTCTGAATTATCTAGATGCGCCCACTAATGACTGAAATTTATTGAAGCTCCAGCTCAAGAGGAAGTCAGACGTGAGCCGCAATCCACAATGCACGCGCTGAAGCCTGGACAGACCGGAAATGTGATTGCAGTGAACTGTCGTCTGCCAGCCGTCACTAGGTCGCTTCTGCTACAAATGGTGGGCGTTCGTTAGCGCGTGCGTATATATCTAATGGTTTATTTGCGTTCTCTCAAAACACGGAAGTTACTGGCTATTTTGAAGTTTTCTATCTATCTATCTATCTATCTATCTATCTATCTATCTATCTATCTATCTATCTATCTATCTATCTATCTATCTATCTGTCTATCTATCTATCTGTCTGTCGATCTGTCTGTTTATCTCTCTATCCATCTATCTATCTATCTATCTATCTATCTATCTATCTATCTATCTATCTATCTATCTATCTATCTATCTATCTATCTATCTATCTATCTATATATTGCCCAACCCCATATCTATCTGATTACATCTATATTGTTTTAAATATTTTCCATCCTTCTTAACTCATTTCCTCTTCCACTATTCCCCCCCCCCACCCCCACCTCCAAGCCCTCCCGATCTTGTTGCCACATCCATCTCAGAACACAATGGAACTGAATTACTTGTTTTAAAGAACCAAATCTTAAAAAAAAAATAAAATCACAAAAAGTCTAAATGTCAACGACCTATAGCAAAAAGGGTCGCTTATATGACGATATAAATATAAATGTTCAGCATCTCGGCACTAGAAATTGGGCTCCGTTTATCCATTCTTTATTTTTAGATTAGAAATTATATCTTCTCATTCTGAGGTATGAATAAATAATTAGGAAATACGAACAGCAACCATAATTATTATGCTACTTGAGATCCGCTTTATAGTGCAATCTTTAAACGGAAATTTCGCTTAAACTACACTGACACGAAGGCATGGCCATAGTTACAAATATTCAAGGAGAATCGTGAGAAATTTTGTCCTTTTTATTATAATAATAATAATAGTTCGTCCATCAGGTATGATGATGACCTTAACAACACCAGAGGAATAAAGAACAGAAATTGTTGAGAATTTCAACACATGGACAATAAAGAGAACTAAAGGACACAGAGGACAGAATGGAAAGACTGTTCTTTCATGACTTATGGCTTCTCATGTGACTGATAAGTCCTATTTTTGCCCTGCAGACCCTTCCGCATAAATGACAAGAGTGCTCCGTTGGTTCAGTACCACTGGGCCTTTTCTTGCGCCGTTCTCTTTTTTTGATAGCCTGCTGGACTCTGTCAGCTTCCCATGCTTTGCTGCCTCTGGTAAGGGCCGCCCTCCAATTTGCACGATCAAGCGAGAGCTTTTCCCACTCACTCACATCAATGGCAAAGGCCTTCAGTGATTGCTTGAGAGTGTCTTTGTAACGTCTCTTTGGGGCCCCAACATTCCTCGTTCCATTGGAGAGCTCAGAGAAGAAGATTTGCTTAGGGAGTCTGGAGTCGGGCATTCTGACAACATGTCCTGCCCAACGTAGCTGAATTTTTTTCAGGTAGCAGAAGATGCTCAATTCCTTGGCACGATTGAGGACCTCAGTGTCTGGAATTTTATCCTGCCATTTGATCCTTAGGATCTTTCTAAGGCAGGCCAGATGAAAGTGATTTAGCTTTCTGGCATGCGATTGGTACACTGTCCAGGTTTCAGCCCCATAGAGTAGGGTGGGAAGGACCACAGCATTGTACACTTTCAGCTTAGTGTCTGTGCGAATGCCGGCAACATCCCATACTCTCTTTCGAAGCCTGCCAAATGCAGAGCTGGCTTTGCTGATTCTTGAGAGAATTTCAGTATCAACACGAGCCGCGGAAGACAGTGTACTGCCAAGATAGGTGAAGTTCTCCGACACCTTCAGAAGACTGTCATGGACTTTGATATTTGGGGTCACAGGATACTTGTCGTCTGGAGTAGGCTGATGGAGCACTTCCGTCTTCTTTGTGCTTATTGTGAGGCCAAAGTTGTCACAGGCACTAGAGAACTTATCAACACAGTTTTGCATGCTATCCTCATCGTGTGCCAGAAGTGCACAATCATCAGCAAATAGTAGGTCACAGACTTGAGTACTTTTGGTTTTGGTTTTTGCCTGAAGTCTCCTGAGGTTGAATAGACTGCCATCAGTTCGGTACTTGATGCTTACCCCTTGAGGAGGAGAGCTAAAGGCTTCTTGTAGCATTGCAGAGAACATGATGCTGAACAGAGTTGGGGCTAAGACACAACCCTGTTTTACCCCATTTGTGACAGCAAAGGGCTCTGAAACACTGCCGTTCCTTTTGACTGCAGCTTGCATGCCATCATGAAACTGGCGCACTATTGTGATGAATTCGGGTGGACACCCAAACTTCGCCAAGATTTTCCAGAGGCCTTCACGACACACTGTGTCAAATGCTTTTGTGAGGTCAACAAATGTGATATACAGCGCTTTATTTTGTTCCATGCATTTTTCCTGAATCTGTCTGGCAGCAAAAATCATATCCGCCGTTCCCCTCTCTTTACGAAAGCCACATTGGCTCTCGGGAAGCAAGTCATTTGACGAGAGGTGATCAAGAAGGCGATTCAGAAGCATTCTTGCCAATATTTTGCCAGCAATTGAAAGTAGAGAGATTCCCCGATGGTTGTCACAGACTTGGCTGTCCCCTTTGTTTTTGTACAGATGGATGATTGAAGCATCTTTGAAGTCCTGTGGCAGCTTCCCTGCTTTCAACATATGATTGAACAACTCGGTCAACCTTTCAATAAGCTTTTCTTCACCGAAGGCATACACCTCAGCAGGAATTGAATCCACGCCTGGTGATTTGTTAAAGGACATCTGATTTGTGGCAGTTCGGGTCTCATTTGCTGTGAATGGCTTGGCAAGAGCTGCATTAATAGGAGTCTGAGGGAGGCGGTCAATGGACTCCGTATTTATATTTGATGGCCGATTTAGCACACCTCCGAAATGTTCTGCCCAACGCTGAACTATGGCATTCAATTCAACAATGCGTGTTGAACCATCTGACGCAAGAAGTGGCGTAGTGCCAGAGCGGGATGGTCCAAACACAGCTCGGAGGCTCTCAAAGAACTTTCTAGTGTTGTTTGTGTCGGCATATTTCTGAGTTTCTCTTACTCGCTCTTCAAGCCAGTCATTTTTCATTTTCCTCAGCTTCTTCTGGAGTACACCCTTACATGCACGCAGTGCATCAGCTTTTGCTGTGGAAGAGGGGTCACTGCAGTGAGCTTGGATGAGACTATTTTTTTCTTTGATGAGCACTTTGATTTCATTATCATTTTCATTGAACCAGTCCTGGTGCTTGCAGACAGGAAAACCAACTGTGCTGCTGGTGCAAGAGTGTACAGTCGTATTTAGGTCAGTCCAGCTCTGTTCAATGTTCTCAGGGTCAAAAGTCACGCAATCCAATTTTGAGGAGAGTTCTGATGAGAGCTCGCTCTGTTTTTCAGCTGAGCAGAGTTTTGAAACATTTAGGCGTTTAGGTGGCGCTTTCCCTTGAGGGCGTCTATTGCGCCTCAATGTTAGTCTGAGCTTGCAAACAATGAGTCTGTGGTCAGTTCCACACTCGGCACCACACATCGCCTTTGTTACTAGGACATCCTTTCTGTCAGTCTTCCTCACAATGACATAGTCTATGAGATGCCAATGCTTTGAGCGGGGATGCATCCATGACGTTCTGTTTCTCACGGGGAGACTAAAATTTGTGTTGGTAATGAACAGGCCAAATTCAGCGCACAAAGTAAGTAAGCGCAACCCATTGTTATTGCATGAACCAACTCCATGAGAGCCCAAAACATTTGGCCACGCTGAGATTTCGGAGCCGACCCTAGCATTGAAGTCCCCCAAGAGAATCAGCTTATCAGCTGCCGGGACAGAGCATATGACAGATTCTAGATCAGAGTAGAACTTGTCTTTGGCTTCATCTGGGTTTGTCATGGTGGGCGCATATGCGCTAATGAGGGTGGCTGACTGGCTTTTCCCAACTGGGATCCTGAGTGTCATTAGCCTGTCATTTATTTCAATTGGCATGGACTGCAAGTTTCTGACAAGGTCATTTTTAATTGCAAACCCAACACCATGCTGTCTCGGTTCGACTGCACCCTTGCCTTTCCAGAAGAAGGTGTATCCACCACTGAGCTCTTTGAGTTGGCCACTATGTCTGGTCTCACTGAGTGCCACTATGTCCAGGTTGTACCTGCTGAGCTCAATGGCAATAAGTGCAGTGCGTCTTTCCGGGTTGTTTGAGTTGTCCTGTAGTGTGCGTATATTCCAGGCTCCTAGCCTGAGTAAGCTGAATTTCTTTTTGTTTCGACCGCAAAAAGGGATCCCCACTGGTCGCGGTATACCAGTCAGGGTGATGTGAAGTGGGCTTTCTTTAGGGCACCTTTTCTAGCCCCTTCCTCAGTTGAGGTGAGCAGTGCTATCCTTAAATAAGGCTGCTCAGCTACTGTGGGTGCTGCCTCCCCACGCCTCCACTTCAATCGACGATGAAGCGACCATAGCCCACAGCCACCAACGTGTAGGTCTGTGCTAACAGCTTCCAGTCTATCCAAACCTGCTGCCACCGCACTCGCCCATCGCCGTTGGAATTTTGAGAGGAAAGAAGACGAGACAAAGATGAACGAAGACGAGGTGAGTGTTAAGACTGGCGCAAAGAATTTGTTTTTAGTGAGAAAGAGCTGCGCAAACATCAGACTCACTCTCTCGCCTGGACACAACTTATCCAAGTGGCAAGACAGGGTCAAGACGACTGGAAATGTATCCAGGTGCAGGAGGATGCCAGAGGGACAGTCATATTGCCTGACCGGCTGCCTGTAGGCTACTCCACAGCCTCGCAGTCCCAACTGACTAGGGTGAAAGACCCAAACCAAAGAACACCAATACTGGTGGATGCTCTGTGTCACGATATCCAGGCCAGAGTGACGGTATATTGCCATCTGCCCTATCAATCTACCACTGGCCTGCTGCCGCCAGCTTCGAAGCTGCGTCCGGGAAGTTTGCTCAATTCTTCGTCTGTGATTTAGGCAAACAAGCCTATGACCACACCGCTACCGGGGGCCAATATGAAGGACTCAAATACTGAGGGTCACATTGTGCCCTAGCATGTGGCCGTTGGGTTAGATGAAACCTCCTCCGCCCTGGCCGTTTGCACCGACAGGTGCACGCCCACTGATACCATGCTAGCGTACCAGTTCATGAAACAGGTTGTACTGGATTACATGTTACCAGTAGCAGATTTTTCTGACCTGACATACATTATTAAACACTTATTAAAAGGATAAATGATAACTATAATGATAATTATTCATATTGTATCAGAAGATCACCAAACAGGTGTGGTGATTAAATAGCAATTTCATTCGAGTCAGTTCGTTACCATGATTCAAAGACGTACGTACACATTCCAGAAATCTTCTCAATCCACAAACCCCCTCCCCCTCTCTCTCTCCCTTCGGTGTATGCACGACCTCTCCTACCATCAAGACGACCCCGAACAATGACTGAAAATTTTGGTGCAGTTTTAGGCACCCTGTTATGACCTGTGATGATAATAATATAGTTACCCTGAAGAGTGTAGTACATGCTCCACAACACATATTCATTCCTCTATTTTCCATATCTAATGTCTTTTTATTCTGTCAATCTATACCAGGGGTAGCCAAACCATGGCTCGTAAGCCACATGCGGCTCTTTGGCCACTAATATGTGGCTCTTTGGGCACAAATATGCGGCTTTTGGAAATATGTTGACTGAGCTCTTTTTTTTCATCACAACAATTTAAAAAACTGCATACATGACTAAATATTCTGGCATACATGTATTTCCTAATAGATATATCCTCATATCTGTTTAAACGTTTTGTAACAAAATGGGTACGTAACAATAAAAAACGTGTGTGTAAATTTTGTTCATATCCCGTGGCTCTCGGACATCTGAAGTTTATCGTAAGTGACTCATAATATTAAGCAAGTTTGGCCACCCCTGCCCTATACTTTGCTGTTTCAACGTCCAACATTCACCTGTTTAGCTCCATTCCCCTCCTCCCATTCCCCTTGTCACAATGACTTGACAACAAGGTATAATAATAAAACGTGAGGTAACACACCAGACAGTCTTACGAGTCGGATGACATTCGAAGCTCACGTGATCTGTTATCTCTGATCTAAACATAGAACTAATCAAGCCAGTCATCCTATTTATTCACAGCCTTTTTCAAAAACTCCGAACTGACCTCTGTTACACAGCTTTAAAAAAAGTACCAACTCAACTGAATCTTTATCAAATTCCGCATTGCAACCGTGTCACCCCTGCATCTTTCGGAAAGTCATAAACAACTTGTTATGCGTTTTTCAGCTTAATAAGCTTTTCTGACTCGGAGGTCTGTCTTATACCCCAGCAGATAGGCAGATGGATGGATGAATGGATGGATTGATGGATGAATGAATGGATAGAATGATGGGTGGTTGGATTGATTGATGGATGGATGGATGGATGGATGGATGGATGGATGGATGGATGGATGGATCGTTGGATGGATGAATGGATGGATGGGTCGCTGGCTGACTGGATGGGTGGCTGGATGGATGGATTGATGGATGGATGGATGGATAGATGGGCGGACGGACAAAACGGCAGACAGATAAGTAGATACATAGACAGACAAACAGACGGACAGACAGGCAGGCGGGTAGATAGATAGATAGATAGATAGATAGATAGATAGATAGATAGATAGATAGATAGATAGATAGATAGATAGATAGATAGATAGATAGATAGATAGATAGATAGATAGATAGATAGATAGATAGATAGATAGATAGATAGATAGATAGATAGAAACGGTACATTTTTAGCTCTCTTCGTGTAAATCTCAACATCAGCTGTTCTGCTGTTGTATGCCTATCCCCCATACTTTAGTAATCACATTCCTTGCCCTGGGTCATAGAGTAAATTCTCCCCCTGAACACCGCAGGAAAAGGTCAGAAAGTATTTTCTTCAGTAGGGATGAGAAAAGGGCTCGAAATTTTCCATTTTTTAGGGCTTGTTATACAATCAGATGTTTAATGTGCCCATGTACCCACTGATAACACAGACAACAGAATTGAGTATTCAAACAAAAATGCAGGTCACTGTACAAGTGACAACTACAGGCAAACGTATATAAGATCATACTTGAGAAGCTCTTTAAAGTTTGATGAACCTGCTTGCAGTGTTAACCCTCGTACCTCAGAATAGTGTGGGAAATGGTTAACGGTGTTTAGCAACGATTTGTAATCGTGAATCAGTTTCAAATATTATGCAGGGTTATTTTCCCTCTCTAAAAGCAATGCCTTTATGGCCATGTCGCTGTGGCAAATTTCAGAATCGTCCTTTTTATTCAAATCAAAGAATCGTGAAAATTTCGTATACTGATTTCAGTTTAAAAAAAGAACGAGGAATCGACATTTGTTATCGATGTCATTCTTCCATGGTCTCCCCAGTGTCAAATGTGGCAGGGGGAAAAAATCCAGCTTTTAGGGAAATAACCTTTGAAACCAAAAAAACTTTTTGTACCTTGGAATGGTGAAGAAACGGAAAAGGTTATCGAGTTTAAGAAAGAGCGGGTACTAGTTGTCAGGGACTGAACTTCTCTGAAACTGCAGCAAAGTACGGACTCTTGCAAAGATTCCTCGCAGACAGTTAGTGTTGCTAGAGAAGACTTTATAATGTACTGTAATACAGTCACTGTCTACTTGAAAATAGTGAACTGTCAGTCGCTGAACTTTTCTGAGACTGCAGCAAAATACGGACCCGTGCAAATGTAGCTGGAAGACCGTTAACACTGCTAGAGAAGAAATTATGGTAGATTGTAATAGTCCCTGGTTACTTGCAGATACTGCATAAAGTAGCTTGATGCCGTTTTCCATGCCTTGTTTTCCATATTGAACGGGCAATAAAGCAATGAGACCGGTCTTGATAAAAACACATAACTCTTTTGTTCGTGCCTCGTTCTCCATAATTATTGAATGGACAACAAAACAATGAGGCCCGTCTCGGTACGAACACATAACTTTTTGTATCATGCCTTGTTTTCCATATTGAATGGACAATAGAACAACGAGGCCCATTCTTCGTACACAACACATAATAATTATATTCATGCCTTGTTTTCCATGTTGAGTGGGCAGGAGAACAATGAAGCCGTTCTGTCTCCCATCATAAACATAATAAAGTATTACGAATTCCCATTTTAAAAGCGTATTCCCGTATGCCCCCCTAGTGCAAAACGCTTGGGATGCGTGCGTACAAGTAACAACAGCCGTCGTATAAACTGTCCATAGCAACAGGGACACAACTGGTATTAAATGTGTACCGGAAAAAGGAAACATTTTTCAAAAAATAATAAATATATAAAAATTGGCGCTCTTTGAAAACTTGTTCTCTAAACTACTGGCTCCATTTTCATACAGGAATATTTAGGAGAAAGTTGGTGCCCACAGCAAGTGCCTTGCTGGCATCGTCATTGTCATGCCACTGCGTTGCATTTATATTGTAAAAGTTGTACGTAGATGTCACCTCGAAGTTCTGCTAATTCAAGATCTCCACGTTTGCCTTTAACTTCAACCTGGCAACTAATGTCACGTTTCTTTAACTTAGGAGAAAACTGCCACAAACCGCAAAAACACACGTGTGGGATACAAAAATGTATGGAGACGAACAGCCTTTCCCAATGTGTTGTCTTGTTGGTTCAATGGACGAAGTAAGAATTTATCGTCAGTTGTATAAGATAAATGCCCACGTCATGCAGTTTAAAATTATAATTGCCATTGCTTAATGTCACTTTGCTCGAACAAATTCGTTTTTCAAGAAAAGTCATTCTGTGTCCTTAATAGATAATGTAATTTAAATATACCTGTCAGAATTGCTTGGCTTGTGAATGTAAAAGAGTGGTTTTCTCATTTTCTCAAAACCCCTCGACTTGAGGTCTTTCTTTCAGTAGGATCTTTGCCCTTGGCATTTGCACTTCGATGTGTAGGGCAGAGGAGTTTTGAGAAAATCAGAAAACAACTCTTTCACATCAAAACCCCTCATTGTGATTAGGCATTTATCTAAAACAACTGACGTTATGTTACTTTCCTTCAGTCTCTCTTCTCCAAAACTTAATCATACCACCGACTGTTTTCTATACTCCTTTACAGATAATTCTCATTTTCTGAAATTTTGGACCCCTTGTAAAGGAAAAGTTGAGAACCACTGATTTGTCAGACAGCTAGAACGAAAACTACCGTGTACTGATGGTCCACATCTTTTTGTTATCAGCTCCCAAAATGCTTACACTGAGTGGTTTTCAGCACTTGTGATAAAGTTTCCAACCTTTAGGTTTGGCTGTTATTGATAAATCTCTATATCCTGCGTTGCTAACATCTACTATCAGCCTGAGCTATGAAACGGTTGAATTGGAGAACTTAAGAAAAATATTTGTTTGCACTGTTTTGACAATGAACACCGGCATTTACTTTTCTTAAATAATAAATCATGGGTTAAACAGAGCAATAATTCCTTCACCTTTCGCTCCCCATATCAAATTCGTTCATATTAAACGTTTGGCCCAGTTGTCTCATACATACGGGCATATTTTTCAGCCACATTATCTGTCTGTCTTAGTGTCTGTTTGTCGCCTCTCTTCCCTCCTCCAAACTGCGACTTGTTTCAAATGATATTTCAAAATAACATAGTTCTGAGTCCAGCAGATGCATCTTAGTAAAGAAATTCCATCCTAGTTTACCCTAAAGTGTTTGGATGTCCATAGAAGAAGAAAAAAAAAGGTTTGAATTCTAAAGCGATTTTTTCTTTTTTGCCCTCCCCCCCCCCGATTTTTTCTTTTTTGCCCTCCCCCCCCCCCCCCCCCGGAAAGTTCAGAAATAGAATAGTGGAGTTACGTTGATCAGATCTGTTACTGTCCTCATTCCACACTGACCAGATTCCAAATGGCACTTTCAATTTCTTGCTTGGCAGTTGGTTTCGAACTGATTCATGTTTAGAAAAAGGATCAGCCCCATTACTCGCTCATCACTTTCAAATGTGTCAGAGAGAAATTTATGCTTATTTCTGTTTTAGGACACCCAAACCTAGAAGCTATATCTTCAGAACAGTGCCACGTGGAACTCTCAAAAGGGTCATAAAAAACCAGTCGACGTTGCTAAGCTTAGCAAAGCTGCTGCACCTCGTCCTACTATAGTAAAGCTAGAGGATGAATATGTAGGCACCCACAAAATTCTTGAATAAGTGACCAAAACTTAATAAACTTTGTATACTGTCCCGATTTATAACACTGAATTACGTGGACTCATCCATTTGAACTGTAGAAAAGAGAGCCATTTTGGCCCAGTAAAATCGAAAAGTATGATCGGAATTTATTTTCTTTTTCGCCACTCTTTACACGTTGCTGTTCGAAAATCAGTTTTCTCGATCTGTGTAATCTACAAAGCACTGGATGTAACAATAAACACACGATTTTTATGTTAATTTCTGATTCGCAAAATAGTGAAGCATAGAAAATACATGTGTATTTTTTCCGGAGAAAAAACCCAGCTTCACCCACAGTTCTTGTAATTATTCTACCCTATTCCAAAGATCTTAAAATAGTATTAACGGTTAATTCTATTTTAACATCTTTGCCCTATTCGCTCTTCCTTTCCGTCCAAATAAGTTTCTCAATTTTTTTCTTTCGTTTCTGTTGTTTTCTCCGTTCGTATTTTTTTCATCCTGCTTACTCATTCTTGAAGTCGTCTAGCCATCCATTGGTCTTATTTGGCGCAACTACTTTATTTGTGCACCCATTTTCTTTCTCTCTTTCTCCGGGTTGCGTTTTGACTTCTGTATTCTGTAAACTCTACCCGGATTATTATTATTATTTTCTTAAGCCTGTAGTATTCCAATTTTAAAACACTTAACCTGGTTCAGAGTTACTAGATTTGGAGAACTTTCTAATTTAAAATAACGGTAAGTGGGATCGAGAGCCTAGTCTTCTCGAGTAAGAACGAAAAACTCAGAAACAAAAACAACCACAACAAGAAAAATAAAAACAAAAAAGTGAGGTATGTCACAAATCCCAGACTGGGAAATGTAATCAGTTATGACAGGACAACAATCACGAACAAACAAGTTTAACACTTAACAGAACAATCCTTCAGAATCACACATTTATTAAACATAATTATACAGATAATAGCGCAATTACATACATTATATTATTGGGAGTAACTGCCGTACAACGGCCTTATTCTCACATGCAAACTTCCTAAAATAAAGACCTAAATACATCATAACAATTTTTCCGTTTTTTTTCACCAACGTAATAAATATCTAAATATTTACGTTCATTTGCCCATGTCAGTTCAGTCTTGCAAGATATACATTTTTTTCTTCTTTCCACGGGCACGTAAGTCTGGTCACCTGAGGGTTAATTATGAGATTTAGGTATGACGAAGGTGTTTCGTCCGATGATAGCTGGAGCCAGCCCATACCATAGTGAAGACAACAAGTTACGGTTTCACTGAGCTAGAACCTCGGCAGATCCCTGATGTGACATGATAAGCTCAGCGGTTATCTATTGTTTAGTCATGCCAGTACCACCCTAAGGCAACATTCGAGTGAACCTTATAGCCACAAAAAGGCTAAGTTATTGGTTATATTATTTTATTGGCTCAACAGCTGGTTGAGAATGATACAGCATGAATCTTCACTTATTTCAATGATATCATGACGATGCATATATAATATATAAATCTGGGGCTTAGGATTGAGAAAGGACTGAGTGTCACTTAGATTGCAGTTTCAGTAACAACCAAGAGCTGCAGAATGACTGAGTATCATTTATTTTAATGACAAACTACATACAAATTTAACTCAGTAATCTGTCGGTGTCAGGGGTCATTAAAAAGTACGAATGCTCGATTTTGGCTTTTTTTCTGTTTAACCCTCTCCCTTCCAAATCCTACCAACTTTGTACATTTTTCATACACTTAGCTTCAACTTCCCTTCCCCCCTGAATAAATGTTAGACTAGCGACCGTAGAGTCATTAAAATGTTGAATTTCTATAATAAACCTTTTGATAATTCGAAAATGTAAATGGTATTTTGAACCGACTATTTGGCTCGTTTCATTAGAAATATAGACTATATTTGACTTTATAAAATCCAACAACCTATTTTGTAAGTAAAACTTAACTTTTTAATTCATTACAGTAATTGAAATCAACGCGTTTGTACAATTACAGAGTTCTCTCTCTTCCCCCCCCCCTCCCCAAAGTACGCTAGGGGTATCCCCCTCCCCCCGGGTACGTATTTTATGGATGGCATCCCCCCCCCCCCCCAAGAAAAGACTAGATAATGTCCAAATGTCACAGGACGGACATTTAAACTTCCAAATATTCAAGTAAAGGAATAATTATCTAGAAAACTTTCATGTTCCAGCTCTATCTAATTTCATAATTAATTATGACACTAGCGTTCAAACCTAGAGGGTTAAGTCTGATTTAAAAAAGTAAAAAAAAAAAAAGGCGACCACATTACAAAGCAAAAGAAAAAAAAAAAATCAAACCGCAAGATAACTGGGAAGACTAAGGCCCACAAATACAGTTTTAAAAAGTTTAATCCTTTTCAAACAACAAAAATAAATGAAATAAAATGGAGAGAATGATTAGTTAGGCCGTTCTCTTGTGAGATTCATAAAAATGCTTGATCATCCCGGAGACAGGCACATCGTTCTGACGTTTGTTTTGCTGATATCAACCAGGTTAAAGTCCTCTTTTTTATGGGCATGTCTTTTCTTAAGGGTGTGTGTGGAGGGGGTGGGGGTGGGGTGGGGGTGTGGGAGGGGGAGGTTAAATTTGAAGGCGAATAAACGATAGAGGGTCAGACGGCAAAGACAGACAGACAGAAAGGCAGCAGGCTGACAGACGGACAAACAAGCAGATAGATAGACAGGTTGGTAGATACAGAGTAAGTCATACAGACAGACTGACGAACAGGCAGATAGATAGATAGATAGATAGATAGATAGATAGATAGATAGATAGATAGATAGATAGATAGATAGACGGGCGGGCGGAAGGACGGGTAGATAATAGATAGATAGAAAGATAGACAGACATGCAGACAGACAGACAGACGGACGGACAGATAAATAGATAGATAGACAGACAGACAGACATACATATAAATAGATAGACAGACATACAGACAGACATGCAGACAGACAGACCGGTAGATAGATGATAGACAGACAGACAGACAGATAGATAGATAGATAGATAGATAGATAGATAGATAGATAGATAGATAGATAGATAGATAGATAGATAGATAGATAGATAGATAGATAGATAGATAGATAGACAGAACTTGAAGGTACAACATAAAGAAATGAACCTCACGACTATCAATCAACGTCCAGTTTCTTCAGCAAAATGGGGCGTTGCCCGGCGCACCCATGTATGCCAAACAGGGTGAGCCATAGGCTTATCAGCGCGTGAGCCACACAATATGCCACACCTCCAAAAGAAGGTGTCCTTGTGTAGTCCAAGAAAACAACCACGTCTATCATCGGATCTGACATAAATGGGCATTTGAAAATGGTCGCTGTCTCGCTTATCAGCGTGAGTGACACGCGCCTTTTCAACAATTTCTTCTTTAATGCATGGGCGAGGGGGGGGGGGGGTGGCAGGGTAGTTCAACCATGGATGACGTCATAACCTAATTCAAATAAAAGCAAAATACACAAACAAAACAGGAAATAATGACTAATCTGTGGCCTGGAAATGAGTGAACAGAAAAAAGAAAGAAAGGAAACTACTGCATTGCCTGCCCCGGGGGTTTCCAATTGTTGCTTGTAAAACTACCATAATATTGTATTTAATCCCCAATAAGCGGGTGGTTGGTGGCCGCTTCTGGTAGGGTCTCGCTCCTTCCTTCTGTCCAATCTTTCTTTTATTGTTCTGTCTATCGCCTTGCTTTTTACCCTGCTTTCTCCACACTCAAACTCAAATCCCAAATAAGCTCTCTCTCTCTCTTTGTCTCTCTCTTTCCGTGTGTGTGTAGGTGTGTCTCTTTATTTTTCTCTATGTGTGTGTGTGTGTGTGTCTCTCTCTCTCTCTCAGTCTCTCTAGCTCTTCCCTCCCCAGCTTCCCCCTACCCCCCAATCTTTCTCTCTTCCTCTCTCTCTCTCTCTCTCTCTCTCTCTCTGTCTGTATGCGTGTGTGTCTTATCCCTCTCTATAAATGTTTCAACTATTCAACAGAAATAAAAACCACAAGGATGCCCATCGTATTAACAGTTCTAGTAATTAGCTACAATGCTGCCGACCCCTCTCCAAACCACAGACAATGTAGACCCACTTACTCTTTGTTCCCCACCTGGTTGCCAACGCTTTAAATGTTTTAATTTCTCCACCTCTCTCTACCTGTACCTCAAGTCGCAATAGCCACTACAAATAAGAGCCTATATCTATATCTAGACCAGTTACCTAAGTCTGAATGACTGGAATATTCAGTCAACAGACCATAGATAGATAGATAGATAGATAGATAGATAGATAGATAGATAGATAGATAGATAGATAGATAGATAGATAGATAGATAGATAGATAGATAGATAGATGGACATAAAGACGGACATAGATAGATCAACAAGTAGATAGATAGATAGATAGATAGATAGATAGATAGATAGATAGATAGATAGATAGATAGATAGATAGATAGATAGATAGATAGATAGATAGATAGATAGATAGATAGATAGACAGATAGATAGATGGACATACAGACGGACATAGATAGATCAACAAGTAGATAAATAGATAGATAGATGGATAGATAGATAGATAGATGCAGACGGGCATAGATAGATCAACAAGTAGATAGATAGATATGTAGATAGATAGATAGATAGATAGATAGATAGATAGATAGATAGATAGATAGATAGATAGATAGATAGATAGATAGATAGATAGATAGATAGATAGGTAGATAGATAGATTGAAAGATAGATAGAAAGATAGACAGATAGATATATAGATAGATAGATAGATAGATAGATAGATAGATAGATAGATAGATAGATAGATAGATAGATAGATAGATAGATAGATAGATAGATAGATAGATAGATAGATAGACATACAGACGGACATAGATAGATCAACAAGTAGATAGATAGATAGATAGATAGATAGATAGATAGATAGATAGATAGATAGATAGATAGATAGATAGATAGATAGATAGATAGATAGATAGATATATGGACATACAGACGGACATAGATAGATCAACAAGTAGATAGATAGATAGATAGATAGATAGATAGATAGATAGATAGATAGATAGATAGATAGATAGATAGATAGATAGATAGATAGATAGATAGATAGATAGATAGATAGATAGGCAGACAGACAGATAGATAGAAATATACAGACAGATAGATAGATAGATAGATAGATAGATAGATAGATAGATAGATAGATAGATAGATAGATAGATAGATAGACAGGCAGACAGACAGATAGATAGAAATATACAGACAGATAGATAGATAGATAGATAGATAGATAGATAGATAGATAGATAGATAGATAGATAGATAGATAGATAGATAGATAGATAGATAGATAGATAGATAGATAGATAGATAGATGGCTGAGCTGCTCAAGATTAGAGGATATCAGTTTGTCTCATCCCTTCTGACACCATCATGAGCATAGTTAGTCCACGTGCCCAGGACAGTAACACATTGTGTTAATCAATAGAGGTCAGGATTGCCTTGAGGTCGCACACTCTGACCAAATTCCATTTATTAAAACCACTTGCAACTTAATCCTGCAATGGAAAATGCTCCTCGATAAAAATGAATCCTGCCTGCAGATCGTTAGAACATTATATCCCAGTTCCTGTTTTTAAATTTTTAATAATAAATAAATAAATAAGTGCATAAATAAATACATAATAAATAATAAATAAATAAATAAACAAATAAATAAATAAATAAATAGAATTAGTATTACGCGACTTTCTAGTAGCTATTATGACTTGAAATCTTAACAATGTCAAATTTCAGAGCTCATTGCCAGAGGAAAAAATATTTTTCCGGGTTCAAACCTAAATATTTCCATCAATGAGCCGGATATCGGAAAGGATTTAATATTGTAAGTGACCTTTCTTCATAAAAGTGGTATTTCACTGATAGGAACATAGTTAAAGTTACTTGTGAATCATGACTGTGCGAAACACTATATTGATATCAGGGCTTATTACGGGGGAGAAACTGGTACTATTTGAAACCTAAATATTTCCATCAATAAACCAGCTATCGGAAAGGATTTAATATCCTAAGTGACCTTTTTTTTTTTATAAAAGTTGTACTTCACTTACAGGAACACATGATATTTTTCTGTGGTTGTTATGATATTACAGGAACACAATTTGCTTGTGAATCATGACTGTGCGAAACATTATATAGGTATCAAGACTTAATATGGGGGGAGAAACTGGTACTATTTGACTGAGATTGACCCTGAACGTTAGTAGACTAGAAATGATTACCTACAATCTGGAACAAGAAAAATAAGGGTCTCGGTTTTTCATAACATATGTATGTATTATCTAGCGACCAAAGTATTTATCCCCCGAAGTTGTCATCATTGAAGAACGAACAATTCTAATATCTGTATGGGAGTTTGTGACTCGAGAGGATAAATACTTACACCACTATGTTGTGAAAATACAGACTACATTGTTTTTCTTGTTCCAGATTTTTGATAATGCCTTAGTATTTATCCCCCCCCCCCCCCCGCCAAAAAAATAAATTTCTCCTCGTTTATGAAACAAACAGTTCTAGAAAGTCAATAAAGTTTGTGCTTCGATAGTCTGAACCCTCTTTAGATAACTGAATTACAAGTCCCTAGTGAACCAGACACTGTCCTAAATTGAGTCGGGTGTTACGGTCCGTTCGAGAAACCGGCGCATCATAGACAACGGTTTAAATTTGGTGCATTGTAGTGCATTAGTTTCTCTTAAAGTTCATTTTTAAAAAAAATTTCATCAATAACCACTGGTTCAAAATCCTCATACCTGGAGAACTAAAATGTTACTTTTTCAAAAGAATATTTCATATATAGTTTTTTTTTTCTCTGAACTTGAATATTCAATCAAGAAATATTTCTGTGATTACTTAAATATTCCAGATACTTTTGTTTTTACACACAAAGTAGAAACTAATGAAATGTTTAGAGCACGACGAACTCACGTGATTCCACATATTTTATTGTGTTGGTGCAAGAAGACTAGATCAGACAAAGACATTTATGTCTATATAATTAAGAAAGAAATGGTACTTCCTTGCAGTTAAATCTGGGAAGATATCTTTTATCTGTTATTTTTTCTATATTTTAAAAATTAACTACTTTTAAATGTTATCATATTACGTTCTTATCAAGAAAATGCTCTGAGTTTTTAAATTATGGAGATGGATTTATCTCTTCTTCAACTATATTTCTTTTTACCGTAGAGATGTTTTCAACAGCTGAGATTAAAAATAAAAATAAAAACAAAAACGCTGTGATTTATATGCGTCATACGGAAACATGTTTTGACCGTTTTATCAGGCTCAAATATGAGTGACTGGCAAAATGGGGGCTTCTGGAAGAAATGGACAAGTTTTTTTTTTTCGGGGGGGGGGGGCGGGCAGAAACCAAGGGTAGAATCTCTTATCACTAAACAAACTCGCCATTTTCTGTCTCCTGTCAAACTATGCCCTTACTCTCCACTTAAACTTGTTCGGTTCATACAGTAGCAGAGGTGATTTAGTGCGTATCCTCTCAAGCGATGTGCAAGGGAGCATATTCTTGAAATGTATATATATAAGTACGCATTAAAAAATATATATTAATACTTTTTCATATCTCATGTACATAGTGTTTCAAATGAATGCGCATTAAAGCAAAACCAACCAAAAATGAAGACAAAAGAACAAGAAGAGGAAGAACTCGTCAATGTCTTCGAATAAACGTATATTTAAATGTTATAAATGGTGAAGAAATGTAAGTAAAACAAGTATGTCCGGAACAGCAAGGTGGATAACAGGCAAAAACTGAAATCTTAAATTAAGGCAAAACTCTTACTTCAGCTGTCAGTGCGAACCATTTTTGTGACGAGTCAGTTTTCGTCACAAAGTTATCACTGTCTACGGTATACCTGAGCGAAGGCCCTTAAAAATCCAGTACAATAACTTCTGAAAAAGTCTGAAAGTCCGTTTTGTATGTCTGTGTGTGTGTGTTGTGTGTGTGTGCGTGCATGCGTGCGCGCGCGCGCGTGTGTGTGTGTGTGTGTGTGTGTGTTTTTAATGCTAACCTGAAAGCTAATCAGATTTTCATTTAAAAATCCATGAAAAGCAAACGAGTCGGGCTTATTACTTTGCTCCACAGGCCGGAAATGTCGCACACGTAACAAAATTAATGGTCTGTTTTTTGTTTTTTGTCTTTGTTTTTTTTTTTCTGTTTTAGTGTTAGCTTTGAGGGGGAGGAGGGGGGGGGGCGACCAAAAATAGAAACTGAAAAATATTTCGGCCAGGGCGTTAGAATCGAACACTCGAATGGCTATTATAACACCAAACGATACCGACCACGACAGTCCTGATTTCGACTTCAATACTTAATTATTTTTGTCCCATACCAAGTAAAGGACAAGCCGAAGCTGAAAGTTGTGGCACATACTGTCTTTCCCTGTGTCACAGCGAAGATCGAAGGCAGGAAAAGCAGGGGCAGACAGAGAAAAACTTTCACTGAAAGTCTTAATTCATGGACAACAAAGAAACGTCACAAAAACAACTCCTTCTTGAGGTTGGCCGATGACAGATTCGAGTGGAGAGCCATGATCGCCAATGTCTGTTCCAGACAGGGCAACTGATGCTGATGATGATTAGTCATTTATTGATTTATTTTGATAGTCTTCGGCAAAAACAACGTAACTCCGACTCCCCCCTTTTTGTTTGTTTGTTTGTTGTGGAAACAGAAAAGAACCTCGTTCTACATCGTGTGTGAAAACAGCTTATCATATAGTTCACCATAGAAACACACATAAAATACATTGTGGTAAAACGGCCTATCTCCAGTTTACTCTTTCCAAATTTAAGTGTTCAACTATGACCATTATTTCATCAGGGCGGCAAAGTTGGCTTTCACACACGTGGGTGATTTGTGCTCACTATCATCAATTTTAAGAGTTACGGTTAAGGGGAGTGTTAGGACTTGGCTTGAAATTAGGTCAAACATCAATCGACAAAACGCCCATTCTGCTTACTGTCCGTCGGCGAAAGGCAGTGGAATTTACGCACTTACAATTCTGTTGATCCCACCCGTGTGTTTTCTTGCGCATGAGTTCAGATCTAGTTGTGGGATCTTCAGTCTCTGGTGAGTAATTGGGAACGGGAAAAATCGGTCACAAAATCTGTTTTCTTGCTCGAGTTATTAACGTTCATTAAGTCGGTCATATTGGTGACCTCGTCGCTGCTCCAGAAGTGTGTGGTTGTACGTGTTTACGTGTGTGTGTTTGTGAGAGTATGTGTGTGTAAGAGAGAAAGAGAGAAAGATAGCGACGATAGACAGACAGAGACAGAGAGGCGAGGGTTGGGAGAGTTAGGAGGGGGAGGGGTAAATGCCACATGGCTGCAGTTGAAATGACACAAAAAGCCTCTTGTAAGTTGTCCATTCACAGGAGAGGCGTGCCTCATGAAGTTAAGACACAGCACAGACAGAGAGACCATAGAGGCAACTGCTTTCGTACTCCAACAAGTAAGAAAATGGACAGAAAAAATATATTTAAACAAAACAGAAAATAATATCGGGGAAGGGGAGGGGGGAGGGGCGCGCAGCAGGGCTTGGCACGAAGTTGAAATAAAGCTGTGTTTTCATGTGGACGGAAACGGAAACGGCTATTGAAACATCAAACAGCCAGCAAGTAGTGAAATAGAAAGAACGTTTGCACATGTACGGAAACGCCGTTTCTGTACACATGAAAACACAGCGTAAGGCAAGAAAACAAAACAAAAAAATCTATATTTTGCAAAGCCCATCGTCAAGCAGCTGTGTCTTCATGATTACGGCAACGAAAACGTCATAAATTCACCAAGTAGTGAAAAGAAAGAGTGTTTCCTTGTGTAAAGAAAACGAACGGAAACATTCTATTTCACTACTTGAAGGGTGTTTGACATTTCCGTTGCGGTTTCCATTTCAGTATACATGAAAACACAGCTTTGTGAAGAAAATATACCAGACAAAAACGTTACAATAAATTCCAACACAATTAAAAATGGATGAAATCACCAGATTCTGATTATGAAATCCTTCATTGGGCCAATTAAGAAATTAAAAAAATTAATAATAAATCTTTGAAAAACGATAATATGATACGAGAAAAAATGGTCCAATTAAGATAATCTTAAATCAGCGTCATGCGATCTCAAAAAGCATCTAAAAAATGAATGAAAGAATATCAGAATATCAGAATGCACAAATTAAAGTAATTTTAAATCTCCATCTAAATCTGAGAGCTGAGATCTAAAGAAAATAGAAGCATATCTAAAACAGAAATCTTGAGGTTATCCAAAATCCAATTTTATCAAATATCCAAGATGAGTGACCTTTACAATCTGATGTTCATTTTCTTCACTTCCTTGTGAGTTCAGAGACCTTTCTGTGACGACGCCTGCACTGAGTGTTTACACTTCATTTTCTCACAAGTAAACAGAGCTTTCCAATTTCAGCCTCGATTCAAGCACCGTGCTCAATCTCTTCCTAGCTATAAATTCATTTTTCCACAAAGGCATTTAAGAAAAAGAGTTTGCCTTGATATAAAACAGACAATGCCACTATCTATAGTTATCGCCAGAGTAGGGCCAGGCTTAGTGTGGAATAATTACTACAGTGTATCTATCGTTATTCAACAGCTGGTGTAGGATATGACAATAATTATATTCATCTTTAGTGACTGGTGGGCCAGGGTTAGTGTAGAATATTACAGTATATTTATCGTTAGTGACCGAAGGGCCAGGGTTAGTGTAGAATATTACAGTATATTTATCATTAGTGACCAGTGGGCCAGGGTTAGTGTAGAATATTACAGTATATTTATCCCGTTGATGACAAGCAGGCCAGGGTTAGTGTAGAATATTACAGTATATTTATCGTTAGTGACCAGTGGGCCAGGGTTAGTGTAGAATATTACAGTATATTTATCGTTAGTGATCAGTAGGCCAGGGTTAATGTAGAATATTACAGTATATTTATCCCGTTAGAGACCAGTGGGCCAGGATTAGTGTAGAATATTACTGTATATTCATCGGTGGCGACCAGTGAGCCAGGATTAGTGTAGGCTGCACATGTCATTCATATGCAAATGTATCGTTGTGAACATATTTTGGAGTCTTCGGTCAAAGGAGATTGAAGTAGTATTGATCTGTTATTGAGCATATGCATAAAGTCGAGTTGCGATCAGAACTTTGCAAAAACTGGGAGACTTTCATAATGGAATACTTCAGTGTGTGACTCACACTAAATGTCAACAGAAGTTGCGGTGGAAAATACGATAAATTTTTTTTCTCCCTGGTAGAGGTCTTGTCCACAGCATCCGCTCCGCTATTTTTACAGAAAATGACGTACGAAAGACACTCATTGCCTCTGTAGCGGTGACGAGCGGAGGGGAGCGGATGCTATGGACAAGTATACAAAGGCAAAGAGTGTTTTACTTTTTTCATGCGTCATTTTTCAGTAAAAAAGCGGAGTGGACGGGATGATGTGGACAAAAGCGGTTATGATAATTGACATGTTCTGGTGAATGTTGGGCTGAAAAATACTCCTGAAGTTGTTCGAAAATGTATTGTTTTGATATGGAAAAGACGGTCGGGCCTAAGAGTGTTTGTCTGATGGCGTTTGTAGATTTTGGTACGTCTTTGGCAGAAGGCCAGCGCTTCCCGACTGCATTTACTTCGTGGCAACAAATTTGGTTGGTTTCATGCAAATGTCCTAGGTTGCTTTTTCTTTTAACCGTTAATTTGCCTCACTTATTGTCGTCGAATGTCTCTTTCATTTTTTTTTATCATGTTTATGGATGAATTTGCCCGAATGAATAATAGAATAGACATACAACACAATAATAATAATTCAGTAGAAACAGAGTTAAATTCACGCCCTTCACGGTTCAGCGTGCGCATGTACTTAGACGTCGGAAAGTGAGTTTCATTCCATAATTAATGTTTAAATTATCGATCTCTACTTCGGTTTTATTGGAAACCTTTCTCATTTTGCCAACTAGACCGAGCTTAGGACACCCCTCTTGACGCCAGCTGACACTGGAAATAATTATTTTGAACAAATCAAAATACCGAACTTAGAGACATTTTCGTAAAAGAGGAGGAAGAAGGGTCGGAGGCCCATATGATAATACGCAGTATTTTTTTATTTTTTTTTAATCAGGCCAATAATCATAAAAAATACACATAATAATAAGAATAAACTAAACGAGAACGACTTCTGGGAGTGGATGAAGGTTGAATTTTCAGAAAACTTTGTAAATAAATATAGGAATGAAAACAGTACAATTAAAGCATGCAGGAGATGAAAGTGAGAGGAAAAGAGGACGCAAAGAAACCGTTGATTGCCTTCATGTGGAGGTTAAATGCCAAAATGTTCTGGCACTTTCAGATTCATCCCCTTCAACATTTCTTTTTCACAGCGTTGCTGAGCAACCAGACGCCACACAGTTGTTGGGTATGGCCAAAGACACCGACAACAACGACACCAACATTCACAACCACAGGAAACACCAGCAACAACAACATTAACACTCAAAACACTACAGACCTAATCATCTTAATGCTACAGTACCAGAAGGGAACAACTAAAACGCTGGAATAAAAATAAATGGTCTCCTTAAAAGTGCCAGGCGCCCACACAATGCAAAATTCTGGAGTCAGATTCTGTCTGTACAGACGTCGTCACTCGCTCCCAAATTGTCCTTTAATTGCCAACTCACTGCTTTGGGCCAGAATCAGGAAAAGACCATATTATTTCAAGCTTCCGAAATCACAGGTTGCCAAGTAATAACTTTAATATTGATCTGGTCACCGTGGTAGTACTCAAAAACCACACTAAATGAACTAGTTGGCCCGCTGACTTGGTGAATACACAGATGTAATTTTTCAAGTTGAGTTTCGGTCATCAATGTGTAAATTGAGACGCAGGACCAAATTTCCTGTCATACTTTTTAATTCTATTCGAAGAAAACGTGTCTGTTTTTTCCGGCTCAATTATTGGAACACTTTCTTCTGTTCAACTCAGTTGCGGCTCAAAATCAACGAAAGTTTTAAAAAAAAATATAGCGAACTTCAAGACCTTTTAAAATATGCCCACCCATATCCTTACGTCATTCTATGCATAACATGATTTTTTTTTTTTTTAGAATTTAAGCCTTAGTGGTTAAAAAAGCCCTTCATGATTACATTTGAGACCTTACTTCCTTTATGAGACCTTACTTCATTTATGAGACCTTATTTCCTTTATAACATGATGATGATGATATGTGTCTGTCCTCCAATGAGCGGATGTTTCTACTTTGCAATGTAAAAACGAAATGCGACCACTCTGATTTGAAACAGATTACACAGAGTGTCACGAGCGAGTGAGCGGGGGTCAGTGAGTGCGGGGAAGGGAAGTGAAGCGTGCATGTTGTGAGTGAAGTTGAGGCGTAGTAGAGGCAAAATCTGAATAGTCAGATCACTGCAAGTTAAGAAGTCCAAGGGGACAGACGTGAGATCAGAGAGCAGTCGGGAGATTGTGTGTTTTCCAGTGATGACTGGTAGGTTGAACTATGATTTATAATTATGATGATTGATGTACTATATTCTCCTATGACCATGATGTAAATAAGTTATATGTGAGGAATGTGAAAGTCATTGATTACTGTGTATAGAGATATGCGCAGTGAGCGATAGATGTAAGTTCGGATCATGGATGCGTAGCGAGTCTGAGTGCTGTGTGGTACGGTAGAGGTGTGTTACCGTAAGAGGTGTGGTGAGTGAAAGGTGGACTATTGTGTGTACGCTTGATAGTTCGTAATGAGTGGTGAAGTGGATAGTAATTGTATGGTGTTATAGAAATGTAATGTTATTCTTATAGGTGCCGGGGTCGGGCAGAGAAGCCACCCGCGGTGATCGGACTTGTGCCGGGGTTGGGCCGAAGGCTACCCACAGGCCTGCCTGAGTGAAGCTGTCGCGCAGGACAGCGGGAGCACATGAGTCGTGGCAGTCTGGCCACAGACAGACAGGGACGTTGTTATTGTCCTTGTTGCTATTAAGATGTTACTGTGCTATTGAGATACTAATGTGCTATTGAAATACTAATGTGCTATTGATATATTAATGTGCTATTAAGGCATCGAGGGGAAATTGAGACACGGAGATCAGGTTGAGCAGGAGCCAATAAGAGAGGCCAGCAAGTACTATATATATGGATGTGAGGCTGAGGCCAGAGCATAGTTAGAAAGTAACTATCGGGTTGTGGACCGGGAGAAGAATGAATGTTGGGAATACTGACCATTGAATGGTATTTGAATTGAGTTAATGTAATGTATGTAATTGCATAGATATCTTATTTTTATATATAATAAATGTGTGAGTCTGTTTGGTTGTTCTGTTAAGTGTTATACTTGTCGTTCGTGATTGTTGTCCTGTCATAATTATTACATCTCCCCGTCTGGGATTTGTGACACAGAGTGTAACGTTCATAGATTAAAAAATAAAGTGCATATTCTAGGCCTGTCTATGGCCAACCTGATTGTAACCAAGAATCGCTTGAAAACTGTGTCTTCAATTTTTATACTGGAAAATTAATGTGGCAAAAAGAAAAGGCTGTACGTTACAAAGCTTCACGTGGGAAATAACACAAAAACGGTACAATGAAACAGTGATAATAATACTAAGGGAATACATTTATATAGCACGCTTTTCCTGGCGGCTCGAGGCGTTTCAAAGGGAGAAAAACTAACTAATAACCCACTCTCATACGTATGTACGCATACAAACACAACTACACAGGCTCACCATCGGATGCACATACGCACATACACGACACACACCCTGTTAACTAGACGTTATAACCGCTATTGAAACTGCTGGCTATAAAAGTCTCACGAATATCCGCCTGGATTGTGCTCGTGACCAGTCTGGCTTCTTAACCAGATTTAAAAACGGTAATAGAACCATTTTCATACATAAACCCACAAGACAACTGCCTAAAACTGTGATAATTCAGGATAAATTTGAAGCATTTCTTTTCTACGCCGAAAGAGAAACTATTGAGAAAGGCGCCCCCAAGGGGGGTACGCCTTCTATCCCCGACACTGCTGTGTCTCAAACAATTAGCACACCTGTGCAAACTCAGCTGGGGGACACCCCAGAAAAAAACACCACTGAATTTTCCGTGTCGCTCACGAGCACACACAAACAGGTGAACTCTCCAGACGCGGGTACGGGGCGAACAGAGAAACGAACGAGGAAAGTCATAACAAAATTAATAGTGGAAAACGATAGTCCAGTGGAGAAATTAAGTCCGAGAAGATCAGCAGATCACGAGGCGGGGAGAAGGGGTGAGGAGGAGACAAATAATCAAGGGCGGGCAACAAGCAGGGGCAGACCGCGTACAAAAAGTATTTCCCCACGGCAACCCAGGGGCGCCTGTACGGGTAACATCGTATATTACTTGCACGTGGGCGAAAAGGGGACAAGAGCATTCTCCCGCAAAAGGGGAGGTGAAGAGCTCCCGTCCACGCCCTCACCCAACAAACGCTCCTCATTTAAGTCGTAGCAATAGGCAAGGGAAAGTAAAAGGACGCCCTTTGGAGACGACCCAAGACCGACCTCGGATTTTGAGATTAGATTATCTCCCTTTAATTTATGCTTCATTCCCTTGCATTGGCAACGTGCAATGTAAGAGGATTCAGAAATATTAATAAAAGAAAAACAATTTATAAGTATATGAAAAGTAAAAAACTTGATATTATATGTCTACAAGAAACGTATGTAACACTAGATGACGAGAGCGAATGGAGAAAACAATGGGCAAGTTCCCTTTTTTATTTCAGCAGGCACTAAACACAGTAAAGGTTGAATTACATTGCTAGGAAAAAACATAGAGGAGGGAGAAACATTATTTGGGGATGAACGTATTTTGGTTGTTCTAGTCAGGAAAGAAAATAAAGCTTATCTTATTATAAATGTGTATGCACCTGTTGATAGCGAATTGTCCAAGATAAAATTTCTAAGACATCTAGATGATGTGATAGATCAATTTATTAAGCCGAATATTTATATTGTTTTGGCTGGCGATTTTAATATAGTGATTAACAACTCTGAAGATATTATCGCAGGGGATCCGCACAGTAAGCAAACAGTGGCAGCTTTTAACCAGTTTGTTTCATCTAATGACCTCATAGATACTTGGAGAATATTTAATCCCATGGCTAAAGAATGTACATGGAAACGGAACATGCCATTTGCAGCACGCAGACTAGATTATATTTTTGTTGATAACGAATTAATTTCGAAAGTGACAAACTCCAAGATATTATCGGTACCAATGACAGACCACAGAATGGTGGTCTCTTACTGGGAAATGCCAAAATTCAAGAGGGGTCCATCCTATTATAAGTTCAATAACAACATGTTAAGGGATGTGGATTTCATACAGCAAATGAAAACTTACATTGTAGAGACCTCAGAGAAGCTTCAGGCAGTAAATCCTCATGACAAGTGGGAAACAATGAAAGTTAAAATAAAAGAAAAAGCTATACTAAGTAGTAAAAGGAAGGCCACAGAAAACAACGATCGCAAAAGACGTTTAGAACAAATACTTAATGATCTGGAGAAAAAGTTAGCCTTGGTAGGTAATCCAACAGGAATACTTCAAGAGATTGGGAAAGCAAAAGCAGAGTTAGAAATTTTTAGTTTGGCAGAACAAAAAGGCGCAGCAATCAGAGCGAACGTCAAATGGATTGAGCAAGGTGAGAGGGGAACGGCATATTTCCTAGGCCTAGAGAAAGCTCGAAAGAGGCAAAATGTAATAACAAACCTGCAAACCGATAATGGAATTGTCAGCACTCAACAGGGGATTCAAAACGAAATTCACAAGTATTTCTCTGAACTCTATAAGAAAAGAGATGCAGCCTGTGCACAACAAGTAAATGCATTCCATGCCGATATGTTAATACCAAGATTAAACGAGAAAGAAAGTAGTATCTGGGAACAAGAAATCACCATAGACGAAATTGGCACATGCCTAAAGAAACTTAAAAATAATTCGGCTCCGGGAATTGATGGCTTAACAACAGAATTTTACAAAATCTTCTGGAATGAAATAAAATTTGACTTAATATCCTGCTACAACTATAGTCTAAAACAAGGAACTTTGGCCCCCTCACAAAAAATAAGTGTTATGACATTATTGCATAAAGGTAAAGATCTACCAAAAACTGCTTTAGAAAACTGGAGACCAATATCAGTCACAAACGTAGACTATAAAATTCTAGCTAAAGTATTAGCAGAGAGACTGAAGCAAGTGCTCCCGTCACTGATTTCAGAATCTCAATTTGGGTTTATGAAAGGTCGTAGCACAGCATATTTACTCCGACAGTGTGATGACATTATAGAATATGCAGAACAAAATAAAGAGACAGGTTACTTGCTAGCGCTTGATTACAGCAAATGCTTCGATAGAATCTCACACGAGTATCTTTTTTATGCATTAAAGACCTTTGGTTTCAAAGAGACTTTCATATCATGGATTAAAGTGATAATGCACGATGCGAAATGCTGCGCCAATAATGGAGGCTGGCTGACTGACTTCTTTAGCTTAGAACAAGGTATCAGGCAAGGCTGCCCGGTGTCGCCTCTGACCTATCTCCTGGTAGCAGAGTTGTTGGCACTTAACATTAAACAGACAAAAAAAATAAAAGGACTCCCAATTCCTGGCAGTCATGGGGCAATAAAAATTTTACAGTACGCGGATGATACGACGCTTTTATTGAAAGATGAAATATATTTTAGGGAAGTCTTAGCAAAAATCAAAACATTCTCATGCTTTTCAGGATTAGTTTTGAATCTGCACAAATCAAGCATTATGCCATTAAGTAGAACTAGTTGCTTAAAGTTCAATACCCAAGGAATTCAGAAAACTAAACAAGTTAAAATATTGGGAATTAAATTCCAGACCGGCGCTTCAGCCGGAAACATAGAAGAAAATTGGAAAAGTATAATTGATAAGATTGATAGACAGATACACTTATGGGCAAAAAGAGACTTACCCATCCAGGGCAAAATTCTCATAGCCAAAACCTTTCTCATATCCCAATGTGTTTATACTATGCAAGGAATCGGAATGCCCGACACTATCCTCTGCCAACTAAATCGCAAAATCTTTAGCTAGATATCTATATTTGGCGGAGGAAGTTTACAAATAAGATGGCGTTCGAAAAGATAAAACGAAACACAATGTGCACATCGGAAGACAAAGGAGGTTTAAAAATGATAAACTTGAAAAACCTGCAAGACAGTTTCTATATTGAATGGGCAATACGGCTGGGCCAAGACGGAGGTGCAGCCTGGAAAGATCTTCCAACCTTTTTCCTGAAAAAGCTCGATGGTATTAATATTTTTAAGGCAAATGTTAAATCCGAGAAGGACGTGGCAACACAGGACAACATACCATCTAATTTTTGGAAAAAAGTAATTACAACTTGGTTACGACATAAGAATACTAAAAATGTAGTCCGAGAGCAAGTAAGTACATATTTATGGCATAACCGAGACTTGATGTACAAATCTAAAGTTTTGTTTTTCAGTAGCTGGGCATCAGCAGGTATCAGTCATGTAGATGACCTGCTAGTCAATGGAACTTTCCCCACATGGGAACAAATACAAGAAAAACTTGGGAAGAGTGCGTCATTAATTTTTGAATACAATGCTATAAAGCAGGCATTTCTGCAATTTGCAGATAAATTACTGGAAAAAACACTCTTACATAATACTATCGTCTTTAAAAATTTGGATATAAATAACACAAAAATAAGATCACAGCACATACGAAAACTTATTGTAGAAGAAGAATACACGCCACCACATATTCTGGCATTTTGGAAAAAGAAACTCAAAATAGAAATCAACGAACATTACTGGACAATGGCGAAAAATATATGCTCAGAAAGCCGATTAAAAGTTCTACAATGGAAAATATTACACAATATTTATCCAACGTCCATACTCCTCCATAAAATGAATATTAGAGACAGTGAGCTGTGCTCACACTGCAACTGTAAGGAGAAGGATTACATTGAACACTTTTTTGTGGCCTGCCACGCGGTCAAACCCATCTGGAATGAAGTTGTATGTATAATTAACGCATGGATAGGAAGAAAGATAGAACTAAAAATAACAGACATTTTGCTTGGCATAATAAAGAAAGAGCAAGACATAGACCAAACAATGCTAGACAAGATGAATCATCTTATTTTAATTTCAAAAATGTGTATAAGCAAATTTAAATACGGAAAAAGACAAGATCTTATAGCTATGTTATATTTTCAATGTCATTTGAGGAAAATTATTTAAAAGGACATGAGAGCATATCCTGCACGCATTTTAAACGACAGCAGATGCTCAACAAAGCATAAGGAGACGATAAAATAAACAACCAAACAATGGTGCATTTTAAGGCGTGAGTAAGAGAGAGTGAATGAAATTAGAACAATGTGAGTGAAAGAAAAATTAAAAAAAAAAGCAGCATAAAAAAAAAAGGGCAATGACGAAAGAGGAAAAATCGGATGCGGAAAATTGGTATCCTAAGGTGCATGAATGAAAGTAATTTCATATCTTACCAACTTTACTCAAGGCTGATATTTTTACTATATTTAAATTACCGAACGTGTCATTTAAAATCATCTTTTTCTTTTTTTCTTTTTTTAATGATTATTCTCATCTTTATATTTGAATCGCATAAAGGTGAATATTCCAATACGTATAAATGTTATTCCTTTGTCATTTATACTGTCTGTATTACAGTACAGAAAATTTATTAATTTATATCTCGATTTTTCCACGATACATTATATAGATCTCTATATGTTATAGGCTCACTGAGAACATGATTAATTAAGGAAATGGACCATCTGCCCACAACGAACTAATAAACCGTCAGCTGCTAAAGAATTGACCCAAGTTAGGGTTCAAGAACAGCCGACAACACAGAGTTCAGTTGACAGTCTGAGATACAAAAGACTTCTTGTAAGTCCGATACTCAGGATTGTCGTGATAGAAAGCTGGTCAGGAGATAGAAGGGCTTAGCTATTTATCCTTTATTTATATGATGTATCCATTTACTTATGTTAATTAATTTAGTTATCTATTTACCTATCTATTTATTGATTAACTTTCATACTCATTTACCTATTTATTTATTCTTATCCACTTTATTTATTCATTCATCTATCGCTATATATTTGTATTCAATAGAAAATTCACGGAGTCATGCACACAATGGTTACAGACCAAATCGCATTTCAATCTGAGCCCAAAAAAAAACAAAAAACTAGACATGGCACAGAAATTCAATCAACAGTCCAAATACTTTTTATTAAAAATAAATGGGGTTTCAAACTGTTTTTCAGCCTGGGGATGTTGTCTAGCTCCTCAATATTGGATGGGGGTTAATTGCCAAAAAGGAAAGACCAAACAAGCTGTCTGTCAAAAAAAAAAAAAAAAACTTCTCTGGGCCTATTCACCATAATCTTGCCATAAGATCTCAAATTCTAAGTCACTGTCTACATTCCATTGGCCATAACTGGTAGATTCTATCACAAAATCCCATGATCCAAGTCTATTTGTACAATTTTCTTGTTTGACATTTGAAGAATCAAATAGAACATCTCATAGTCTGAGCTCATGTGTTATACATGTCTCTCTATTCAGTTCGCACTCCATTAATTCGGAGACTTTCCACAAAATTCCAGACTGGCGTGTTTGAAAACATGCAAAAATTGATGTAAAATACTCAGATACACGTAAAAATATAAAATTTTCATTTGGAAAGATTATCTGTTTGTAGAGGAGAAAGCGTTGCAAAAATAGTGCGTTGTACATCAGGTGCTATGGTGAAATGTGGAACATTAGATACTCGAAGGTTAATTGCCCTGCTATTCACCCCTTCCCTCCTGCCCTGCTTCATGTCTTTTGACAGGTCTCGTGCCTGACACTGAGTAAACAGAAACGACAACCTCCTAACGTCATCACAAGTTCGGTTATCGCTTGAACAACAAACTGGTGACATGACAAGAGAAAAGATTATCACTTAATTTGTGTGTTTAGGAGAAAGTAGGACATGAAAAAAGACCAAATAAAGCTAGTTTCCAATGCTCTAAGGGAAAATTTATCTTGGTCAGGGTCGTCATAATCTCTATAGTATCCCCCTCCTTTCCACGTTCAGCCCCAATCCCTCCTTTACTCGTTCAGAGCCCAATCCCTCCTTTACTCGTTCAGACCTCAACCCCTTTTGTGGCCTCAATTTCTGAAATTAGTGTTTCTGTGAGACTAATACAGTTTAGAGATACTTCACAGGTTATGGTGAAGGGTATGCCATGGGAAGAACAGAAGCCTGAGCGTCACTCAGAGATCCCCATGCCATTTGAAAGGCTGTCAGTGTTGGGGATTGGAACCTATATACTTATGGTAACCCTCAGGTAGGTCTAAACAATAGAGAAAACTAACGTGGTATGGCCATGCCACAAGGGCCGATGGCCTTTCAAATACCATCAAATACATAGCCCGGGGCGGCAGCAGAAGAAGAAGCAGAGGAAGAAGTGGACTGACAACATTACTGAATGGACCAAAAATGCTATGCTGAAGCACCCTCGAGCATTGGCTTATGGCTGGCATAGATGGAGAGAGTTGGCGTATTCATCAGCACAACGACCCCGTGACCACTCCCGGTAAATTTAAGATGGTAATTAGAAAGCACAAATGGTTAAAACCTTTATTTTACGACGACAGTTGCCCCAAAATACCGTTCTTATTTCATATATTCAATCGTATCATGGGCAAAAGAAAATTAGTATGCATGTCAAGCTGTGTCCACTCATATTTGTGGGAGCCTATTATAATGTTTAGAAATGAAGTACAAAAAATATTTTAACTAAAAAAAAAACAAAAAAAAACAGCCTTATAACGAGGATACAATTGTGCTACAAGAATTAGAAAGTTGTATTTTGGGAAATATTGTGTGGCTATTTATCTAACCAAGAGTGCCACTGAATTTCCAAGAAAAAAAACAAACAAATTGACCGTAAAGGTTTGCAGGTTCCAAGCACAAATGTCCTACCTTGGTCGTCCTGAGGACCAGAAGCGTCATCATAGGTCCCATAGTGACTTGGAGAGGAGTTGGCAGGGTCAATCGGTGTGGCCTCTTCCTCGTTCATGTCATTCTCCATAAGACGCTGTCGATCATCTGACCCAGAAAAAAAAAAACAACCAACGATATAAGTAATTAATATTCACATCTGATGATCACAAGGGAGAACACAACCAGAAGGGATTTTCACCTTGATCCCCACTATGTACAGGATTGGTTCATCAACCTTGCCTCTGCGAAAAACTCAAATTTCGAAAAACGAAGTTCTACAATCACAAAATATTAGAAATCACCACTTCATTTTGCTGAGGAAATTTTTGCCACTTTCAAACTTCAAACGTCAATTTCCTCAGTTTTACATTTTTATGACTAGAACTGTTTTTCCCTCTATGGTCTTCATTTGAGATCTCATTTAGAAATGCTGAGCACACAGTATGCTCCCAAAATTGTCTGTCAGCCCGTGAGCGTCCGAATCACATTATTCACTTCTTCTTCTGTTGTAATTTATTCCCAGTATCCTTTTTCTTCTTATTCTTCTGCTAGATGTCAAGATTTCTTTATGTCCTTTTTTCCTAAGGGAGGGGGGGGGGGCATGGGTTTGAGGGGGGTCTGCTTCCGAAAAGGGCCTTATAAGCCAAAAATAGAATGTTACAGATGACGCAAAAGACAATGGGCATTGTAACCCGATTTATTCTCTGTTCAATATCTATTTGTGATGACCAAACGAGGTTGTTAGTTGTTCAGAATAAAAATGCCCAGATACAAAGATGTAGCACATTTTATTCTAGAAAATTGTGTTAAAAAATTAATTTGACCTAGACTGGGGTATACGGTCTTTTTGCCTAAAATGGCAGAGAGAGAGAGAGCATTGAAGGTCTATTCTGGGTGAAGATAAAGACGCAGTTATTGTCTGATAGTGCTTGAGGGTGGGAAAGGGTGAGCACTGTTTCTGTCTACTAAATTTCCATTCTCAAATGATATTGTGGATTTGGGCAATGCGAGCGTCTGTTCTGAATGCAATCTCCATATGATTCGCGGGAGGACGGGAGGCGGTGGGGTGGGAGTGGGGGGGTTGGGGGGGGGGGGGGGAAAGGAGGGTAGACAACGCCCACTTATTTCACGTAGTTCATTATTTGGAACATAAGTACACCCAGCAGCCCTCCACAGAGTACATACGCCCAGAGAAGCGGGGGAAGACGCGAGTTGGAAGTTAAGTTTGAACACAGTTTATGAAATCTGCATATGGGGGGGGGGGGGGAGGGTAGTGGAGCAGAGGAGGTATTTCTGGTAGCGCAGCGTACGCTTTTTAATTGCGGTAAGAGATGAAAAAAAAAAACGTTTTGGTGTTGTTTTTTTTTATTTACGTTCAGTCAACAAAATCCGTGTTACTGGAATAATAGGTTATGTCATTGTATCTAATGAAAACAATCACACAGTCCAGGCAAAAAAATTGCTATTTTTTGAAGTTTCAGAACATCAGTGCCTTAGTAACATGCTCTGTTCTGACGGCCGTACCGGGTTAGGGCGGTTAGACAAAATGCCAAAATCTCACATAAACACTTTATGGATGCCCCCTAAGAATCAGTTTAGTAAATAAGAACAAATACAAGAAGAAAAAAAAACACGAAGAAATTGCGTATACTTTTTAGAAGAAAGAAACCAATCAGAGATGACTGAGGAACAGCTGAGATTCCCGATATTGACTATTACTTTATAGCCCGTGTCTCGGCTCATATTTCAGTTATAATTCTGAGTAGTATGTCTGAGTTTGACGCCACTGGCCAAGATCAGTCATTATTGCTGTAAAATGTTTGGAGTGCGATTACAAACACTGGAATTGGCCTTTCGAGACAAAAATTTAATGGATTTTGAGGACATTTTTCGTAACGTCGACGTGATGGTCATTTGAGACGGTGTTTCTGTTCTTCTGTCTGTGACTGGGTTTTGAAAAATAGGACATGGGGGGGGGGGGGGCTGAGGGGGGAGAGAATGTGTCAGTGAGTGAGTAAGTGAGAGTGAGTGTGTGAGTGAGTGAGAGTGAGTGAGTAATAAGTGGCTGTGAGTTAGTGAGTGAGTGAGTGAATTAGTGAGTGAGTGAGAAGGGGAGCGAGTGATTCAGTAAGAAAGACAGAGTGAGAGACGGAGAGAGAAAGAAAAAAAAAGAGAGTGAGCGAGTGAGTGAGTGAATGAGTGAGTGAGTGAGTGTGGATGAGAGAGTGAGTGAGTGATTGATTGAGTGAGTGAGGGAGGGAGTGAGCGAGTGAGAAAGAGAGGGAGTGAGTGAGTGAGTTATTGAGCGAGAAAGTGAGCGAGCCCTGTGTGACTGTGTGTGTGTGTGTGTGTGTCAGAGAGAAGGCGGGGGGGGGGGGGGGAAGACGCATGATGTCTTCTCTGTCTGCACCAACAGGACGACTTGAGGTCATGGACAACTATAGCCCATAAACTTGAAAACAAAGGATTACTGCAGCTTGTAGTACCGTAGCCATGGTGATGGTGACGCCAACGGGGAATAATGGGAGTCGGCGGACGAGGGGGGGAGGGGGGAGGGAGTTAATGGAAAACACTGAAAGATATTTAAAAAATACACAAAAAAAGGACAGGAGACATACTTTTTTTTTAATGAGAGATACCAGAAAATACTATGTTGATAGGAATAGCGAAGACAGTATATTACGACTTCTATTTTAACTTCCAGTCAGCATGATACTAGTGTGGTACTGGTAGCCAAGAGGCAGAACCTCCCAATCTTTATATCAGTTTCTTTAATGTATTATTATTGGATGGCAAAAACTCATCGCATTCAGTTGCCTAGTGTGAGAAGTGCATTGCCACTTGTCATGAAGTTTGCTGAACGGACTACAAAAGGCCAATTTCTATTTATTTATTTATTTACTTGTTTTGTATTTATTTATTTTTTGTTTATTTTTCGTTTATTTATTTCATCTATTTATCATTTGTTATGTATTTATTTAATTTATTTATTAATTAATTAATTTATTTTTTACTTATGAATTATTTATTAATTAATTTATTTTTTGATTTACTGATTTATTTATGCTTTTCTCTGATTGGATATATTTCATCATTTGGCTGACCTGGTCTTTCTCATAGATTATAGTGCACCAGTTTGAGGTCTTTGTTTTTGGGAGGATCACTGTCCTTATCATTAGCGCCTGGTATAATTGTAATACACCATGTAAGACACTGTAAGCCTGCCCCTGAGCATATGGGAGAGAAAGCAGAAAATTTAGGAGTACAACAAAAAAATAAGTATAAATGCATTAAATCAATAGCTTTAAATTTCTGGGTTTTCAGATATTTTTTTCAGGCACCTGCGGACTGAGAAGTTCTAGATTGTTTAGCGTGTGCCCAAATCTAGCATTGGATTAACTGTGTCTTGCAAAATCGAAATTCTGACCTTTAACGTACAGAATAATATCGCCATCGCTCTGAGGCAGGGGTCAACAAACTACGGCGATCCGGCCCGAGAGGTCACTTCGTCCGGCCCGCCACGGTACTTGATTTTGCTTGATAAAACCAAGAATATCTAGAGCTACAGGACGGACAAGCTTCCTTGCAAGTATTGAAAATATTGCTTATGCGGCGCGCGCTTGTAAGTCTGTCAGTTATCCGGCCCTCTGTGAAAAAAGTTTGGTGACCCCTGCTCTGAGGTAATCGCATAATAAGTCATTTTTGACACTTTTGAGACTTTGACGAAAAAACTGTTTCTTTTCCTGTCATTTTGGTGACCTATGCCATTATGATTCTATTGAATTATTACAGTTTCCTATTGCACATTTCTTTTTCTATAACATTATCTGATAGCCCTCACGCTCCGGAATGCAATGAACCGACAGTTGCCTTTTGGCGTAAGTCTGACAAATGCCGTTATTGGTTTTAGGTCTTTCTTTTAGGAGGTTCGCTGTTCTTGGCATTAAAAAAAAAAATTCACACCTTCTTCTTCTCTCTTCTTTCGTTCACCAATCTAAATCTGCAGATTTGTTCTTTTAATAAAATCTACGGTTTTCTGCAGTTCTGGCAGAGCACCATAGAGTTTGATATTCAGGTCGGTGGGTTGGGGCCAATATGTTTCTCGCAGTGCTGAGAGGAGTGTGCAGTTCTGCAATATATGCTCCGTGTTTTGAGGAGACTGGCTGCACTCGCATATGGCAGATGTTCCTATTTTGAACTTGGTGAACATGTGGTGGTGGAGCCTATTGTGACCAGTTCTTAGTCTGAACAATAGTACTTGATCCTCTCTGTTCAGGAGATGATATTTATCCTGTTGGTTTATTTGCTGCCGTCTGTTGTTTTTGATGAGGTTTTTCTTCTCATAGTAGTTTAGGAGGCACTGTGGCTGCTCCAGGCCGGAGCCCTCCTTGGCCAGTTGGTCTGCCTTCTCATTGCCTGGGACTCCACAATGTGATGGTATCCACTGTAGGACTATCCTGCTTCTATTTCCAAGCTGTGTAAAACATTTCTTCAGGTCAAATTCACACCTAACTTTTCTTGTTTTTATTTTTCTTGGTAATGTCTTTGTTCTTTTTGTGGTAGGATTTTTTTCTTTTTAATTTAACCCGGACAGCGGCCTTGTTGGGCCTGCTCTTCTCGACTTCCAACTGCCAAAACATCTTTAACGTGCCCAATGTGCACACGAGACCCTCTGAGTTTTTTGTCCTTATCCGAGAAGACTAGGTGCTCGATCCTACCTACCTTAGGATCAAGGACAGGAATCCTTCTCCCCAGTCCCCCCCCCCCCCCAATTACTCCTTGCTCATGTAATCGCAAGGGGGATAATTATTAAAGGAAAAGGAAAGGTCACACTTTATGAAGAGTTACTTACCCATGGTTATTTGTTTTCCCCCTGTTTTCACTGGGAAAGAGATGAAACCTCAATGGAAAACGTAGCACTGCAATCGATTGAAAACTTCGACGGTGGGATTAATTCATTCTTTTCGTGTACGCGTGTCTTGCTTGGTTACGAGAGCACAGCTGTGCAGTGGAGCTGTGATATGTGTCGCTTTCACTTGATGCTGTAGATCTGGTAAAGAGAGAGAGAGAGAGAGCAACATAGTAATGGGATGTACACAAAAGATGGATGGGTGGATGGGTGGATGGATGTACAAATAGATGGACAGACAAAAAGACCGGCAGATAGATAGATTTAGATAGATAGAGAGATAGATAGGTAGGTAGATAGATAGATAGATAGATAGATAGATAGATAGATAGATAGATAGATAGATAGATAGATAGATAGATAGATAGATAGATAGATAGATAGATAGATAGATAGATAGATAGATAGATAGATAGATAGATAGATAGATAGATAGATAGATAGATAGATAAATAGATAGATAGATGAGGAGGTGGATGAATATATATATATAGACAGACAGACAGATAAACAGATAGACAGATAGATAGATAGATAGATAGATAGATAGATAGATAGATAGATAGATAGATAGATAGATAGATAGATAGATAGATAGATAGATAGATAGATGAGCAGGTGGATGAATATATTATATATATAGACAGACAGACAGATAAACAGAAAAACAGACAGGCAGATAGATAGATAGATAGATAGATAGATAGATAGATAGATAGATAGATAGATAGATAGATAGATAGATAGATAGATAGATAGATAGATAGATAGATAGATAGATAGATAGATAGATAGATAGATAGATAGATAGGCAAGGAATGAAACAGATGGATCAAGGAAAAGACAAACATATAAGCCAATAATGCTTAAGAACTGAGTATAACTATTGTAAGCATAACTGTTATATTATTATATAATACTATCTCTGAGCATGTCATTGTAATCTTTTGTGCTATTTGAACAGGCCGGCCTGAGGATATCCATTAGTTATCAGGAAACATAAGTAGATATGAAATAAATGTAGCCTGTCATAATGTGTTAAGGTTATCTAGACCTGGCAGGTGAGATATTTTTCTGTATTTTAATGTGGCGAGCCGACATTGTTTCGTCCTATCTTCATAGGTTGATTTGCCCCTTATCAGGATGCATAATATATGAATGTCCTTTGATGTTGCAAAGTTTGAAATATTTCCATTTTTATCTACCATTTCAAGTATTCAAGTTTCAAGTTTAAATTTATTGAAGGCCTAAGGCTGGATTTTTATGTGGACTGAAACGTCAACGGAAACGGAAACGGCAAAAACCCTTCAAGTGGTGAAACAGGAAGAATATTTTCATTTGCACGGGAACGCCGTTTCCGAACACATGGAAACACTCTTTCTAATTACTACCTGGTGGATTTTTTTACCTTTCTGTTTCCGCACACATGAAAACCCAGTTATAAGCTCTATTTTCATGTGTATGGAAACGAAAACGTCAAAAATTCACCAAATAGTAAAGAGAAAGAGTGGTTCCATGTTCAGTTTTCGTGCACGTGAAAAACATTCTTTCGTTTCCCACTACTTGAAGGGTTTTTGACGTTTCCATGGCCGTTTGCTTTTCGGTACATATGAAAACCCAGCTGAATGGCCAATTCAAAATATGCACAAGAAAGATGTATCAGCGAGTATGTATGTATTGAGAGGTTTCGCCACCGACCAATTTGCACTTCGAGACACCGGAGGCTCCACGACACCACTGTTAGCGCTATAGCATGGAGCGGAAAATAGGTCGCTGCGGAAAACAATACCCGGTTGTGCATTTTCACGGGGTGTAAGAACTTACGAACACCTCTGTATAGTTTCAAAGGCCCAAAAAATATAAACAAACCACAGTAAACAGATATATGCACTCTCTTTGATGAACGGTCTCTTTCAATTCTTGTTTACCGCAGCGACCTAGTTTCGCGGTTTTAGCGGAAGTGAGGTCTCTCTATAAGTACACACTCTCTGGATGTATGTGCAGAGAATTTGCAAATGAAAATAAAAGAAGACCGCACTCGGTCATTCACTCTCTATGCTTCTTGCCGCCTGGGACAGTATTTATTTAACGATATACAATAAAATTTCACTTGACTGATAAATGCCAGCAACAAGTATCATTCTTCAGTACAGCATCAACATTTCTTAGCTATAGAATTTCATGCATGGTAAAACCCTTTTTAACATGGGTGGGTTTGTGAGTGGATGCAAATGCTTGATGATTTTATCATTATATACGAGTGGCCAAACCGCGGCTCCCGAGACACATGCGGCTCTTTGGCCTTCAATATGCGGCTGATGGAAATATGTTGGCTAAGCTAATTTTTTTTTTTCATCATAATTAATACAAATGTCACTGAAATGTAAATCGGCACCTTCTTCTTAGATGTTGCCGCAGTTCATTACCGTATTTAATACGTTCAGTATAGTTTTTTAAAAATCATCAGTCAAGCTTTTGAAAACATTTGATATGCATATGTGTACTTGGTGATTACTGAAACTAATACAAATTAATTAACTGTTTAGAAAACGTCATACATGTGTTCATATCTTGTGGCACTCCAACATCTGAAGTTTATCGTATGTGGCTCTTACTTTAAGCAAGACTGGCCACTCCTGTTTATCATACCATCCCCACACAGCCAATATACACGTTTTGATATCTAAACTTCCTGCTACAGAAGTGTTTGTTTGTTGTTGATGATGGTGTTACTGTTGTTGCTGTTGTTGTTATCGTTGTTGCTAAACTTGGGAGTGAGTAATTTCAAGATATATTTCTTGTAAAGTGTACGTAAATCTAAGACTTCCAATCATCAAAACAATTGAAACAATATTATGAAACTATTACAGACCTATCAGGAAGACAGTAATAGACAAGGGGAGAGAACAGGAGAGTGGGGGGACAGAAAAAGAGACAGAAAGAGAGAAAGAAAAGGAGAGAGAAAGACAGAGACAAAGAAGACAGACAGAGAGAGAGAGAGACCGACAGACACAGAGAGAGAGAGAGAGAGAGAGAGAGAGAGAGAGAGAGAGAGAGAGAGAGAGAGAAAGAGTGAAAGAGAAAGAGAGAGACAAATAGGGGGGGGGGGAAGAGAGACGGAGAAAGCAGTCAGGAATGGAGGACGATGAGGGAGCAAACACAGGTTACAACCATTGACTTGTACAACAACACGCGTAGATGGGTTTTATGATCCTTGTGTGTGTTGGGGGTGGGGGTGGGGAGGCGACGAATGCCTCCTGTTTTATAGTGAATATCAACACGCCCATTGTCATTAATAAGGCTTTGAACAACTTAACATAAGAAGGACCTCGCACACTGAGCCTAACAGAGACATACTTGACGCCGTGCGTTATGGGCCTGTTTGTGCGTGCTTGTAATAAGAAAAGAACAAAAAATAACAACATACTGGCGAAACTTACTTGAATCCTTGTCGTCATTCACATAATTATTCCCTCGAGGAATCTGGCACGTTGAAGCAATAATAATATAATGTGCAGTTGGATCACTATTCCCATTATCAGACATATCAGATTCATCAACAGGTCAGGCATGGGCCCATGGTTGTACGTGTATTACTTTGAAAACCTATATACCACAGAATAAGCCACGAGTAATACACGTTTCTGGTCCCCATAGCCACAGAATAAGCCTCGCGCTATGTATCTTTATAATACCCACAACAACGGAATAAGCCGCATGTTATATTTATCTTTATAGTGTCCACAACCACAGAACAGGCCACATATTTATGATATATCCTTTTAGTACTCACAACCAGAGAATAAGCTGGTTGTGGTACCCATAATCATAGAACAAGCCACATGTTATATATCTTTATAGTGTCCACAACCACAGAACGGGCCACAAGTTGTTGATCTTTTAGTACCCACATCCACAGAATAAGCTAGTTATGGTACCCACAAGCACAGAACAGCCACAAGTTAAATATCTTTATTGTGTCAACAACCACAGAACGGGCCACAACTTGTTGATCTTTTAGTACTCACAACCACAGAACAAGCTAGTTATGGTACCCACAAGCACAGAACAGCCACAAGTTAAATATCTTTATAGTGTCCACAACCGCAGAACAGGCCACAAGTTGTTGATCTTGTAGTACTCACAACCACAGAATAAGCTAGTTATGGTACCCACAAGCACAGAACAGCCACAAGTTAAATATCTTTATTGTGTCAACAACCACAGAACAGGCCACAAGTTGTTGATCTTTTAGTACTCACAACCACAGAATAAGCTAGTTATGGTACCCACAAGCACAGAATAGCCACGAGTTAAATATCTTTATTGTGTCAACAACCACAGAACGGGCCACAGCTTGTTGATCTTTTAGTACTCACAACCACAGAATAAGACAGTATCCACAATCACCGAATAAGGTACATTGCTATAACGATATCTTTTTAGTTTCCCCAACTGCAGAATAAGCCAGACTTTACATATCTTTTAGTATCCTTGTTGTGCCTGACTCATGTATGTTATGAAAATCTACACAGTCAGCCAGAGCAGGTGTGCCTTTAACCTTCTATTCTAAATAGGTCGCCAGGTGTGGCCAACAGCAAATGTGCTCTCACTCTCAATGATGTTTTCTTAGGGGCCATGTCAACAGCTTGAGGGTACATTGCACGCTGGTCCTATACCCGCGGAAGTTATGACATGCAAATAGATACATAATTATTGTACTGTTAAGCCAAATTTGACAAAATTTCGCTGTCGCTTTAGATATTAACCCTAGGAGATACACATGTGATATCGTGGTCTTATTAATAGGTTTTCTTAGAAACGGCCACAAGAGATTTATAATAGGATTGAAAATTGAAAATATGTTAAATGAATATTTCAAAACGTACATTCTTAGCCTAATATTCTTGTGTAAGCTCTTCGATTGGCCCAGTTAAAGCATAAAGACAACGTTGTCAGAGACTGACTAGAAACAATTAAATAAGGCCTAGTTTTCTCCTGAGAGTTGGCCTACGGATTTAACGGGGCCTCGTGCATAGGGCAAAATTAATGGCCCGTTAACCCTTTAGTGCTGGTGGCGCGCCGAGTCAAGTCTGTTTTGTCTCTCTTTGGATATGAGATGTGGACTGCGCAGTTAAAGGGCACCTTGCGCATCAGTAAGACGGAACACAAGTTTGTCTCACTGGCTCGGGCGCGACAAAACTGTCTTGAGGCAGCTGGAGGAAAAAGAGACCTGGTGCACAATCAAAAAAGGACGCAAAGCAGAGATTTGACTCAGTGTGCCAGCAGCCTTAAAGACTTACCACAGTTGCACGTGCTCACTAGATCTAGATCTAGGTCTTATTCTGTTGAGTTCAGTGATCGAGTTCATCATTCGTGTGTGACAAGCAAAGAGCCAAAACACGGTGACTTCGCTTTCAGCAGTTTCGCCGAATGACACCAGTCGAGAATAATTATGTCAGAAACCCTCCTAGCGTCTATTACAGCTCATAGTCCTTCCGCTTTCGTCTCCTTTCGTTCTCCATTGCAACTCAAGTCTTTCAACAACAACAACAACAATAACAACAAAATGCCGAACCGAAACAAACGAAACGAACCAGAGGCCACCGTGTCTAGGTTGTTACTTATTTATACGACTAGGCTAGTGTGCAGCAGCTTTGATACAAGGTATGAAATGGGACATGCTTGTGTTAGTGGATCTATGTATAGTGTCACCCAGCTGTTACACAAACTGCTAGCGTATGCGAGAGGACGAAAACACGCTCAAGTCACTTTAATGTCATTCTACGGTCTGAAGAACTGGAGTAATGAAAACCATTTAGAGCGACTGTGCACGAAATCAAGTCTGTTTTGTTTTGTGGCAAATTTTGACTCCAACTTGAGTTCAGGCAATTTTGACGCATACTTGAATTCAGGCAATTTCGACACATACTTGAATTCAGGCAATTTTGAGGCATACTTGAATTCAGGCAATTTTAACTCGAATTCAGGCTGTTTTCGTTCAATCTCACTAATACGCGAGGTCCCCCTTAACTTCATAGATCACATCTCATGCTAAAACAGATTTGACTCAGTGAACAAAAGCTCTCATGTGACCTTAACAAAACCGTATCTTACGCAATTTTTAAGGCCTGACGCTCATTAGCCGATTTTCATTGGCAGACTAGTTGGATAGTGATGTCATAACATTGAGTTTCAGTGGGGTTCAACTAGTCGGCTTGTGTCTGATATATCTCATTGAAACAGCGTCGTGACGTCACCATCCCATCTAGCTGTCTGATCAAAGGTGTTACTGGTGCTCCCCTAGGCTTCTACACAAGGATAAATAAAGGCGATATCAAAATAAATGAACTCAAAATAAATGAACTCTTGTCCTCTCTCAGCTTTTCATTGTTGGCAGAGTAACAGACACTTGAACTACTCCCAAAAGGACAACCAAACCGCCTTGTCCATTTCTCACCTCTCTATATGAAATTCTTTCGGATCTAATGCAGTAAACGCATTCAGATTGAAAAGCCCCTTCCATGATGCGTAATGTTAATGCGTTTTGCACACTAACTACGGACCGAAACTGCAGCAGGTACAGAAGACTTGCGTAGTGTTAAAATACGCACCTTACTATTTCACCGTGGGTATGAGTTTGAGTTTGAGAAAGCGCGTCAACACGATAACGGCCGTATTGTGCTAGGAACAAGCAAAAACGATAGAAAGAATATAACAGAATGATGGGCCACAAGAAGACCCGTCTAGAATCGGCTATTAACCAACTGCATTTCACTGTGGACATTTCCATGGGGACTTGTAGATTAACGCACTATGGAAATGAAAAGTGCGCTTGAATTCCGCAAGACACATGGGTGAAAGAAAATCGTACGTGATAGTGTCTCTTCGTGGACATCTACCTTAATTAACATGGCATAAATAGTCAAAATTTTTACTTCAAGCTTTGTCACAACACAATCGGCAGTGTAACCCCTCCTCCTTCCTCTAAGTTTAACGCCCTAAACTAAAAAAAAAAAATTCAACAAGTCACGCGACCTTAGTCCTTCCTTGTTCCAACTCCACTTTTTTGCACAGCCCTGCGTTAAACGTATTGCAGCTTTGGTATTGTGATAAGGAGTTAGAATAAATCGGAACTGTGAAATTGCTTGATGAGTGTCACAACGCATTTCAAACAAGAGTTAAAGTGTGCACTTGTTGTACCTCTTGTACATACCAAAACGTCTCCACTTTTCAGAAAAATGGAGATAGAACAGACAAGAACCACGGTCAGTGGAGTGCCCATTATTCGACATTGAGAAGAAGAGGATCTGAAGACACAAGATAATATGCAAGATCGTTTTAGCCCTCCACAATTTGCTTCAACGAGACATGATAGCTAGATTATGTGCCATATTTTATTAAGGTTCCTTGCCATGTTACTTCATGTGATAAGCCTGTAATTGAATTTTCATATGTACTAAATGTGTAATATGAATATGTAATATGTAATAATAAAAATTTTAATATGTAATGACGCGATAGATGTGTGAATCATGTAATGAACTCTTAAACGCTCTGTGAACGTGAATTAGACCCATGGGATAATAAAGTGAACCTTATTTTATCTTATCTTATCCTTATTAATGTGCATACATAACTCGGTGGATCATCTGTGGGCTGTGGGAGGGGCACTTTGTACATGTCTGAAATGAATTGTGCTGAGCTGTGGCTGCATTTTCAAAGTTAGCCAGTTTTGCCGACCTCTGTTCGAGAATTGCCATCGGGGTGTGGGCTGTATTTCATGACACACAGACCCATCAGACCCATGACACTTGGTCTGCCTGCCCGGTTCAACCCTAATAGTAATACATCGAACTTTGTCACCAGACATTTTGCTTTTTTTTCTTTTCTTTTTAATAAAGTTATGATTGTAAGTTATTTGACAAGCACTTTGACATTAGCTGCTATCCTTGAAGAACGTACTCTCCAAGCTAGAGAGGGTTTGAGTTTGGGCTTCAGCTTGGAGAATGCACGTCTACTCGATCACGGTCATATTGTGCAAGGACAAAGCAAGACGACAGACAGAATATAATAGATCAATAGGATAAGAGCACATTCTCATTGAAATAAATATATATAAAGAAAAAAAAGTGAATTTTTAAGAATTTCTTACACTAATGTTACATTTTATACTGAAAAAAAAAACCAAAGTAAAAGGAAAAAGAGAAAATATAAAAAACGTTCTGTGTACGATACAATTATTATTATTTCATATAACCAACGTTGTTGAGAAGATGTCATTCAATGTCTAAAGTTATATATTTGGAAGATTTAGTGATTTGTCATTGAAAAAAAAAATCCTGATAAATATTTATATCATGGCATCTAATTAGTAATGAAATTTAAATTCAGTTTCTACAATTTCCAGAATTTTTGGAACCAAGACACTCTCTGTGCCTGGGCAAACAGAGAGTTACCTTTAGTGCCCCAGCACCTAACAGTGAGCAAACCAAGCCGACCAAAAAGAAATCTTACCTGTCAAAACAGCAGTTGACATCCACGCCAGTCAGAAATACATGTTTTACTGAAACGCTTGGTGCATTGGAGATATAATATGTTTATCATTATTTGACAATCACTTCCATATAAATTATCTCGTCTCTTTTGTGATTATATCTCACTTTTCCACGTATTTTTATATTGATGATGGCGTATGATATAGGATGATACTTGTGGAAAAAACAAGCCAAAAGAGCACTATTATAGGCCTAGAATTGTTTTCCTCTGAAGCATAGGTGAAAGAATGTCCCACTTGTGATTATATTGATACATACTGATAATATGATACTGATTGCTTAATGTTCCTTCACTATTATAATCACGTTGACTAGACCCTATGGCCCCTCGTCGTAATGTTGTCTGTATGTGTGTATGTGTGAGAATGTTGGAGTGTGTGTGGGAGACTGTGCATGTGTGTGTGTGTGTGTGTAAGAGAGAGAGAGAGAGAGAGAGAGAGAGAGAGAGAGAGAGAGAGAGAGAGAGAGAGAGAGAGAGAGAGAGAGAGGGAGAGAGAGAGAGAACAATTTGCAGTCAATTTCCGAAAATTTGTTGGTGCTAATTTTGCCCAGGAAAAAGTTCTTATAACTGACTACCTAACCCAAACCCCAACCCTGTTCGGGTCCTTAAGATTTCTGAAATTTTGTCATGCTAATGAAACCTAATTTGACCTCATGGTCTATACAGTCACTACCTTAAACTGTTCATTTCCTTCTCTTTATCTTTGACTAAACTCATTATTTAAAGTTGATAGCGATACCCATGATTAATAAAACTCTAACGTCCACAGATAATTGAACACGACATTAGTTATAAACAATGTAATGTTTGTTGTTGTTGTTATCGTGTGTGGGCAGTTAAAAGCTTGGCGTAGGATAGGTAAATACCCACCCACCTTATGCACACGCCCCTACACACAAAAAACACACAAAAACATACGCATACATAAAATTACATACATACATATCAAATTTGTTTATTTCCATTAAATACATGTCAAATGTACCCGTACAATATCTTACTGGAAAAACAATACTTCACATCGTACAGAAGCGGAAATACATGCTATGGTCCCTTTCGTTCTTGCTCTCCAAATCTCCTTCTCTGGTAAAATATTAGAGTTGATACAATATTATTTCACTTTATGCTAAACTACCTCTGACGTACTTTCTTGCTCTCAGCTTCCATATGTTAAAAGAGCCTATGCCACTGCTAACACTGCAGTATTTTGCTATAAATTTTGCTTCAATTTTACTGAGGCCAAGTCTACATAGTCCACTTTTTACTCTCTTGTGGACGTGACCTAATGAACCAAAGATCAAAAGAATTATTTCACAGTGATATCCTAGTGAATTAATTTCCAGACACAAGGGATAGTATTTATCAAATTTCGACTGATAGCACCTGTCAATGAAGGCATCGAATGGGATAGATATTTCAACAAGCTTTACTGCCTACATACATACATACATACATACATACATATTTCAAGAACTTTATTGACTATATGATTTTACATGCAATGAATACATCCATTTACACAATCACATATTCAACCATCTTCAGCTGTACAACACACCAATATATTCCGTACAATAGACATTACATTTTGTACATTATTTCAATCAGATTAAATTATACCTTCTCTTCCATACTCTTTGCGAACCTATAATTGCGCTAATGCTGATAAACTTGCACATGCTAGTTGACTGCCTATTGCTGAAACCTAGCATTTTTAACCCTGATGCGGCTTTGTTATGAACAGTCCCCAATGCTCCCACGATAATAACAATGATTCTACAGTGGTAGCCCTTGTCATTTTGTTTTTACATTTCGAGAATTTTATTGACTATATGATTTTTCACATGCAATGAACAATCCAATTGCATAATCACATATTCAACATAATATATCAGCTTACAAGCATACCAACAACTTAAATAGTGTAATACAATGAAACTGTATACATACATACATATCAATATCTTTATTTCTCTATAATACATTACAAGTAATGTAACATCATAGAAAAATGATGATGAGAAATACATCAAAATGGATGGTAGCATGCTGGATGCAGGTAAACAGGAAACAAGACTCATGAAGAATATTGAAATAATGATATAAAAGGATAATGACACAGTACATAGATTATAGAGGATGGGATTTACAACGGCGTTTCCATATGTGATGGGATGAGAATATTGCACTATTGCTTAAGTATTTGCAGAGACCCCTGATTTCATATTTTCTGATATTTAGTTGGAACAATCCTTTAGAAAATTTTTTATGAATGTGGCCCAGACTGCCAACAATCAAAACAATTACACGGGTATTAAAGCCCATTTTGTTTATCTCCATACTGAGGGGGAAATATTTATTAAATTTATTTTGGTAGCAGTTTTCAATATGGGCATCAAAACAGACTGCAACCTCTACAAGCCATACTCTTTTGTGTTCACGATCAATAATTGTAATATCAGGCCTGTTGGCAGTGGTGTCAAAATTTTCTTGGGTGTTATCAAAATGAGCTGGCCTTAAAGGTGTGTCTTTTTTCAATGAAACATGCGTGTTCCTTTTGTACACATCACTTACTTTCTCAAAGATCTTATTGACAACTTTGTTGTGTCTTTGCTGGTAAAGCGGCTTCAGTTTTTTACATCCATTCAAAACATGGGATACTGTCTCAGCATAGAAATTACAGAGTTTACATGTTTTTGAATGACTGTTTGGATAGTATGTGTGCAAAAGACTCTCACATTCAAGCACTTGCATCCTCCCTTTCACACAAAACGTTCGTACTTTATCACTTATTTTGTGGTTGGTTAAAAATTTACAAGATACAGTGTAATCAATGTTGTTCCCATTTTCTCTAATTATTCTTCCTTGTGATTTCAAACTTTTGAGTTCTTCAACAACATTATTTAGTTTCACATTTTTATAACATTTTTGAAATTTCACATGATCATGAAGAGAAAAATTAACATCATCATCAACCTCGACATTGTATTTAAAGATATTGTTAGATTCCTGTAGTTCAATTTTTTCTCTGGCACACACCTCCTGGAGGTTGACCCAATTTGATTTTGACCAGTTGACCTTGCTTTTCTTATTAAGTTGACCATTTTCTTTTAGTTCATATCCTGCAAAATTTATATTTTCTCCATCACTCTCTACTTTTGACACTTTTCTTTTAGTCATATGCAAATCAAGTGACTGGGTCGCAGCATTTTTGACTAAAACATCATCATTATTCAACATTTCTAGGTGAAAGGCAAGGTGTTTAGCGTGGTATAAAATGGCAGGATTAGGAACTCCGAGACCCCCTTGGGCTCGTGGACTGAAAAAGAAATTTCTAGATGTAGATTCATTTAGACCCAGCCATGTTCTAACATTGTTTACAATTTCATCTTCGATCTCCTGTAGGTGTTTTTCAGTAAAGATTAAATTAGAAAAGTAGAATAGCACAGGGCTAATACACATGGGGCTTAATAGTTGGAGTTTAGCAGATGATGGCAATGGGGCAAGACTGATTCTTGTCATGTTTGTTTTGAATTCGGCTATCACAGAGTATACCTGGGAAATCCCACTGGTGTTTTGGATATTAATGTCATGACCCAAATATTTATAGCTATTTACTTTTGTCAAAACAGGAATGCTCTGATCTTGCACTTTAACATCAACATTTGTTTTGCTGTTTGCCCAGTTATTTCCCGTGCGCTGTCCAAATGTAACGGCACACTTTCGTGGCTTTACATCCATACCAGTGGTGTTCAAAAAAGTACTGGTCTTATTTGTCATTTTTTCATATCGTTGATGTTTGCACTTAAAAGACTTACATCATCAACATAGCCTTGAATAGGGTTAGGTACTTGATATGGTGGGAAACTTTGTTCAACCCATCTTAACCAACAGTCAATCCCCTGTTCAAAAAGTGTTACAGACCATGGGCAACCTTGGATTATCCCCTTTTCCCGAACAATTTTGTCTGTGACCCCTTTGCCAGTTTTAACCTGAAAACTAGACTCACTATAGATGTCTTTAGTTATATTAATATATAAGTCAGGGTAGCCATATCGTTTAAGTTCATTGAACATAATCTGGTGGTCAATACTTCCAAAAGCGTCTTTGATGTCAACAAAACATAGGCATATTTTTGAGGTACAATGTAAGAAGTCACTTATGGCTGTCTTTGAACAGAAAACGTGTTCCTGGAGACCATTACGTGGCAGCGATCCCTTTTGTCTCGGTGACAGGCGCTGAGTAGAGGCGATCCACGGCATCATCCGCGACTGTATGAGTTTCATAAACAGTTTATAAGAAGAAGGCATACATACATACATAAATACATACATACAGACAGACATACATACATACATACATAAATACATACATACAGACATACATACATAGCAGTATCTTTATTTCTCTATAATACATTATAATACAAGTAATGTAACATCATAGAAAAATGATGATGAGAAATACATCAAAATGGATTATAGCATGCTGGATGCAGGTAAACAGGAAACAAGATTCATGGAGAATATTGAAATAACGATACAAAGGGTAATGACACAGTACATAGATTATAGAGGATGGAATTTACAACGGCGTTTCCATATGTGATGGGATGAGAATATTGCACTATTGCTTAAGTATTTGCAGAGACCCCTGATTTCATATTTTCTGACATTTAGTTGGAACAGTCCTTTAGAAAAATTTTTATGAATGTGGCCCAGACTGCCAACAATCAAAACAATTACACGGGTGTTAAAGCCCATTTTGTTTATCTCCATACTGAGGGGGAAATATTTATTAAATTTATTTTGGTAGCAGTTTTCAATATGGGCATCAAAACAGACTGCAACCTCTACAATCCATACTCTTTTGTGTTCACAATCAATAATTGTAATATCAGGCCTGTTGGCAGTGGTGTCAAAATTTTCTTGGGTGTTATCAAAATAAGCTGGCCTTAAAGGTGTGTCTTTTTTCAGTGAGACATGCGTGTTCCTTTTGTACACATCACTTACTTTCTCAAAGATCTTATTGACAACTTTGTTGTGTCTTTGCTGGTAAAGCGGCTTCAGTTTTTTACATCCATTCAAAACATGGGATACTGTCTCAGCATAGAAATTACAAAGTTTACATGTTTTTGAATAACTGTTTGGATAGTATGTGTGCAAAAGACTCTCACATTCAAGCACTTGCATCCTCCCTTTCACACAAAACGTTCGTATTTTATCACTTATTTTGTGGTTGGTTAAAAATTTACAAGATACAGTGTAATCAATGTTGTTCCCATTTTCTCTAATTATTCTTCCTTGTGATTTCAAACTTTTCAGTTCTTCAACAACATTATTTTTAGTTTCACATTTTTATAACATTTTTGAAATTTCACATGATCATGAAAAGAAAAATGAACATCATCAACCTCGACATTGTATTTAAAGATATTGTTAGATTCCTGTAGTTCAATTTTTTCTCTGGCACACACCTCCTGGAGGTTGACCCAATTTGATTTTGACCAGTTGACCTAGCTTTTCTTATTAAGTTGACCATTTTCTTTTAGTTCATATCCTGCAAAATTTATATTTTCTCCATCACTCTCTACTTTTGACACTTTTCTTTTAGTCATATGCAAATCAAGTGACTGGGTCGCAGCATTTTTGACTAAAACATCATCATTATTCAACATTTCTAGGTGAAAGGCAAGGTGTTTAGCGTGGTATAAAATGGCAGGATTAGGAACTCCGAGACCCCCTTGGGCTCGTGGACTGAAAAAGAAATTTCTAGATGTAGATTCATTTAGACCCAGCCATGTTCTGACATTATTTACAATTTCATCTTCGATCTCCTTTAGGTGTTTTTCAGTAAAGATTAAATTAGAAAAGTAGAATAGCACAGGGCTAATACACATGGGGCTCAATAGCTGAAGTTTAGCAGATGATGGCAATGGGGCAAGACTGATTTTTGTTATGTTTGTTTTGAATTCGACTATCACCGAGCATACCTGGGAAATCCCACTGGTGTTTTGGATATTAATGTCATGACCCAAATATTTATAGCTATTTACTTTTGTCAAAACAGGAATGCTCTGATCTTGTACTTTAACATCAACATTTGTTTTGCTGTTTGCCCAGTTATTTCCCGTGCGCTGTCCAAATGTAGCGGCACACTTTCGTGGCTTTACATCCATACCAGTGGTGTTCAAAAAGGTACTGGTCTTATTTGTCATTATATTCACATCGTTGATGTTTGCACTTAAAAGACTTACATCATCAACATAGCCTTGAATAGGGTTAGGTACTTGATATGGTGGGAAACTTTGTTCAACCCATCTTAACCAACAGTCAATCCCCTGTTCAAAAAGTGTTACAGACCATGGGCAACCTTGGATTATCCCCTTTTCCCGAACAATTTTGTCTGTGACCCCTTTGCCAGTTTTAACCTGAAAACTAGACTCACTATAGATGTCTTTAGTTATATTAATATATAAGTCAGGGTAGCCATATCGTTTAAGTTCATTGAACATAATCTGGTGGTCGATACTTCCAAAAGCGTCTTTGATGTCAACAAAACATAGGCATATTTTTGAGGTACAATGTAAGAAGTCACTTATGGCTGTCTTTAAACAGAAAACGTGTTCCTGGAGACCATTACGTGGCAGCGATCCCTTTTGTCTCGGTGACAGGCGCTGAGTAGAGGCGATCCACGGCATCATCCGCGACTGTATGAGTTTCATAAACAGTTTATAAGAAGAAGGCAGAAGGGAGATGGGTCTCCAGTCTTCAATGTTGTTGACATCTCCGTTTCTCTTTGGTATCATTGTGATGATGCCGTGTTTCCAATCAGGTGGTACGCGCTGGTGGGTCAAGCAAATGTTGAAGATCACTGTAAAGATTGGGGCAAGTTTATTTACTTTTTTCTTAATTGTGTCGTACGTGACGCCATCAGCGCCGGGGGATTTCCGTGTTGGTAGTGTTTTTATCGCTGACGTCACTTCGTCGACTGTAAATAAGTCGGTGTGAGGCAGCCAATCCGGTGGTGGTATGCTGAACTCGTTGTCCCAAGGTTGTTCGGTGAGGGGTGTGTCAAGTTTACGAGCACACCTTGACCTGAAATGTTTCTCTACTGTGGAGATATCGATTTCACAGCTATTACTGGAAACAATGCAATCGTTTTTGATAATATCCATGGCTCTTTTTTTTATCCTTGTCTAATACAACGAGCAGTTCTTCCTTTGATAACCTTTTGTTGTTGTTGTCTGTTGATCTGTTAGATTTATTTCGAAAGAAAGGACACAGTTCAGTTCTTAAGAAAAACATTGTTTGTTGAATGAATGCGGTGAGCGATTGTCGTTCGTTTTCGATGTTTGATGTTGTGTCTTTCGCATGTTCTGGCGTTTCTTCTGGTGTTACGACATACATACATACATACATACATACATACATACATACATACATACATACATATAGGGTCTTTATTTCCACTGAAATACATTACAATTGCATGTACTGATACAATATAAATAAACATTGCATCTGTGTGGAAATTGTGGCTGTGATAGGCTAGGAGTAGATGGAAGGCTGTCTGTGAAAGATGGGAACTCAAGAGTTGCACAGTAGGGCTTGTTCAGTAAGGTGTTAAAAATCAATAGCTTTGAAATGATGTTTACATCGCTGCTTCCATGCCTGGTATGATCCAATGATGGCGCTTAAGCTACAGTAACTGCTTAGAAAGTTTGCCTCTGTTCTGCTTACATCCAACTTCAGTAGCCCAGTTTTAAATTTCTGATGCACAATGCCCAAAGTTCCTACGATCAACACAATAACCTCACACTGATATCCTGTATTATTGATGTCAAGAGACAATGGGAAATACTTGTTGAATTTTTCTTGGTAACATGTGTTTATGTGTGCATCAAATGGAACTGATATTTCAACAAGTTTTGCTTTTTTCTGTTGGTGGTTTATGATGGTGATATCAGGTCTCGTGTGTGTTTGCTGGAAAACGTCTGTATGTGATTGTTGGTCTGTGAGGAAATGACTACGCTTAATCACAGTGTCCCTCATAACAGTCTTTTCTTTGTTAAACCAGGCAATTTTTGCGTGAATAATGTCCACAATTCTGTTGTGCCTGCTCTGGTATATTTTCTGCTGTTTCGTGCAGCCGCTCAGGACGTGGAAGGCGGTTTCTGTCGGGTGGTTGCAGATCTTGCAGCTCTTGGTGTATGTCTGAGGGTAGTAGATAGATAAGAGGCTTTCACATTCCAAGAGCTGCAATCTGCCTCGACACACGAACGATCGTAACTTGTCATTTATTTTGTGGTTTGTCAAGGCTGCGGCAGAATGTTTATAGTCTGCTTTAGTGGCCTCTCTCACTATTCTGCCCTGTGAGGATTTGCTGACGAGGTCTTCATGGAATGCTCTGACCTTGAGTGTCTTGTAGGCCATGTAAAAGGCCTCAGCGGATCTGAACGATAATGTTGTTTCTTCGTCTGCCTGTATCTGCATAATGAAGTCGTGGCCTTGTTGTAGTAGGCCGATGTTCTCACGATAACACATTTCGTGGAGAATGATCCAGTCTGATTTTGTCCAATTCACTTTGGAGTTTTTATTGACATTGCCTTTGCAATCAATTGCATAACCAGCAAAGTTCGGATGATCGTTGCTAGTTTCTTCCGCCTTGCGTTTCGACATATGGAGTTTTAAGGACCTTCTTGCTGTTTCTTTGACATACGGGTCGTCGTTATTAAGGAGAGACAGGTAGAAGGACATGTGTTTTGCGCAGTAGAGGACATGGGGGTTAAGCAAGCCAATGCCACCCATGGATCTTGGAGTGAAGAAGAATGCTCGTGTTGAAGACGAGTTTAAGCCTAGCCAGGTTCGTGCGGACCAGACTATTTTGTCCTCTAGGTGTTTCAAATTGGCCTCTGTGAAGTGCAGGTTTGGGAAGTAAAAAGTCAATTTTGACATGCACATCACGTTCACTGCCGAAAGTTTGGCTGATGTCGGTAGCACTGATTTGTCAATCTGGTCTATGGTTTTATCAAAGTCACTTATAATGCTATTCACCTGTTGTTGACCACTGGTGTTGGTAATGTTGATGTCATGCCCCAGGTAAGTATACATACATACATACATACATACATACATACATACATACATACATACATACATACATACATACATACATACATACATACATACATACATACATACATACATACATACATACATACATACATACATACATACATACATACATACATACATACATACATAAATACATACACACATACATACATACATACATACATACATACATACATACATACATACATACATACATACATACATACATACATATATACATACACAAAGACACACATTCTAACTTTCTCACACATGCACACTCTCTCTCACCCACTCACACGCACTCATACCCAACACATGCACACACTATGACTGTATTCTGTCCACATTGTCCAGATGACCACCACTGTATCTTAAATATGAAAAAGCTTTGTGAAATTATTTGTCAGTTAATGCTAAGAAACGCAGTGTGAAGAAATGCAGATCGAAAAAGGAGAGTAAAAAAAATATAACCTAATGAGAAATAAACTTAAATCAAATAAATTAGGATGATATTTATGTACACAAACGGAAAATACAGACAGAATCTTGCGTTTAACTTACCTGTTTGTCCAGTGACACATACCATTTGTGTAACATATAATTGTATTCAGCGTGCTTAGCCAAACGTAATGACATGCACTGTGCAGCAGAGCTATAACTGCTATATTTTATACCGGTTGGAAACGTAATTATTGACGTAATTGGTGCGCTCTGTCGTAAGTGTTCTGCCTGTCGCTTAGAAATACATTTAACTGCATTTGTCATGGCAGAAACATCTGGTGAAACATTCTGGTCAAAAGTATCCTGCATTTTATCTTACTATAATGGAAATAGAGGGTGAATATGTAATGACGAAAGGATTTTTAACCCCCGAGCCTTAAATTCTACAATATATCATATCACGCATAAAAAGACGTAAAAGTGTATATATGGAGATAGTTTAAAAGGTCTTGAAGTTCGCTTTATTCTTAATACTTTTGTTGATTTTTAGCCACAATTGAGTTGAACAGAAGAAACAAGAAAGTATTCCGACATTTTGAGCCGTGAGAAAAAAACGGCAGCCGGTGAACACAACTCACCATTTTTCTTTGTTCGGCTTTACTCCCGTTCGTACAGCAGCGCTTCCTTTCTTTGTTTTTTTTCTATTGGGGAATGAGCGTAATCTGCCGTAAACGTAGCCACTGCCAACAAAGGATTTCCTTCGAGTAGGATTGAAAAAGCATGACAGGAAATTTCGTTCTGCCCCTCAGTTTACACTTTGGTGACCGAAACTCAACTTTAACTATCACATCTATGTATTCCCCTATACCTAGCCTACACAGCGGGCCAACCCAACTAGTAAAAATAAAACAGAGATGAAGTATACCAGACGTGAAAATTTTGAGACTTAATTAATATTCCTGGCGCTCTCATGAAACCCGCACATGTGAGAAGGAACAAATTTTATAGCATGCGGGTTTGGGTTCTCTGATAACAGAAATGGTGCTGTGAATTCTTTGAACCGCGTAGGAAGGTATGTTTTTATTATTATTGTTATTATTATTATTATTATTATTATTTTCTGATAGCAGTCCATAGATATACTCTACTGAACGTATCAGCCGCTCTCTGGCGTCTCCTGGTGTATTGTTTTTTGTTTTTTGTTCCTTTTCTTTCAGCAGTCACCTCTTGATCTTTTTTTCATAGGCTTACGGTCTCTTTAGTTTGTAAAAAGCTGTTACCACAGCGTGGCCTCATTTGGCTTACAAGTGGCAAACGTTTCAATGTCAGAAAGTGTCGCTGCTTTTGAAAAGGCATAATTTCAAAGGCTGTTGTTACTTGTGCGTACACATCCCAAGCATTCTGCGCTAGGGGCGCGTACGGATGCGTACCTATCCCTAACCCCGCCCTTATCCTCAACTCTAAATCTTATCGAATCCCTAACTCTGACCCCTGCCCTTTCAACCCCCCCGCCCCCCCCCCCCCACACACACAAAGGAAATCTGAAAGAAAAATTAATTAAGACTGTTGTTAGGACTGTTTCCAGAGGAGCTCTCTAGCCCTGGGGTCACAAAAAGGCTTTACAATACTTACCCCTAGCGCAAAAAAAAAACAACAACAACAAAACTTGCTAGATTTGCGCACTTGTAACAACATTCAGTTTCAAATACCAATTGCTCAGTCTGCGGTTTACGTGAACCGACTTTTATCCTAGGCCCCCACCAGCCGATTTTGATCCACCGACTAGTTGGATGATGACGTCAGGATATTGTATTTGGGGGACACGGTGATCTAGAGGCAAGGTGCTCGCCTCTCATGCCGAAGGTACCGGGTTCAAATCCCGGTCGGTGCAGGCATATTGGAATTTCGCGATTTTTGTCACATTTTCCCATCCCTGATCCTATGGTAGGCAGGATCGAGCAGCTAATCATCGCGGATAAGGACGAAAAATTCGGAGGGCCCGTGTGCACGTTAAAGATACCTTGGCATGTGGAAATCGAAAAGAGCACGCCGAATAGGCCGCAGCTATGGCAAAATTCTACAAAAGAAAAAAAAAACTTATCCCTACCACAAAGTGAAACAAGAGGAAAGCAGGTGGAAATCGCGGGTATAGAGCAAAATTGTTGTATCTCCAGGTTTATGAATAATGCCATTGGGAGCTTACTCGGAAACACCACAATATTGCTCTCAATTATCTCATTTTTAAGGGAGATACAACAGTACTGCTTTTCTGTAACTTGGAACTGGTTAAAGATAGCGGAATAACGAAAAATTTGCAAGGAACAGTTTGTCATTACTACAGTATTGCCATTATGAACCACAATTCATAAACGTGGAGATACAACAATTTTGCTCTATACCCGCGAAATGTCAAGGGCAGCGAATCTCATAAAATAAAGACCTAAACACGGACACTGTGTTTCAGTGCTATCCTACTAGATGGCTGGAGATCCCAAACTCATCGAAACTAAATGTTGTGCCGTGACGTGACTATCCAACTAGACTAGCCGACCCAAGCGTGCGCCGAAGCCTACAGTGTTTATAATCATACCATGTGACATTTAGATGTGCGATGTCCACCTAGGACCTTAATCAGTAAACAAAAATAGAATTATAATGATAATTCCTTCCAGCAATTTACTGAAGATTCGGTGAGGCAGAAAGGCGCAACCTTGTAAATTAAAGCGAGAAATTTAATTATAAACATTTTTCAATCATTCTGTTTGGTCCAGATACTTCAAACTCGCACTTTTATTTTCTGGAATCTGAAAAGAATGATAATATGAGTGAATATATCATTCTTTATCTTCCATAGTGTTGTGATGATCAGCCTTTGATTCTCGTGAGCAGAATTAAAGAGCATTTTTCCAAAAACTGGGTAGGTCAAATTTTTGCATGAGTTATCGCCCCTTTCAGATAGTCATTCAAAATTAGTGTAAAACGCGGTGTAACTGTTCAGTGAAAACTGGCTATGCCCCGTCTTTATCCGAACATTTACTTTAACTTACTTACACTTTAATTGAACACTTACACCGCGTCTTGCCCCAATTTTGAATGTTATCTGAAAGGGGCCATAACTCATGTGAATTTTGACTTACCCAGTTTTAGATTAAAAATGTTCTTCAATTTGTGTAAAGACCTTTCTTCAGCTCCTAATCCCAGTCATAACTGAAACACCGCGTGTGCTTCTTTTGAAATATAAAAAAAATTAAGGGGAAAAATGAGAGAACTCCCCAAAAGCCTTCACAGTGGGTATTAAAATTTTCTTTATTTATGTTTTTATTTCACGTCTTGCCAAACGCAGAACAAAAAAACTCTGTATTACTCATCCCCAATCCTGAAAATCTTGTTTTTATTTCGTGTGCAAGCATAACTTCATTGCCAGATGATCCAAAGTTAGATTCAGTCTAAAACATGAGCGTGGACAAAAACAAAAAACAAAAAGAAACATAATAAACATCTCCTGTAGAGTATCAGAAGGAGAGTGGGTAACGGATTTCGGTGTTCTGAGACAGCAAGGAATCATTGACTTCTATACTGTAACTGTCACTACAATAAGAATGGTCTCTCTCCAAAAATGGCAAATAAACGAACACTAATAGAAGGGAGATACTGTAATTTTTGTTGAGAGCAGCATCTTATTCTTTCATTTAACGTCACACATGTAGAGTTGTTGTTGTTGTTGTTGTATTCGTCAATAGATAGAATCTTTTTTCGTAATATTAACCAGAAACAGTAATATTACATCGCACTAAAGTGCCCATGGTGGGAAAAAAGTATTTTAAAAATATATATCTATAGACACTTTTTTGGTTTTCCTGGGTTTGATATCATAGAATCTGCGCATCTCGTAAATTTTTAGCTACTTTTACGCGAAATAGCTTTTTTTTTTTTTTTTCAAGCCAACGCCATTTACCAGATAATATAGTTCCAGTGCAAGATTGTAAGAAATTTATTATTTAAAGATGTAAATTATTCATCAACAACACAAATGCCAAATGTACTTTCATATATTTGTTCCAGGATTTCCCTGGTCCGCCATTTAAAATTTTCACATGGAATAAACTGGGGGCTCCCGGAACCAAAAAGAATAAAATACCTATTAATTTTCTCAAATGGTAAAACTTGCGTCGGAATAAAACTTAAGTCACCTATTCTTGATTTTTGGTTAAATTTTCTGTCTGCCTTATTAGGTTTTCCTAATAATGATGACAATGATAATAATAGGAATATCACTAATAACTGTACTAATAGTAATAATAATGATAATTGTCATGATTCAGATGTTGTTAAAACTCACGCAGAGAGTGAGTTGTTGTTGTTTTACCAGGGCCATGAGAAATTGGCTGGTGGCCTTGAACGGCCGTCGCGAATTATAGTTGGTGAGTAAATAAATGTAAAGTTAAACTGTTAGATGCACGCTTGTCGGTTTTAATGTTCGTGATTAATAAGTAATGGAGTAGGGGTGAAACAAGGTGGGGCTAGTTGTCATTGTTAAGTATGACTAGACAAGTTTTTGCACGTTAACTGGCTGGTAGAATAGTGCAGACGTATTACTACAATTAAAATGGTGGGAGGTTTCGACCTATGAGATAGCTGAACTAATTGGGCCAGCGGACTAGCACGCTGGGTAGTTAGATAGTATATAACATCGTGTAACGTTCAGATTTGGTGAATACAGACGAGCAGAAGCATCGTGTCGTGAAGTATCTCCGGTTGGCCAGTACCTGAACTGTGTGGTTTGAAGACTAGAAGTCCTTGCTAACGGACTGACTGAGCTCTAGAAAGAAAGGTCTGAGTGGGCTGACCTTTGAAAGCCCACGCTGCGCTATATTGATGTTCGCGCCTACCAGTAGGCGTGACCAATGGTACTATATCTTATTTATTCAAGCATAATAGAGATCGGAGATAGAGAGAGAACTACAGCCTCATAGGAAGACTAAGGAAACCCCAGCTGGCACTCGACCACGAGTGTCCTGTATCATAGATCTATTGCCATAGTATGATTGGAATAATATAGCACATTGTTGATGAATTGAATAGTGATTGTGCATAAAATATAGTCTTTTGGCAACTGCTTAAATTACCTACAAGCCGAAGAGTGCTTCTGTAGGCTTTGAACATACTGGACTCTCCTAACACTCAAGCCCATATGATTTAGGGAGAGTTTGCCTGGCGACTGGCCAGTGGCGACTCAACTGTCACTTTAAATTGATATCTAGTTTCGTATAATATACCTATTTGCTATTGATTGCAGTACCTCCATAGTTACATGAATATCATTGGTTAAGTTATTAATTAGAGTTTTTTTGGTTTGAATATATACCCCTATTGTCTTTTGTTTGTTATTAATATTTATGTAAACTATGGCCTGACCGGCCTGACATATATACGCTCTAGTTATTTAATACTTTTCTTGTGTGGTTGTGTCCGAGTGTGAGTTAGCTGCCTCTCGTGCAGTCGTAACATCCCCAAGACCCCAACTCTGCTCGTGACAATAATAATAACAATAATACTAATGATAACAATTCTAACAACTGGTAATAAAACAAAAGGCGATTTCAAAAAATGTGTATCATCCAGTTTGTCAGATAAAATCGTGGAAGCTCTTTTAACTTCTAAGGCTGACTGGGCAGTGGTCAATCGAAGGAGTTTTCACAGGGAGAGAAATTTCAGTTTATTGTTGGCGGTAGTAGAGTTCTGCAGGAACACAGGGTTTACTTTCCTGCTTTTTCGTCTGAAATAAATGAAATAATGAACGATAAAAGTAAAGGATATAAAAGGGGCATCTATAGCATCGTGGAAGAAATTGGCAAGTTTGTATGTTGCCTATCTCTGTATCTATCTCTCTATCTCTCTATCTCTCTATCTCTCTATCTATCTATCTATCTCTCTATCTCTCTATCTCTCTATCTATCTATCTATCTATCTATCTATCTATCTGTCTGTCTGTCTGTCTGTCTGTCTGTCTGTCTGTCTGTCTGTCTGTCTGTCTGTCTGTCTGTCTGTCTGTCTGTCTGTCTGTCTGTCTGTCTGTCTGTCTGTCTGTCTGTCTGTCTGTCTGTCTGTCTGTCTGTCTGTCTGTCTGTCTGTCTGTCTGTCTGTCTGTCTGTCTGTCTGTCTGTCTGTCTGTCTGTCTGTCTATCTATCTATCTATCTATCTATCTATCTATCTATCTATCTATCTATCTATCTATCTATCTATCTATCTATCTATCTATCTATCTCTCTATCTCTCTATCTCTCTCTCTCTCTCTCTCTCTCTCCCTCCCTCCCTCCATCCCTCCATCCATCCATCCATCCATCCATCCATCCATCCATCCATCCATCCATCCATCCATCCATCCATCCATCCATCCATCCATCCATCTATCTATCTATCTATCTATCTATCTATCTATCTATCTATCTATCTATCTATCTATCTATCTATCTATCTATCTATCTATCTATCTATCAGTCCCTCTATCTGTCATTTTGTCCGTCCGTCCGTCTGTCTGTCTGTCTATCTGTCTGTCCGTCTATCTGTCTATCTATCTGTCTGTGTGTCTGTCTATCTGTCTGTCTGTCTAAATATTGGTCTATTATCTTGTCTATTTCTTTGTCTATCTACAGATACATGTATTTAACAGCATTTATTTTTTTGTTTACATAGTCATGTAAACCACGATTATAGCCCATAGCATCCTCGTATCTCTTACCGATTGCTGCCAGATCTGTTATAGTCAATTTGGCGATCTCCTTTGTGCTGAGGGGCAGTTGGTAGACGTTATCAAAGATGGCCTTGACCTGTCCACCCATGATGGAGTCCATGCCAAGGTCAGCCAGGGTCGCGTTAGGGTCATACTCCAGGAAGTCAGACAAGCCTAAACATAGAAAACAGGATAGATATTATGTCTGAAATTTCTTGAAATCAAAATGTATGAATTTGTAACAATAGAAGGAGAAATAATAGTAAGAGAGAGAGAGAGAGAGAGAGAGGCATATCAAAACGGGATCGACCAATGCTATGGATGTCTTGGTCTGACCTATCTGTCCGTCTGTCATCGATTAGGAGAGGAAGAGCGGAGTGAGAGAGAGAGGGACGGGCAGAGGAGGGACATTGAGAGAGGAGCAGTGAGAGTAGAAAGAAAGAGGGACAGAGGGAGGGAGAGGAGGATACCAAAGAGAGTGAGACACACACACACACACACACACACACACAGAGAGAGAGAGAGGTTGGGGGAGGGCAGTGAAGGAAAGAAGGGATTTCATTATTACCAAACTCTTTAGCCACCAAAAGTTGCAACATTGTGCCCCTCAAGACATCTCCGCTATCCGCAGCACTGTTATCATGGGCCACGTAGGCAGAGGTGACTGTGTTAGCCCCGGGTATCAGCAGATCTAAAGCCTGGGGAAACAGAATCAAAATACTGAATAAGATTCATCCATCCCCATGGGTAGAATGATAGACTCTGTATGACTGAGAGCTCTGAGACTGAATAATTCAGCCTAGTCCTGGATAGCTGTAACTAATAGCTAGCAAAACTATACATGTATTTAAAGCGAATTATGCCTACATAATTAGTTCAAACAGGTGTACCATTTCATCTGCAAAACTATAGATACATAATGGTTATTTATTTTCATTACCCCATCCCATAATCCATATTTTAGGCAAAAAGGTGGCAACTGACCTTGAAACATGACGTCATCTTTTGAGCTTTAGTGGCACAGACTGCCTTGTCCTCGGTCTCCCAGGCATCTGTTAGGGTCACGATGTCCGCAACTGTTCCCCACTGTACACAACGTGCTGCAAAATAAATAAAAAATCATTGAATTAAAATTATTGAACCAGACTGATCCACGTCCAACATAAGAGAAAGGAAGGGAAAAGCAGGACAAACTCCACTGATCCATGAGAAGGGACAAAACTTTCCTTGAAAACAGTAGTTAATCTTTATACTGCGACGAATCCAAGACGACTGTCGGGAAGAAGCGCAATGAGTACTGTAAGTTCCACACTGTTCTTCGTTGGCGAGTAGAGAAAGGCGACTGCAATCGATTTGAGGTCTTTATTTTAGGAGGTTCGCTGCCCTTGGCATTTACACCTCACTTTACTTGTTTTTTATTATTTCTTGTTCTGGCGGGGGGGGGGGGGGGGGGGAGATGATATGGATAAATTTTAATCTATTAATTTCAATTTTGCCCGGGCAGCGGCCTTTCGGCCTGCTCTTTACGATTTCCAACTGCCAAGGTATCTTTAACGTGCGCAACGTGCACACGGGCCCTCCGAATTTTTTCGTCCTTATCCGAGAAGACTAGGTACTCGATCCTACCCCCCAATAGGACCAGGGACTTGAAAATATGAGAAAAATCCAATTTCCAAGAACTACTCGATCCTACCCCCCAATAGGACCAGGGACTTGAAAATATGAGAAAAATCCACTTTCCAACATGCCTGCACTGCCCGGGTTTAGAACCCGGGACCCTTGGCATGAGAGGCGAGCACCTTGCCTCTAGACCACCTTGTCCCTAAGGCGACTGCAATGTGGTGACGTTTCTCTTTTATATAACATCACTGCATAACGACTACAGGCCAGGCTTATGCCTAAAGGCAACTGACCGTTCATTGCCCTCATGAGCATGAGGGCTATCAGGTAATAGTATAGAAAAAGAAATCAGCCAACAGGAAAATGTAATAATCCAATAGAATCGTAATAGCACAAGTCACCAAATGACAGGAAAAGAAGCAGTTTTCTACTAATATCTCAAAGGTGTCCAAAAATGACATATGAACTGTGTAGAGTAAAGACGACAATCTTTTGTAAGGTTCTTCAATTGGTCAACATGTTGGTCTCAAATGTTAACTCATTTCAATGACTCCAGCTGAAAACAACTTCTTGGTAGATAACTATGAGGAAATTAGATCTATGATCGAACCTGGCAGTCCATCCAGTGCGCGTTTCTTGCACACTCTATCTACGTAGGTATTAGCAAAGGCGGTGCTAGTGCAGTTCGCTTTTCCCAGTGCACCAATCACAGACGTGAATGCCACAAACATGTGGACATGAGGGCGGAACTTCGGGTCCCTCGTCATTGCATCCAGATGCGTGACTGGTTGGATTTTCTGCCTCTGAGCTTCTTCAAATAGTTTAGGGGACAGCTCTTTCAAGGGAGATTCACCATTCACCTGAAATAGTTCGTGTCATGTAGACTCAAATCACTCAACGACATTGGAACATTTCTATACACCTGTTTGTTGTTTTGAATATTTTCTTGCTTTTGTGATTGTTTCCACTTCATCTTTACAATTAAAGAATATATAACAATAGTAATAATATGTGATCTCAGTTTTTTGTTTGTTCCAACTCCACTTTTTGCATAATTGGGCAATTCGACGTTTGTGGCTTTAGTGTTATGATAAGGAGTTACAATAAATCGGAACTATGAAACAGCTTAATAAGTGCCACAACGCATTTTATACAAAGTGTCAAAGGGTGCATTTGTTGTATCTCTTCCACATACTAAAAGATCTCCAGCTTTTCAGTAAGTGGGAGATAGAACAAACAAGAACTTAGGTCGCCAATAATAATAATGTGAGTCATGGAGTTGGGGAGGATGGCGTGTACGAGTATGTATGTGTGCGTGTGTGTGTGTGTGGCGGGGGGAGGGGGAGGGGAGAAGTTATGCCAATTTGAATTTCCTCTTCTATAGTAAGTAAATTATCTCCCGCTCTGACCCCTGTGCACATTACGCCCCGCCCACGGTCTTTTGAAAACAAAGAAAAAAAAAGTTTCTGTAACCCAAAGCATGACAAACGTTTGGGCCTTTTAAGAAAAAAAACCGAAGTTAAAACAAAACATTTTGCCTTTAAAATTAATCCAACACCCTCGTTTTTCTCAAGACACAAATCTCTTTTTAACCCCATCCCATTCAGAGTATTTACAGCAGAATTTCCTACCTGGTTGACTAGACTAGACATCGAGTGTTTTGAGTGGCTGAATCAAGATTATATCTCAGACATTATGAATGCGCTTTCAAAAGTGAAGGAAAATGTCCACTTCAAAACAAATTCACGTCAGCTGAGATCTTGGGCATTGACCAGGGCCGTCTCAATACATGGGTACATTGGGCAGCTGCCCATGGGCCAAAAAGGTTTGGGGGGGGGGGGCAGGAGCATGGCTGCACTTATGAGTAATGTGGGGGAGTTTCTGAGCAGTGGGCGGGCCGCAGCCTATTGCTTTGCCCAGGGGGCGGGCCGCAGCCTATTGCTTTGCCCAGGGGACGGGTCGCAGCCTATTGCTTTGCCCAGGGGGCGGGCCACAGCCTATTGCTTTGCCCAGGGGGCGGGGAACAGCCTATTGCTTTGCCCAGGGGACGGGTCGCAGCCTATTGCTTTGCCCAGGGGCCCATAATATGATGTTAATACGGCCCTTCATTGGCAACATGGTAACTCACCTTAGTCACCAGGAAGATACCGCCTACTGGTCCAAGTGTCTGGACGAACTTCATCAGGCTTTGGGTACTGGTTAGAGTACAGCATGTCTCGGTAGATGTCAACACGTTTATCCCGTCTCTCTCCCATATACTGAGTCTGCGTCTCTGGTAACCAGTGGTGACGCCATTCCTGGCATACAAGGAGGAAAAAATAGTACATAGGTATTCTCTCTCTCTCTCTTTCTCTCTCGCTCTATCTATCTATCTATCTATCTATCTATCTATCTATCTATCTATCTATCTATCTATCTATCTATCTATCTATCTATCTATCTATCTATCTGTCTATCTATCTATCTTATTTTTCTCTCTCTCTCTCACACACATACACATCCCCTCTCCCACTTTTCTCTCTCTCACAAAAACACACACGCATTATTCTCTCTCTCTCTCTCTCTCTCTCTCTCTCTCTCTCTCTCTCTCTCTCTCTCTCTCTCTCTCTCTCTCTCTCTCTCTCTCTCTAAAAACGTATGGTGTGTGTCTAGAAATACAAACGAATAGAAGGAGAAACAAAGGCACAAATGAAAGAAAAGTAGTAACGTGATAATGCTGATGAGTACGGTACTAGATAATAATAATAATAATAGGCTCTTTTCGTCTTGGCAGACGATCTAAGCAGCTATATGTGTCCCACTTCTGCAGCTACGCTCGTGACTGATTCTGCCTATATTCGACAGGCACGCTCTGTCGCAGAATCTGCATATGAGGGAGGTGCCATAGGGCAATGAGTTATCTTTTCTGGTCTGGCGTTTTGTCTCAAGGACTGCAACAATGTTTTTTTCATGGTGTTTTATGCCAGAGTCCACTGATGTTTTCCATGCTGATCTGTCTTCTGCTGTCGTCTCCCACGTTCTCAAATCGATGTTACACTTTATCATACTGCTCTTGCATGTATCTTTGTACCTCAGTTTTGGTCTTCCTCTGGGTCTGCTACCTGTAGCCATTACACCATATAAGAATTGCTTGGGGATTCTGTTGTCGTCCATCCTCTTCAAATGCCCCAGCCATCGCAGTCTCTTTTTGCACAAGATGGTCAACATGGTTGGGAGTGCTGCCCGTTTCAAGACCTCTGTGTTGGTAACTTTATCTTGCCAGCTGATGCCAAGGATCTTGCGGAGGCATCTCAAGTGAAATCCATTCAGTTTCTTCTCTTGTCTTGAATATAACGTCCAGGTCTCTGAGCCATAGAGGAGTGTGCTCAATATACATGTTTCATATATCCTGATCTTTGTTTTTCTATTTAACATTTTGTTATTCCAAGCTCTTTTGTTTAATTTTCCAAAGGCTGTGGCTGCTTTTCCTATTCGGGCACCTATTTCGCTATCTAATGAAGTTGAAGAAGTCATTGTTGATCCCAGGTAGCAAAATTTCTGGACTGTCTCCAACTGGTTTTTGTTCAGCTTGATGTTGCATTGTGTTGTGCCATCTTGTGTCATAATAACAGTCTTCTGGACGCTGATAATAAGAGAGAAAGCTTTACATGCTTGTGATAAGTAGTCCATCATTGATTGTAGTGTGGACTCGCTATGGGCAACTAGTGCTGCGTCATCTGCAAACAGCAATTCTCTGATCAATGTTGACTTGGTTTTAGTTTTTGCTTTGAGGCGTGCAAGATTGAAGAGGGATCCATCAGTTCGCCAGTGGAGATAAACATCTCCAGGGGATTCCCTGAATGCAAACTGCAGAAGCATGGAGAAGTAAATACCAAAAAGTGTTGGTGCCAGGACACAGCCTTGTTTCACCCCGCTTTTGATGTTGAAGCGATCGGATGTAGAACCATCAAATTGGACTGTGGCTTGCATATCTTCATGAAAGGACATGATGAGTTGGAGGAGTGTCGGGGGGCATCCGATCTTATGGAGCACCATATACAGTCCTGATTTGCTGACTGTGTCGAAAGCCTTTGTTAAATCGACAAATGCCATATGTAAAGGTAGACTTTGCTCGCGACATTTTTCCTGCAGTTGACGTAAAGAGAATATCATGTCCATGGTTGATCGTCCTGACCTAAAACCGCACTGGCTTTCTGGAAGTACTCTTTCTGCTAGTTGTTGAAGACGCTTTAAAAGTATTTTGGCAATTGCTTTTCCTGTGATACTTAGCAGAGATATGCCTCTGTAATTATTACAGTCTCCCTTTTCACCTTTGTTCTTATATAAGGTACTAGATAAGGACAAATTAAAACTCTTATCTTTTGCACTTGCAATAGTGGAGGCCTTTGATACACTAGATGTTGGTATTGGTGTAAGTACTGTCTGCATTCAAGCTTACCGGCTGTTATAACAACATTATAATAGAGAACATAATGTAATAGAATATAGTTTATATACCTGTCGGTCAGCACCAAATTCAGGCAGCCTTTTTGCACCAGCCATTGTGCAAACTCCAGCCCAAAGCCCCCTAGACCTCCCACTACAACATAAGCCTTGGTGGGATCACAGTAGGTTCTGGGCACAGCTGGTATTTGTACGGGACCCACGGGCACGGAACTCTTACCTTCCTCCTCGCGGAACTGGTGACATTCATATAATACAGTGTTAGCATTCTTTCTACCGAAACTTCTGGGGCGAGCGAGACTTCAGATAGTCTTTACAGACAGAGAGCCACGTTATCATCGGACGTGGGCACTGCCTCATTCCTGGACTTTCTTATGTTATAGTGCCAGGCCACATCCCCGTCTTCTGTGTTATGTGGAGATGTATGAATAGCCATGGGTTTTACAGAGTTGATGCTTTTGAGTTTGAGCTTTGGGTTTTACAGTACTCCGCTTAAGAGCAGCTGCTGTTATTGCGCCCGGCTCAGTTCATGGATAGAAGTTTTATCGTTAAGATACGGAAGATCTTCACAGTTGAACATACTGTTAGTTTTACAGGCCTATTTCATCACTGGATCTAGTGGTTTAGCTCCCTCATTTCATGTACAAACCCAGGCAAAAAGAACATGTTCTGATCTTGTCAGACTAACTTGCTCATGACATTCGCCCGTTGTTGTTTTTTTAAGATCTTCCAGTAATTCATTACCGTATTTAATACCTTCAGTATAGTTAAACAAACATCAGTCAAGACTTTGAAAACATTTCGTATATATGTGTACTTTGCCATTGCTGAAACTATTACAAATTAACAGTTAAAAAAAAAAACTGCATGCATGAATGAATATTGTTGTATACATGTATTTCTTAATATTTGTATAAAATTTTCAGTAATAAAATATGTATGTAACAATTAAAATTTGTGTGCAAATTTGTTCAACTCCCCTTTGTTCAAATCCTGTGGCTCTCGAACATCTGGAATATATCGTTATGTGGCTCTCACAGTAACCAACTTTGGCCACCAATGACATAGAAACATAATCGTGCCCACGAAATAAAGAAGACGAGCTGCAATTTAATAGTAATTCAGAAACTGAGTTTGAACATTTTGTTTTCATTTGATTTACATAATGTTTTAAGAGAAAAGACACGGGCTAAGTAGTTTATATTGCCTCAAGGACATTAGACTTATATTTCATTGAAACATTGGAAGGTAAAGTACACGCTTAAGAGGTTATCTCAGTTTCCAACAAAGGTGGAGTTAGATCACTCTTTTATTCACCGGCCCAACTGGAAATGTCTCAAACAAGATAAAAACAAAAGCCCCATTCATGCATTGAATGAGATCATACGGTGCTAAATTGTACACACAATACCACAGATCTCAAGACACACGTTCTCCCTACCTTCAGCAATACTTTATGTGTGAAATCTCCGTTGCCAGCAGCTTGGAAAGCTTTCTCGGCCTCCAGTGCATCAAAAACCTTTGTCTGTAAAAGATCACATGAAATAAAGTACGAGAATATGCAAAAAGAACAAATAAGTTCGTGGTTTGTTTGCATTTCTTTGAAATTCAGTACCTTACATTTTCTTCACTGACATTGAGTTATGATCTGGCAAGGACATTACATTATAAATGATACATTAAATGACAGAATTTAAAAAAAATTCCAAACATACCCCTATAGACATTTGCTGTGTTATAAAATTTGGTAAAGTATATTAAAACTGTAATAAACTGGAGTATCGTATTATAAGTTCTTTTCTTACCTGCAATGGCTTGATGAGACCACGTTTTAGTCCGTCCTCCACCAGAGTCAGAACTGCCCTTCTGTCGTCTTCATGGGCAGCATCAGTCACAACGTGGGTGAAGTCGATACCAATCAAAGATTTGCCCTTCAGATGGTGGCTGCTGACTGGGGACGGTGCGGACAAATTGGCATTATGTGTTAATTATTGCATACTAAGCAGCTCTTGTTCTTGTTGTTGCCCCTATTGTTGTTGTAGTAGTAGTAGTTGTTGTTGTTGTTGTTATGTTGTTGTTGTTGTGTTATTGTTGTTGTAGTAGCTGTTGTTGTTATGTTCTTGTTGTAGTAGCTGTTGTTGGTGATGTTGGTGTTGTTTTTGCTAGTGTTATTGTTTTTGCTGCTATTGTTGTTGTTGTTGTTGTTGTTCTGGTGGTGCCATTAATGATGGCGATGATAATGATCGTGTTGCCATTGCGACAATCAATTTTACTCAATGAAACTAAAATTCAGCAGGAACGCCATTCAACGTTAATAAAAGATTGTGAATATTAAATTTAGACTGCTCTAGATCATCATTAACCCCACTTAAGCCCCGTGTCAAGCGGTTTTTTTTTAGTTGCAAGTTATAATCGTATAAATTTGCTATTTGGAGCTTGCAATACACAGGAAACCCCAGGAATGTGTACATTTCTGGATCTGCAATTTCAATAATTTTGACAGCATCGAAAAGTGAGTGTGTGGATCTGGTCAGATTTACGGAAACATTCACACTGAACTATTACAATTCTGTGGCGGTACCCCAGTCAACATGGTAACTCCATGTACTTATTGATTTTTAATATGGGTCAAACGTGTGTACCATGTATGAACTCATAAATGCTCTGAAAGTGAACTTTCCTCGTGGGATAATATCTTATCTTATCCTACTTTTAAAGAAAAAAAGAGAAAGAGAGAAATTCCGTACAAGGCTGGGCGTCCCTTGGGGCAGGAATTAAACAAACATTACTCGTATTTGAGGATAAAAGGCTTGTCTGTTTTGTTTCACAAGGGTTTTGCCTCAAGCGGGATTCGAACCTGGGCATGGAACTTCTCGAACCAAGGAAGGGAGAGTTTTCTGTCCACTGGACTACTGAGCCAGTGAAGAAGAGACGACACTTTAAAGGGCGGGGAGGGGGACTCTGTCAGCCAGAGATAACCATGGAATAAACCATCCAAGCTGCCCTGCTGTCAATCAGCGACCCCGGCTCATGCCTGGATGGGACAATGCGGTAGAAGAGTGTCTGTCGCAAGTAGTTCTCTAGATAATGGTGAAACAAATTCAACCTACAAACACTTACTTAAGCTTGATGCCGACTGTCCGCCATGCTGCAACAGGTCAAGATACTGTCCACCCCTCTTCAGTAGCCGCAAACTTGCCCAAACTTTGTCTCTTGTATTCGTATGGCTCGTCATCACAATGTCCATTCCTGTTGATCAGACAGAGGTTGTTGGATAAAGCCGTCTTTTCACGTGTACAGAAATGGAAACGTCAAAAATCCGTTTGTACTCATGAAAACATTTTTTTTAATCCTCAACTTCAAGGGGTTTTGACGTTTCCCTTGCCGTTTCCGTACACAAGAAAAAGCAAGAAAGAACCGACCAAGTAAGAGTTGTGATCAGCATCATCACCATCATCGCCATCATCATCATCAATATAGTTGTCGTCACATCATTCCAGTCACTTATACAGTCTTTACTTGTCTGGATCATGTCAACAATTGAAAAACAAAGCAGGAAATAATTTTAAAAGATGAGAGTTGTAGAATAAGCAATTTTTATGCAATTTTTACCATGGAAACAGTAAAAACAAAAATAATAAAAGCAAAGTTGTGACTAATTCTGGTTTTAATGTCCAACTTGAACTGCTCTTACAGAATATGAGGAGGACGAACTCAGAGAGGAAATACCATGTCTTCCTTTTTCACTAATCATCGTCATACAGATAAGCACAAGAATCCGTGACATCCACAGGTTTCGCTAAGTCTTATCCCAAACATTGCTCAGATTCTCGTATGCATTACGTCTCAATTCAGAGACAGAGCTCTGACTTACCAATTCCATTAGTGGCCCTAAGGAACTGGCTCTCAAACGCCAGATTCTGAGACAAGGCAATACGATCTTCATTGAGATTTGGGAAGTTCTTCCCGATTGCCTCCTTGTTTTTCATATTATCCACCGTGGTGAAGACATCGAGACCGTAGTGTAGCGCCATTGCAATAGCAGCCTGAAATGTACGAATCGATGAACGTTTAGAATAATAGTCTTTAGAGTATTGAATATACACCATTAAATGCAGTACTGCTCGACACTAACCTACAAGGATAACATGTCCCCTTAGAATGACAAGTTCTTCAAACCTACAAGGATAAGATATCGTCCTTTAGAATGACATGGTTCTATCTCCACTTTTGAGCTGGACCTAGTTACACCAACACACATCTTCTACAGGCCTTCTCCATTGTTTGTCAAAGTATCAAGCAGATTCGGTGTGTAAGTTGTGAGTATTACTGAAAAGAAAATAGGTCGTATCTCTAAAAGCTCTTAGCACATGGAACTTCAATCATCAGTTTCTCAAAGTTAAAGGAGGGGAGTTTGAACCTTGTCATTCTAAAGGGGCGATATGCAATTCTGATACAGTTTGCCACGTCAGGATATATGTGTGCAACTATTTATTATGGCTAAAGGGTCAGAACATTTCCACTTTCATGCTTTCCATCAAGGGACCACCTGAGATTGCGCACTTCGGTCTGATGAATCAGAAGACATCACAGTGCAGGTCGTTTCTGACCAGTTGTGGCCAGGCTTTCAAAATGGTTGTTGTGACGAACATTTCGAAGTTTATGACAAGGAAGAAATGAATTTTATTTTGGCGGGGGGAAGGTGGGGGGGGGGGAGCAAGAGGAATCGTACCCTCGTGAAACAAATGTTTCAGCCTTTCTCATACTTGACAGGGCCAGGACAATTGGTCAAAACCAATGTAACCACGCTGGACAGAGGTTCTGGCCATGGCGCCAAAATAATGATTCACTTATTCTAATTGCAGTTATTTGACCAGGAAAGAAAAAAAAAACAAGAAATGAAAAATGCCGGAAACACGGATGGACTAAGGAGGGGATTTAGTCCTTGCATCCAATCTGAAAGTCGTTCCCTATCGAATGCCCGCGTCTTTCAGGACCTAGTTACCTGTCCTTGCCAATGTGCTCCATCATGGATGAGGATTTTCTGCCCGCGCCGCACGTTGATTTTGACTCTGAGAGCATAGATTGCTGTGCCATAGGCGACCGTGATAGAGGCTGCGTCCTGCATAGACACGGAGTCAGGTAGTGGGATGTGTGCTGTCTCAGCCAGGTTCACTTCTGTAGAGATCATCTGTAGAAGAGAAGTAAAACAAATTTTTTAATTTAAGCAATCTGCTTCTTCCTTCCATGACAAGATCAAGTCTTTATAATAATATGCGCTGGGGGGGGGGGGTGGGTCATTTTGGCTGGCCAGGCAAGACAGAGAAAGGCACTGAAAAGGTATTTATTCGTTCATTCATTGTTCCTGTCTGCAAATAGCAAAAAGGAGTATATGAGAACGTGCGAGAATTTATCAATTTATTTCGCTTTCTGGGTTTTGTTCTCATCTTAGTATGAAGTAAAAGTGGGACAAGGACAGACAGGAAGGGAAATAGAGCGATGATACAAGAAATGAAAACGACGACAGAAACTGGATCTCCACATCGCGAAATTGCAAAAATAAATAAACAAACCAAAAACGAATTTGAAGAGCCTCCTTTTTGGGGCGGGGGGAGGGGGGGAGACGGGGCGGGAGGAAGGGGTAAAAACTATGGTTCTCGTTTTCTCGTCCACCCCTACTCCCCAATCCTATATCTGGCCTCACTGCGACCCACCGCCTGTCAATGTCCAGCCATCAATGGCAGTATTAATTGACAAAGACACACAAAGTAAAGACTGCTGAGATCCTGTTTGCCACATGAGTTATTTAGTCTCCTCTCACCTTTCTGGAACCACATCCCATGATTCTGCGACCTTTATCGTCCCGTCCAACAAATTCCACGCCAAATTCTGGCTGGTTGACGTCAGTTCCGGAATTTCCTGCAGGTTTATCTTGGTCACCCGTTGCTGTCGTAACATCTGAGGGATTAACAGCTGCATAGTATACCAGGCCCCAGTTCTCTGCCTGTTGCCCTCGCTGACCTCCTGACATATCATGCTGCTGGTATCCCAGAGAACTCAAATCGCCTGGAGTCTCCATTGTCAGAAAGGCCCTGGTACAAGGAACTACACTGGCCCGCGAATCTGCAGGTCAACGTGTAAAATTTGAATTAAAGAAAGTAGTGAGTGGAAATTTCAGATACCCCATTACCTTTTACCCTGATGACATATTTATCTATCCTTGGTGAGAACTTTGTCTTCTCGCAGATTTGGGACGCACTTGTCAATAAACATTGAAATACATCTATGATTTTTTTAGTCTTCTATTGTCTGTGTCAAACGTACTAAGTTGGTATTAGTAACTGAAATTTGGATTTGACAGGAAATTTCCGTAAACGAAAGGAAACCTAAGAAACATAGAGGATCTTGTACAGCATTGTACACTGGTGAGCAGTATTCTATTTCAGAGTGTTGGTTGTTTTCCACATATTTTTACATGACAGATGTTATTTGTTATGAAAATGATTGTCCCAAGCCGATCTTCGACTCACAAAAAAAAATTTTTTTAATTAGTTTAGTGAGCAACGTTGAAAATGTGGGGTGTATCAGTATTTTCACCAACCAACAACCTGCTATAATTCTATGGTTCTATAAATATAGTATTTACATGGTAATCAACCACAGGTTTAAATACATTATCGAGAATTTTGTTCAATAGTAAACTAAACCACCCACGGCTAAAGTGTTGTAAAAGATACTACCAGAACGTGAGATAAAACTACCCACCTGTTGGTATCGGCACGGACGCTTCAAATCCCCATACACCATCTCTGTATTCGTTGATAGCGAGATCCAAATTGGCCAAGCGTTTAAATTCTTGACTTCCAGCGGAAATGTAGATACCCTGACTGTTTGGTTGAACATTCCCTTTCACGATACAACGAAGTCTTGATGCTTTATCTCCGCTTTCCTGACACAGAGCTCTATAGAATCCAACAGCTCCAGTGACAAAAGAATCCGTGCAGATCCACAAACGCGCGTCGTCAGAGGGCGATTCCATGGCCTCTTTGTATTTTCGTTTTATATCGTCCAACCATGTAGCACTTGGATTCGTCAGGTTGACAAACACTGCTGGCCCTTGGATGGTGACCGATTTACGCAGGAGATACAAGGTTGATAAGACACCGTCAGATCTGGTATAGATGATCTCAAAGCCATTGGTGTTGAAGATGCTTTCCCAGCTTGATCCAATCAAGAACCGTCCTACGTCTCGTTTGTCGGTGTACGCGGGGAGATTACTTTCCAGTCTGTCTGTAGCAAGGGCAATAGGGAAATTGCTGGTCACCTCTTGAACTAACAGAAACCCCTTGTCTTCGAGCTTGGCGGAGATTCTTTCAAGGGCGTTCTTTATATCAGGCTGCTTGCTGAGAACATTCCTCACGAGGATGACATTGTTCTTCGTCTTGGGGTCCTCATTAGCTGAAGATTCAAGGTTCCAGTTCACGTACTGGGCGCCAAAGTTTTCCTCGTGTTCTTTCAAATCAACTTGGTCAGCCACTTTGTAAGTGAGACTCAGCATTGGGTTCCTCCTCATGTTCTCGGCTACTCTGGTGAAATATCTGGATTTGCCAGCATCCAGCTCTAACATTGTCACTTTCCCTGGGGGAGAATTGTCTAGTACAATCTCTAGCGCGGGTTGCAGGACGTCATCACGAGTAAGGCTTGTCCAGAGCATATCTTGAGACAGATCCTCCTGGCTGGCTGTCAGGATTTTCCTTATGTTCTCATGAAAACCTTTACCTTTGGGCACTTTAAAGATATCCTGTAGCATTCTAGCCAATCCGCATTTGGGATCCTGCATATATTTCGAAATCTGGCCATCGAGGTGTATGGTTCCATTTTCTTTGCCAATGACTTGGGCAATTTCTACTTTGTTTGGCAATATTCCTGACCATCCATCTTCAAGGAGAGATTTGTTCAATCCGGCCTTGCAAAAGTCACAGCAGTCTGAAGCGTAACGTTGTAGCCATTCATTCGCAACGCTTGTCTTTTCCACATAGGGAACAAACACAGTTTTGTTTGCAACGAATGGTTGATGTTGTGGCTCCAGATGTTTGGGGTCAAGCTCGAGGTGCTGGACGACGATAGCTCCACCCACTGCCATGTTCGTTATGGGATCGCATTTCACTCGAACAACTGCAAAAATAGATAGAGAATAAAACTTGTCCAATACACTAACATCGTGCCGGTTCATTCCTTTTTTTTTCTGTAACCCGAACACATCTGGAACAGATCGTTCAACGTCTATATCTGTATTTTAAACAAGCCTGTCGAGCTCCAAATCTTTCGATAACATCTACATCTAAAAATCTTGTTAATAATGAGGCACAATGAGGCTGTCCCTAAACTCAAAACATATATCGAAATTTTATGCCTTTTGCAAAGGTAAACATTTTTAAATTAAATTTATAGAACACTCACACAATTTTTTTTTCTTGGTTTGACGTATGTATGAGTGACCTATCATTTTCACGATGGGTGGTTTTCATATTGCTGATATTCATAATGACAGGTTGTTTTTTTTTTTTGGGGGGGGGGGGGATTTTCATGTTGGGAATAAGCTTTTTCAGGACCCATGAAAGGTTATTTACTTGAATTCTTTACTGCAAAGTCTATCAAACACACTACGGGTCCATAAATCTTATATTATAGTCCTTTCTGGCTTCGTCATAATGTTGCCGTGAAAGTGTAAGGTCAGGGGTCAGAATTGCAGGAAATCGTGGCCCTTTAGCTGTACAATAAAACGAACAATAAAACATGCAATGATATAAGCAACCCTTACCTTCTCCTGTCTCTGTGGTCACAGAACTCTCCCAGTGCTGCAGGGGGTCAATTTGTAGCGTACCTAGCCCAGCAACGGCAGCATAGGAGTTCAAACCTCGGCACTGGGTCAGACACTGCAGGATATTGTCTATGTGTGTTGTCCAGTTGCCTGTCCACTGAATGTCAGCTTGAGAGACTAACATAGACAAACAAAAGAAGATAGTGTTAGAAAAAAAGACAGCAATGAACTTTAACCCTGTAATGCCCAGATATAGATCCTATATCAAAAACCTTTGAAGCTTACAAGACTGAGTCCAACAGTCAATTAATGAATGCAGTGGAAAAAATATCAAGAGAAAACCAGACCAAACAAATAAACACAAAATAGTTTATAGGTAAATTAGAAAGTGTTCCAAATATAACTCATTAGGCCTCAAATAATCGATCCAAATGTGGGACGCTTGGCACCAGAAGGTTAAAAAATTATCTTTCATCTAGAAGGGGTTGAAAAACATGGGAGGTAGACTGTCAATATGCGTTACTAATGTATTTATTTATTTATTCATTCATTCATTCATTCATTCATTCATTCATTTATTTACTTATCTTTCCGTTTACTTGTTGAGCTATGTACTTATTTATTTACTTTTTTTCATTCATTATTTATTCATTTTATCTTTTGAGGACAAAACATGTTGGGATGAAATGCCACTTCACTTGACTCTATTTGAGGACAACGACTACTTTAATTCTGAGCTTGACAAGTTTGCCGTTGTTTCCGCTTCTTCAGAGTATAAACGTATTTTTTTTATAGCAATGCAACACTCGTAATATCACATATATATATACATTAGTCTGATAAGCTAACAGTCACGTTCACGGCTAAGGGAAAAGCTTACATGTATGAGTGGCTTGAATGATTCCTTTGAACTCCATGCTGTACTCCCAGCCGTGCACGCCTATGGACTTGTATACTTCCTTGTCAGACAAGACCATTGGTTCCGATGACAGATCCACGTCGTCCGGCATGTTTGTGGGCACAATACGGCCAGCTACACCTTCTTCCTCATCCTCCTCGTCTCCCAGGCAGTAGATATAGCCCCGGGCCAGGGTAATGTCCTCCTCGTAATATTGAGAAATCTTGTGGCTGACAGACTGACAAATCTCGAAAGATCCGTTGCCCTGGATGCGGCATCGGAAAAGGACTTCTCCTGTCAGAAAAATAGCACCGGGAATTACTGCCACTGGGACCCAAATCGCACTTAGTCAAATCTGTTTTTACCTCAGCTTTGTAGAATATGGAGTTAAAAGGACCCTCGCGCACTAGTGAGATTGAAACATGCCTGTATGGCTAGTTGCTCTAAAGGAAGTTCAAGTCTCAGTCAAAACCGTCACGATACAGACTGGAGTCAGCGGGCTACTAGCCTGAAAGTTTTGCTGACAAAAACAGCAACAGCAAACTTTTTTTTTTTTAATGTGGCAGAAACAAGAAATCTGGGATTCACACAATTCTATGTGCAAGACTTCAAATGCTGTAACATTTTGGCCACAGCGCCAGTGTCCTGGTGCGCTGAGTAGAGTCTGTCATGTTTTGTTACTCTCAGAAGAAGAAAAAGAACAAAAATAACAAGAGCAAAAAAAAAGGAGACGAAAGAGAAAGAGAAGGAGAAGGAGAAGGAGAAAGAGAAAGAGAAGGAGAAGGAGAAGGAGAAGGAGAAGGAGAAAGAGAAAGAGAAGGAGAAGGAGAAGGAGAAGGAGAAGGAGAAGGAGAAAGAGAAAGAGAAGGAGAAGGAGAAGGAGAAGGAGAAGGAGAAGGAGAAGGAGAAGGAGAAAGAGAAGGAGAAGGAGAAGGAGAAAGAGAAGGAGAAGGAGAAGGAGAAGGAGAAGGAGAAGGAGAAGGAGAAGGAGAAGGAGAAGGAGAAAGAGAAGGAGAAGGAGAAAGAGAAAGAGAAGGAGAAGGAGAAGGAGAAGGAGAAGGAGAAGGAGAAGGAGAAGGAGAAGGAGAAGGAGAAGGAGAAAGAGAAGGAGAAGGAGAAGGAGAAGGAGAAGGAGAAGGAGAAGGAGAAGGAGAAAGAGAAGGAGAAGGAGAAGGAGAAGGAGAAAGAGAAGGAGAAGGAGAAAGAGAAAGAGAAGGAGAAGGAGAAGGAGAAGGAGAAGGAGAAGGAGAAGGAGAAGGAGAAGGAGAAAGAGAAGGAGAAAGAGAAAGAGAAGGAGAAGGAGAAGGAGAAAGAGAAAGAGAAGGAGAAGGAGAAGGAGAAGGAGAAAGAGAAAGAGAAGGAGAAGGAGAAGGAGAAAGAGAAGGAGAAGGAGAAGGAGAAGGAGAAGGAGAAGGAGAAGGAGAAGGAGAAGGAGAAGGAGAAGGAGAAGGAGAAGGAGAAAGAGAAGGAGAAGGAGAAGGAGAAAGAGAAGGAGAAGGAGAAGGAGAAGGAGCACAAGAAGAACAACAGTAAGAAGAAGAAGGAAAAGAAGAACAAAAACAACAACGAAAACAAGATGAACAAGAAGATGAATAAGAAGATGAATAAGAAGATGAATAAGAAGATGAATAAGAAGATGAACAAGAAGATGAACAAGAAGATGAACAAGAAGATGAATAAGAAGATGAATAAGAAGATGAATAAGAAGATGAATAAGAAGATGAATAAGAAGATGAACAAGAAGATGAACAAGAAGATGAATAAGAAGATGAACAAGAAGATGAACAAGAAGATGAACAAGAAGATGAACAAGAAGATGAACAAGAAGATGAACAAGAAGATGAACAAGAAGATGAACAAGAAGATGAACAAGAAGATGAACAAGAAGATGAACAAGAAGATGAACAAGAAGATGAATAAGAAGATGAATAAGAAGATGAATAAGAAGATGAACAAGAAGATGAATAAGAAGATGAATAAGAAGATGAATAAGAAGATGAACAAGAAGATGAACAAGAAGATGAACAAGAAGATGAATAAGAAGATGAATAAGAAGATGAATAAGAAGATGAACAAGAAGATGAATAAGAGGAAGAGAAGAAGAAGAAGAAAAGAACTGATTGCTTACCTGTGTCAGGTAGGATGTAATCTTGCAAAAATTGTACGTCCTTTATGACCACCGGCATCTCTTCAAATATTTCTCCTTTGATGTGTGCCAAACTCTTCCAGGCCAGGACAAGGTAAGCAGCGGCCGGGTACACATTCTGCCCGTTAATGTTGTGACCTGAATGTACACATTCGTTAATATTAGCATCATACGATAATGGCGCTGGTTAGTGAGCACGTATGCACCGAAAGCGTCGTGTCTTCATGACCAAAATTATGAAAATGTATGTACTGCCTCAATTTTTGACAATACTCTACGCGGACATATCCATTTCGTACAAAATTCAGTCTTAATATGATTTTGTTAAAAAGCAAAAAGAGAGAGACGCATGTTTGTCGGATGGAATCGAAGAGTATGATCGCATGTTTCATTCTTCGCCCGTCTTTACACACTGCTGGTTGAAAATCAACTTAAAATATCGCATCTGTTTATTCAGTGTCAACGGGCCAAAAAGTTAGTATAAAGAGGCTACCCACCATAAAGTACGATAAAATGTACTTTGAAAAAAAAAACAACGTACAAATCTAGAATCAGCTAATTTACCCCCAGGCTGGGAATCCTTGGTGTAAAGTGTGTAAAATTTGAATGTTATACATTTGTTAATGAATGAACAATAATAACCTGTGAAGCGCGGCAGTGTGGAAAAGAATGATGTTATTGTGGCACAGTCAGAAGTAGTTCTTGTGTGTTTTTGTTAAGGCGACGATACAATGTTCTTCGTTACGGACATCTGATTTTATTAACTGCTCTTAAATTTGGATCATGGTCCGGATATCCAAATATTTTAAAATGGATGGTCTAAATATGAGGATCAAGCAAGAGCAAGTCTCTGCACAGCACTTGACAGAAGTTTGAATCCTTACCTCTTAGGAAAGCATCCTCTGTTTTCTCCAGATCCACGCCGTAGGCCCGTTCTTTGCCCATACTTTTGCGACGATCCTCCTCACTGTGAGGGATGTACCAGGTCATAGAATGATCCCACATTTGGTTGACGAGGGGAGACGCGTGAGGGGTCCCCTTGGGAACAGGGAACTGAACTTTGGGATAGAGACCCAGTGGATACACGTCCAGTCCACTGATGTAAGCTCTGAAGGAAAATAAACAAACAAGCAGACAATTATTGTTTTTCCTTTTTATCGGACAAGTTTACATGATTAAGGGGATATGCCGAGAACGGAACGGCACAGTCAGATGCTGGCAGACAAGACGTGCTCACCATAACTTCTTATATTTCTTTATTAAATCCAGGAAAACCCTATCATGCTGAGCCTGGTCAGACACAGTCAATTTCTGCCACTATTTCTTGGGCGCACATTTTGCTGTGACGTTCCGCGCTTAGTATGGTACCTCCTCCCCCCCCCCTCCCCCAAGTTCCTAGTCTTCTTGAATAATGACGATAATTTTGGACGTTCCGTATTCAATCCCGGGATACGGACTAAACAAAAAGAACGATGCAAAAAGATCTTAGCCTTCACTTACTTGCCCAGCTGATCCAGGAAATACTCCACACAGCTTTCCTGGACTTTTTTCATCAGGGATAAAACTGTCACATTCCCTCCAATAGATTTCTTCAAGATGGACTGAAAGATTGGGTTTGGCGAGACCTCTATCACAATGGCATTCTGGGGAACCTTTTTGACGGCGTTGTGGTACAAGACTGGATTCTGCCAGAGATGAAAATAATTATGATTAAATACGAGGTAAAACTCACAGTCTTTATGTGGACTGGCGCTGCGAAGGATTCTTTTCACGGTTTTAATTTAAGACACACACGCACATAAAGAGAGAGAGACAGAGACAGAGAGAGAGAGAAAGAAACTGTGGGGTAGAAATATAATTCAGAATAAAGTTAGAATTGGCGTGAAGGAGAGGGTTGTTTTGTACAAGCCCATAGATTTAAAATGAAACTTAAGTAAGTAAAACATTTAATATTTGGCTGTCGGTGTGATATATTATTCTTCTCTTCTTCCTGATTACGGAGAATATGCTGAAAACAAACGGGTAGACAGACAGACAGAGACAGGGGATAGATAGATAGATAGATAGATAGATAGATAGATAGATAGATAGATAGATAGATAGATAGATAGATAGATAGATAGATAGATAGATAGATAGATAGATAGATAGATAGATAGATAGATAGATAGATAGATAGATAGATAGATAGATAGATAGATAGGTAGGTAGGTAGGTAGGTAGGTAGGTAGGTAGGTAGGTAGGTAGGTAGGTAGGTAGGTAGGTAGGTAGGTAGGTAGGTAGGTAGATAGATAGATAGATAGATAGATAGATAGATAGATAGATAGATAGATAGATAGATAGATAGATAGATAGATAGATAGATAGATAGATAGATAGATAGATAGATAGATAGATAGATAGATAGATAGCCTTACCTGAAGATTATTACGAAAGTATTCAACAGAGGCATGAGTACCCTGTCTTTCCCAATTCTCCTCCGGTACGCTTGTACTGATCCAGCGCGAGCTACGTTTCTTTGGAACCAAAATCTGGGAACAGTTACAGAATCGATGAATGGTGCAAACTCTACATATCTGCAATTAAAAATCTATGAAAGACGTCAATGGACATGTGAAGCTCTACAAATCCGCATTAAACATCTATGAATGACGTCAATGAATACGTTTTCTGCCTGAGACGTCTATCTACAAATCTGCGTTAAAACGTCTATGAAAGACGTCAATGCACTAGTGAAACTCTAAAAATCTGCGTCAAAACATCTATGAAAGACGCCAATGGACAAATGAAATTCTACAAATCTGCATGAAAATATCTGTGAAGACGTCAATGACACGTGAAACTAAACAAATCCGCATTAAACATCTGTGAAGGATGACAATGGACAAGTGAAACTTATACTGATTAAGTACAATAATAATAGATGGCATTTATACAGCGCATATCCATTTAAAGAAGCAACATGTCAACCACAGAGCAGAATGGAGCGCCTGCGAAGCGCTCAACACACTACACTGCTTCTTTCTCTCACCCTGTCTCGCTCACTCTCACTCTTTGCCTCTCTCTATTTCAAGGCAAATTGTAACGCAGCCTGTTAGGGGCCGTTCACAACTCACAACAGTTTGAACATGATATTTGAATATTTATTAATAATAATATATATTTAATAATGAATAATAAATTTTGTTGTTGCTGGTTGGGGGGGGGGGGGGGAATGATATGGATAAATTTTTAATCTATTAATTTAAATTTTGCCTGGACAGCGGCCTGTTCGGTCTGCTCTTTACGATTTCCAACTGCCAAGGTATCATTAACGTGCGCAACGTGCACACGGCCCTCCGAATTCTTCGTCCTTATCCGGGAAGACTAGGTACTCGATCCTACCCCCAAATAGGGTCAGGGACTTGAAAATATGAGAAAAATCCCAATTTCCAAACTGCCTGCACTGCCCGGGTTTTGAACCCGGGACCCTTGGCATAAGAGGCGAGCACCTTGCCTCTAGACCACCTTGTCCCCGATGTATGTGTGTGTTGTTTAATGTAAAATTATGGAGAGCAGAACAGCTGTGATATCAAGCGAAAACCACGGAATAGGGAAATACCAGAAGAGAAAGAAGCCCACTTTTCGTGACTACGGAAAGTATGTGCACCGCCATCTTGGATGAAATGCAAGTTAATTTGACTTGATCGGCGGTAAACAATAACCGTTTGCACTTTTTTTCCATGGCGAGTAAGAGCTTACAAACAGCTGTAAATAGTTTCAATCAACCCCAAAATATGAACAAACCACAGTAAACAGATATGCACATTGTCTTTGATGAAGATGGTCTCTTTCAACTCTTGTTACCACGTGACCTAGTTTCGCGATCTGGCGGAAGTGAACTCTCTCTCTCTCTCTCTAACTACACATTACATTACATTACACATCGTTGCGCACGTGCATAGATACGAACAATCGATCTCATCCAAAATGGCGCGAGGCAGTCAAAATTGATGACGTTCCTTGTGTCGCTTCTGGTAATATCTCTATTCTGTGGTGACAACAAACTATAAAGGAGGAGATTACTCACGTTGCCCATTCCTTCAGTTATAATGGGCGCCAATGGACGGACGAACTTAGAATGGTAGGACTTTCCCAGAGAATTGACCTCTCGGACAAACACCCCTTTGGCCTTTAAGTCATTCATCAGCTCAGACATTGGTCCAGCCATCCCTGACATAGTGACTGAACTGGCTGCGTTGTCACAGGCAGCGAAACAGTTCTCGCGCTCTGCAGCCTTTGCCTGTTCCCAACTCAGACCTGGAGCAGTGGAGGGAAGCAAGATATATGTCATTACCATTCGTTTTATGAAAAAAGTCCGATTTTTTCATGAATAACTTAATTGTTACTTGTCGCATCTTTCCTGAAGGTTTTGCATGTGACATGACACTGGATTGTCGTAGCAGAGTCCGTCCGAACATGCCGTTTACTCACTACAGATTGGGTATCAAAAGTCCTGTCATTGTCATTTTCAGTGAAAGAAGAACAAATAAATTGTCATTTTCAGTGAAAAGAGAAACATAAGAGTGGAAATACAGTAAATCCGTTTCGCTACCGGCATAGAAACGGACGCACACGGTAGTATTGCAACCAGTTTGTCAATAAAATACTCTCTGGCTAACCATACTTATCAACACTTTTATTCCGATCCTTCCGTTCTCCGCAAATTTTGCAAGGCAGATTTACTGCGTTTCCATCCTTAACGAGGAGGCAGAAAATAAAAAATTCCTTCCCTACCCACAGCTAACATCTTCCCAGGTACAACTTCTGCGACTCTTGTAGCCTCGCCTCTCCAATAGCTTAGGAGAATAGCCTCTTCCCTGGTAAGACTACCATCAGCGTACCCAGCGCTGGCCTCGCCCAAGGAGTGTCCAAACATTCCGTCGGGCTCCAGTTTCATGGCATGTAGGCAGTCGTAGAGGGCCATCTTGATCATAGAAATAAACGGGGATTGGCAACAATAATTAATAACTTCGTAAATATGCACATTTCATTTGAAATTCTCAGATACAACGGATATCTTTTAGCTCTGTCTAGTCGACCATTTTTGTTTAACATAAAAGACTGAAACTCCTACAGTTTTTCAAAGTACTCCGTATGCATTATTGAAATGAGTACACCAAATTCTGCAGAAATTCCAAGACCAAGTAACGGAATACCTCGTGCGTTTGATATTTTTAGGTTTACTAAAACATTGCGACCATACAGATTTAAAGGTGACCCTTAGAAGTAACAAAAATCTAAATATATATCACACACTTACACATACTTTTTGGAAATAAACTTAATCATAAAGTGTTTATAATAATGATGATGATGATGATTATAATGATAATAATAAATAATAATAATAAAACAGCATCATAATGACAAGTACCAAATTTGGTAAAAAGGGTGATCGAGGGTAATCCACTACCCCGCCACCAGATCACGTGAGGCGGTCACAACTGAATGCACTGGCGGTCATTTTTGTTTGGGGCAAAAATCGAAAGTTTTATTCTTCCGCTGCCAGATTCACTGAACATATTTCCCAATGTGCGCACCGGTACAAGTTAGAAAAGTATTTAATTTCCTTGCAAAAGAAGTACCCCGCCCACTTTTTGCCGAAATAAAAATAACGTCGCGGGCCTGTTTAGGCTGGGTTTTCATGTGTACAGAAGCGGAAATGGCAAAGGAAGGATAAAAAACTCATCAAGTAGCAAAATGGAAAAAATGTTTTCATGCTTACGGAAATGGCGCTTCAGTTCACGTAGAAACATTCTTTCTTTTTATGACTGATGCATTTTTGCCCTTTCCGTTTGCCGTTTCCGTTTCCGTACTTATGAAAACACAGCTTTACAGTTTGAATTGATGAAGCTCTGATTATCAAGCCCAAGTAAAGTACCAATTACCCCCGCCCATCCCCCAAGGAAAAAAAAGCACCATGAATGGCGAAAAGTGGTCGTTGTCATGGCTTCGCACCGCTAAACATAAATTCGAATTCAAAGGCGACCATTCGCCTCTGGCATGTGAAAGAGGCACGTTGCCTCTTGAATTCTTACAGTGTATCTTTATGGGGTATCAGAAGACAGTAGTAGAAACAATAAGGCTCTATCTGCAAACAGTATCATAAGCTGTTAACAGTCCGTACCGAAACAGCCGTAATGCCGCAGAAGGCATTAATTGCGTTGTCGAAGACGTCAGCGTCACGCAAGATGACGTCATAGAGGTCGTAATTGTATCTGTTCTTGAGGATCTCAGCCGTTTGTTGGATGGATTCCCGAAATGGGGGCAGTGACATCATATCTTTGCCCATGCCGATCCACTGAGTTCCCATACCAGAGAAGGACAGCCATAGAGGTCTCTTGTCGAAGCCTTGTTTCTGTGGGATTAAACAGAAAAAAAAAAAACAACTTAGGCTTTTGTTCTTTGTGTGAAAATGTAGATCTTAGTGATATTTTCATGTATAAATTTACGACAGATAAATCAAAATTGGGCAAAAAGAACAGGTCGTATGTTGCAAAACCCCGCGTGAGAGATAAAACCCAAACAATACAAAGCAAACTAAAGAGAAGGCATAAAATACACAAAATTTTCGGCTTTCGCCTTTTTCAAGTGAAAAAAAAAGATAATTCAACGGGAACGAAGTGAAACAGTTTACTTAGCTGCGAGTCCGAAAATTTTGTGTATTTTCTGTCTTCTCTTTAATTTGCTTTGTATTGTTTGGGTTTTATTTCTCACGCGGGGTTTTGCAACATACGAGCTTTTCTTTTTGCCCAATTTTGACTTTGCTTATAGCCCTGCTGCGACCCCACAGTTTTTCTGTGGTTTTTATGATATTACGACAGATAATGGTGGGAAAAGATCGGGTGGGGTAGAGGATTGAAGAATAATGGCTGATGTTGGCAATTATCAATCAAGTTACATTATATTTCATATTACTCTAAGTAAATGTATAAATTGTAGCAGGCAGCAAGGAGCGGAGACAGTGACTGATAGAGTGCATTGTCGTTGTTGTTTTTTTTATGTCTTTTCATTGCTTGCTTGCATGATTCTTCTGTGTGTTTTGAATTGGCCGCCAGGCCTATAATAAACTTGAACTTGTTTTCTTTTTAACGGTATATCATAATGGCTTTTATTTGGTATTTAAACAATGATTGTATCTGAGTCACTGTGAAACATTACCTGCATCTGTCTTTCATCTTAATTCTGCTACCACCTTACCGTTTACACACGGAAATTTTATTTTATTTTTTTAAAAATAAGGATGAAAATGAGTGAGTGTTGCATGTTCTGTTTTGTAGTCAAATGGAAATGTGAATAAAATTGTGTATTTGAAAAAAAAAACGGACTGAGGCAGCCAAGGCAGTGACAATAAATAATTTTTTTGTCAACAAATCGGACCAGCTTCTTAAAACTACTGCAGCCATGGTGCCAACGAAAACGTTGTTATAGCCAATTCGCTCTATGGAGGGCTAGCAAACAAACAGCCCCTTTGAGGGCTAAGAAGAAGACTATGCTGATCGGGGGCAGGGCCCATCGCACACTGTATGATAAGAATGCTTCGTATAATGATAAATTGATGATACGGATTTGTTACAGTGCTAAAAAAAAATAGTTTTCCTTCAGTGATTGAAGTTATAATTACAAAATAAATGCCTTTAATCAAGGCCTACTGCGATAGCTGAACAGTGAACAAAATTCACTATTTTCCCTATTTGGCTTTGTAAAATACGGCATTGTTCATGACTTCCGTGCATTCGCCCCTAGGTGGCGGTGGGAAATATGTGTACGCTAAACTTGCTAGCTGTCTCATCTTATTGCACCCAGTATTTTTACCATTAGCAAAACATAGACCTACCTTAACGTCCTCATACTTCCCAGTAGCGGCATTCAGCACTGTATACATCCGATAGGGCATCTTGTTGGCTGGCATGTTAGAGGAAGCTTCCAGTAGGGCTTGGTATTCCACGCTCTTGGAGTGTTTCTTGGCCTCGTCCATGACGTCAGAGGCGGTGTTCTTGGCTCTAGCACCATAAACGAACAACCGAGGCAGTTCACTGGCCGGGTGAGGGGGCCTGTTCTCGTTCTTGTAAGACCTGATGGGATTAAGAGTCTATCTCAGTGAATGTGTCTTGGATTTGGTGTGTATAGTATGGCTTTTTTATTTATGTACTGAAGAAAAACAAGCATTAAAAAAGTGGAAGTAGAATGACGGCTGGCCGGTCCAAAGTGTTGGAACCTAAATAGTTAGGTACATTCAGACCACAATTAAATAGCCAGGTACATTCAGACCACAATTAAATAGCCAGGTACATTCAGACCAGAATCAAATAGGTATATTCTGACCACTGAAGAGGTTCATTCCAGACCAGGGTTAATCATATTTGAGTCATTTTTCGAGAAAAAAGCCAGAAAACTTTGGATTTCACCTTATTCTTGCGTTGGGGTGGCTCACTTTTGAATCGAACTTTCTCAGCGCGGGTTAAGGATAAAAGGATGAAGTTACTATAAATAGATAGCCCTTTTATCGAATTTCCACTGATACGCGCAGTTCTATTTTTAGCAAAAATGTGTCTTAACCTTGTAATTGAACTAAATTGAATTGTTAGTTATATTCAGACCACAATTGAACATCTAGGTAAATTCTGACCGTCGTTCGGTATGTGTGGGTCACTACTGGAAGGTCAGGTCTGTTCAAGCCACAATAGCATAGTTAGGACTCTGAAAGTTCGTTGTCAACGTTGTCACTGACACAAAGTACAGAAACTTACCTGAAAGCACCGTTGTAATTGGTACCTCCGACACCGAAGGAACTGACGCTGATGAGACCACCTTCAAAGGGAACTGGTTGGTCCACCACTTTAACGCGTCCGTCAAACAGAGAACTGATGTTGGGATTGGGGTTTTTGTAATGGAGATTGGGTGGGATCATCTTTCGCTCACAGGCAATGATAGTCTTTATCATAGACGCTAAACCTGTATGAGAAAGACCTCATCAGTTCTCATGCAGCCCAGATTCATAAAAGAATTATTTTGCGGCGTGCACCCGCAGCACGTCTTGTCCTTTCTGAGAGAGGCTAAGATCTACAACTTGATTTGAAAACTTTTATACTCATTTACAAAACTCTTGTCTGATATATATATATAAAAACAATTTTTATCAATGTTATGTAATTGATGCGGAACTGTTTAGTTCTATTGTTAAATCTGGATACTCTGTCTACGAAACATGAATAAAGAACATGTACAGAGTGGACTGTGAAAAACGCAAAGTGGCCGTTATCGTGTCGGCGCGGCCTAAAATCCAAAGTCAGACACAAACATGCAGCCCCCAGTGCTCAGCTGTTGGGCCGTAGTTTGCAGCAAGATTTTTATTGTTAACCTCAAGATTTGCTCTACTTCCCTTCTTTCGGTCTCAGCCATAATGCACTGACGTGCAATTATATCATCCTTCTCGGATCTAAACATAGATGCTTCTGAGCTGACAACGAAAAGGTCCATGCATTCCTTCCATATCATCCAACTATGCCTCAAAAGCCGCTTCTAATAAACAGTGCCATTTTCTCACAACACTAACATTCCACGCCTTCTCAGTACAATTTCGGCCGCTAGTTCTTAGTCTTAACTTACTACTTCTTCACTTTTTTAATACTAACTTGCCGCTCACTCACAGTCCTAACTTACCACTCTCTGACGTTACTAACCTATCAATATACCATTATCTCATGACAGTATTAACCGCTCCCTCACAATACTAAGTTGCGGCTCACTGAAAGTCGTAACTTACCACTCCTTCGCACTACTAACCTGCCGCTTCCTCACATTACTAACATGATATTCGCTGAAAGTCCTAACTTACTACTCCCACAGACTAGTAACCTGCCGCCGCCTCACATTACTAACATGCTGTTCACCCAATAGTCCTAACTTACCACTTCCATACAGGACTAACCTGCCGCTCCCTCACATTACTAAACTGCTGTTCACTCAAAGTCCTTACTTACCACTCCCAGGCACTACTAACCTGCGGCTCCCTCACAGTGCCCCATGTTAGTTTTGACAGAGCCGAGGTACAACGGCTGTTTCCTGTTGGAACACAGCACATCCGCGATAGCATCCACCTCTATACCGTCTCCAACTGCAGTGCCAGGTCCGTGGGCTTCAGCATAGAAAACCTTGACAAATAATCACAACAACGTCAAGAACTTCTAGGCAGTTCTGCTCAGTTTTCTTAATTAGTGTTAGATTATTGGTACTTTCACATACGTACCCCAACAGTTTTTGGGCTAGGGGTACGTATTTCAAAGCCTGGGTTGTGTCAAGAAAAGACCATGCATGCCACTGCTGTCAATGAGCCTATACGGTTTCTGTTTGTCTTTCTGTCTGTCTGTGTTTTTCTGTCTGTCTATCTCTCTGTATATCTATTTATTCGTTTCGCCCTCAGGCGCTTTATTACATTGGAAAATGAAGTAAAAGTCTTGACATTGTGTATCGCAGGGGAGATAACTTATCAAACTATTCATGGAAAGAAACACTGAGAGACTCAGCATACATGTGCACTCACGCACACAAAGAAAGAGGGAAAGAGAGAGAGACAGAGAGAGAGAGAGAGAGAGAATGAGAAATTTTGAGAGCGACATAGAAAACTGCAACGACATTATCAACTAAAAAATAAATTTAGACAACGAAAACAACGTCAAAAAGAAAGACGAAAAACAAAAGCCAGAGAGACGTAAAGAAAAGGAGATTACCGTATTTGGATCGATACCCATGTCATTATAGACGGATCGCAGAAGATTGGACTGGGATTCGCCTGACGGGACGGCGATACCTGCAATGATTGATACAGCTTATAGATAAAATCGACAGTCTTCACTTTTCTATTCTGCTGACTATTTATAACGTGTAATAAAATTGTTTCTTTTATTTTTTTACGGCACGATGAGTTTGTATTTTACAAAATTCTTTAGTAACAAGTAAGAAGGATGTAAATATTTCTGCAAGAAAAAAAATAACGTTCAAATGAAGATAAAATAACAAAGTTTTCCAAAGCCGAACAGGTGCCTCAGGCTGTACATGGGCACATATCAGAAAGTTACCCTGAGGCCACATAGAATTTCATGGTGTTCGTCTGCTTTTCTCCATAATGAGATACTAAGTTTAAAAAAATATAATAAATGCTTCGCAAACAGACAGATACAGGCGGGCACGTAGACAGATAGATAGATAGATAGATAGATAGATAGATAGATAGATAGATAGATAGATAGATAGATAGATAGATAGATAGATGATAGATAGATAGATAGATAGATAGATAGATAGATAGATAGATAGATAGATAGATAGATAGATAGATAGATAGATAGATAGATAGATAGATAGATAGACGGACGGACGGACGGACGGACGGACGGACGGACGGACGAACGGACGGACAGACAGACAGACAGACAGACAGACAGACAGACAGACAGACAGATAGATAGATAGATAGATAGATAGATAGATAGATAGATAGATAGATAGATAGATAGATAGATAGATAGATAGATAGATAGATTAGATAGATAGATAGATAGATAGATAGATAGATAGATAGATAGATTTTATTCTGGCTACGAAACCAACCTTCTTTTGTAAAACCATCACTGTTGCCCCGCACATGTAACACTGTGCAGTAGACCCGTTTTGCCAGCTCTTTCTTAGCCAGGAATAGAATCATATTCCCGTCAGCACGGACAAAACCATTAGCTGTGGCAGAAAAAAAAAGTTCAACAAAAAAAAATCCATCAGTGACAAAACCACTAATTTCTTTCATTCAACGGTGTCTGGACATTTGGCATTCTCTGTCTTGACACAGCAATTATTTCTTCCCCATAATTTTAGATGACTTTTCTAAACTCACGATCCCTTATCAAAGGCTCTGCATGGCGATTTTTACAACCATGTTTCCTCAGCATTGGTGAGGGGGGGGGGAGGGGGTGTGTGTAAAGTTTATAGTCAATCTGTTTCACCACATGGTTTTTACATCTTCCAACAACTTAATTTGCTAAAACCAAGCTTTTCAGGAAGCAATATTAATCGAAACTGCATAGAACCCCCCCCCCCTCAATTACATCTTCTTGTTCTGGGAGCACCCTTCCCCACCCTCCGAATGTAAGTATTTATGGGTGGACCCCAGCATTGAAATCGCAGCCTGTTTAATTGGCCCGTGGCAGCTGTAGTAGAGTTATCATAAAAACCACAGAAAAACTGTTGGGTCGCAGCAGGGCTCTAAGCAAAGTCAAAATTGGGCAAAAAGAAAAGGTTGTATGTTGCAAAGCCCCGCGTGAGAAATAAAACCCAAACAATACAAAGCAAACTAAAGAGAAGACAGAAAATACACAAATTTTCGGCTTTCGCTTTTGTCAAGTGAAAAAAAAAAACGAACAATAAAAGACTTCAACAGGAACGAAGTATTGTTTGGGTTTTATTTCTCACGCGGGGCTTGGCAACATACAACCTTTTCTTTTTGCCCAATTTTGACTTTGTAGTAGAGTTAACTCACCGCTGGCATCAAAGGCTTTGCATTTGCCATCCTCACACAGCATCCCGACTCTGACGGCAGTGAGGGAGCCCTGGGGGTCTAGCACCAGGTTGCTGGTACCCACCAGGGCATAGTCCAAATATCCCATGCGAATGTGCGTCATAGCAGTCTCAAGGGCCACCAGGCCTGAAGAGCACGCACTGTCCATACTGTAGCTGGAACCTGAAAATGATGGATTTCCATTGTTGAATACCAGTAGGTCTCAACGTGACCGATTTTGATTTCCAAGGGGCCAAAAAGGAAGAAAAGGGCCACAAAGGGGCGAAATCATGAAAGGGGGCGATGGCTGTGTTGTTGTTGTTTTTTCTTCAAAGAAAGACTGTTTTCAAGGGCGCTTTTTTCCCCTGGGTGCTCTCAACCCTGGTTACGCCTGTAGACATCAACAATATCAACTAAACTCCAACATCCAGTTTTGGCAGGACTGAATTTATAGGGGGCTGAGGGGCAATCGCCCTGCCCCCCCCCCCCCACTCCCACCCAAATATAATAATGAGTTTAATTGTATTTTTTTTAGTCAGCCATTGCTATCTGTGGAAGGTAAGGAGTACATAGTACCATGGCTTTGTTCTTTGTAATAATATGTATTACCCTAAACTCTACTTGGAGTTTTGCTGGCACACATTCCCTTCAGATACTTAACTCATTTACCCTTTCTATGCATGTATAACGTGTCAGTTCCAAGTACTGCAATAAACAGACTTTTGATTTGTCGTGCATTTCAACTTTCGTGTATGAGGGGCCCACGGAACCTGAAGTAACCCCCCCCCCCCTCCTTCTTCCCAGCAGGTCTAAAGCAGCCCCTGAATTTGACTCAAAATTTGTCCCACCTTTGAAGTCAAAGAAAAAGCTGAGACGATTGGCCAAGTGGCTGTGGGCGTAACCAATGAAACTGTAGCCATTGATCCTCTCCAACGCTGTTATGCAAATCGAACTGTCAGATGGCAAGGCTCCAATAAACACACCCGTCCGTGTGCCCTTCAGGGAATCTAAGCTTTCACCTAATTAGAAACAAAAACAAAAACAAAAACAACAAAAAAAAAAACACTTTGGACAGTCGACCAAACTGGGTTTTGAAAGTACAATGAATTGCCTCACCAGAAAAAAAAAATTAATAATAATTTGGACAGTTGACCAAACTGGGTTTTAAAAGTACAATGAAATGCCTTATCGGGATAAATAATACTCTGAACAGTTGCCCAAATTGGGTTTTGAAAGTACAGCGATTTGCCTCAGATGAAAATAAAAATAATAATAATAATAATCTTACTATAGTGGAGCTAAAGGGTGAACATGTAAGCAGCTAAAACTGTATGACTTCGTGACCACAAGTTATGAAATTTTATGTACTGCCTCAAGTTTTGATGATACATTACGCGGATACGCCCATTTAAGACAAAAGTCAGTCATGAAGATTTCTTTTTTTCACAATTTTTTCTACCTCAAATTATGAGACACATTTTTGTCGAGTAGAATCAAAAAGTGTGACAGGAAATTTCTTTCGTCGGGACTGGCTAGTAATAATAATAATGAGAATAATAATAATAATAATAAAAATTTAGAGAACTGACCAAACTGAGTTGTGTAGGTGCATTGCATTCTTCGGAGGGTGTGGTGCATGGATGGATGGATGGATGGATGGATGGATGGATGGATGGATGGATGAATGTATGGATGGATGAATGAATGGATGGATGGATGGATGGATGAATGGATGGATGAATGGATGGATGAATGGATGGATGGATGGATGGATGGATGGGTGGATGATAGATGGATAGGTGGGTGGGTGGGTGGATGGATGGAAGGCCAGATGGCTGGATGGACGGACAGATGGGTGGGTAAATGGATGGATGGATGATTGAACCGACATTTGGATGAATAGAAGGAGAGAATGAAGGACGGGTAGACAGAGACGGATGAATTAGAACTCACCAGCATCTACAATGGCCTCATAAGCTCTCTCTGACAGCATCCTACAACTGGGGTCAGTGTTCTGTGCCATGGACGGATACATGCCAAAAAATGAAGCATCAAACTTGTCAATGTCTGGCATAGCTCCCATGTACACCTGATTACCCAAGAATCCTGGACGTATGGGATGGAACGGGGAACACACAGATGGATGAATCATTGAGGAAAAAAAACGAAGAGGAACCAGAAGCTGCTTTTTCTGCAAAAGTTTTTTTGACCGAAATCTTGAATTACATACAAGACAGTAATAAAAATTAAAAATCGAGATTTCTGAAGTTTTTCCCTTTTTTTTAATGAGTTTTTCAGTTTTCCCCTCTCCCCTCCCCCTCCTTTTTGGGGGGGGGGTGGGGGGGAAGAGGGTTTCGGGGAAGGAAGGGGTAGTTAACAAAAATGTTATAGTATGGGGTTTGTTTTCAGATATATATTTTTAAATAGCTTTCCACATGTCTAAAACTGCAAGTCTCTTGTGTAAAAAAAAAAAAAAAAAGATTTACCTGTTGTTTATTTAAAGACATATTTCTTGCAAATTTGATATGTTTCCGCCTGTGACAATGACAAAATCTTATATCTCCGGGTCGGTAGACTCAGCCTAGCCCAAAGACACGGATAGCAATGCTGTTTTCCTCACATTGTATGAGGATTATTTGACCTTTCTCATACTGCACATAGACAGTACTGCTATCATCCCCAAACAGTAGTGTTACCAGCCTAAATTTCGCATAAATAGCAAAGTTCTGCATTTAGACAGCAAAGCTACCCATTCTCATACTGCTTAGAGACAGCATTGCTACCATTCTTATATCGCAAAGAAATAGTGTTACCAGTGTTACCATTTTTATTCTACATAATTATGGATATCAATGTACGTAGACAGTAATGTCACGACCCTCGTTCTGCACACAGACAGCAATCTTTTGTACTATCCCTGTACTGTACACGGACAGCAATTGTACCATCCCTATACTGCATATAGACAACAATGGTACCATACCTATACTGCACATAGACAGCATTGGTATCATTCCTGTACTGTACATAGACAGCAATGGTGCCATCCCTGTTCTGTGCATACATAGCAATACTACCATCCGCATAAAGCACTTAAAAACCAGTGCTGTTATTTTCATACGACACATATACACGGAATACAGATCGCAGAGCTCTAAAATGTCTTCATTGCTCCACATTTTCATGGTTACGTTACCTTCTTCATACCGCTGGGCTTTTTCCGTGGTTGTGTGCATGTGTTTCATGTCAAACAGGTGTTTGGTGAACTGGTCAATGTTGGCACTTTCCGGCAAGCGGCTGGCACAACCAGCTATTACAATCTCTCCATCATAGGGATATTTGGGCAGATTGGTGGGCCGGATGCGTTGCTCAAGGTCATCTTCTTGCATTCCATTCATTGTGGTTGTTGATGTTGTTGTAGATTTGGGGTTGGTATCTGAGCTGGCTGCTGCACCAGTGGAAGGCATTCCTGTTGCCGAGGACGCTGTGTGGTCACTTCCGGATTATTTGGTATCTGTCTGTGTCAGAAAATCTAACGTTATTGGTCAGTTTTTCTTTTAATGGGCCTATCCATAAGGGGGAGAAGGGGAGAGGGGTTGTTCTTACCGTGTGAAAAACGTACTAGGTGGGGGTGGGGGGCGAGGGAGGGGAGTTATTGGGGGCGTATGTATGCTTTTCAACTATGATAACCGCTTTAAAAGTTTGGTTTCATTCACATTTTTTTCTCCAAATTAAATTGTACAAATATATAAAAAAATCATTTTTCTAATGAAAATGTCAAATTATTATCCATGCCAAATGTTAACTAAAGTCTTAAACACCAAGGCCTTGTCGTGGATCCTCACCGCTCTGTACGTTCATACAAAGGTGTGCACTGGAGGCAGCCCACCCCCCTCCCCCCTCCCATGAGAGCAGTAGGCACTTGGTGGAATGCCCCTTATCACAGTGATATTATAAATCCCCAGGAAGTAACATCAGCAGTTTTAAGGGGACTTATGGAAATAAACACACAAAAACAAGCACACCAAAATTAAAATTAAAAATATACACATATCCAAATTCTTTATTTCCGTTAGAATGTACAATATTGTAATATCACATTATACCAAGGCGGAAATGCCAACTAGATGACAGATGGATTATGATCCCGGTCACAAGACCACTGTTACGACTAAAAAGCATGATATCTTAGACGGTAGACTGGCATAGCATCATCTTAATAATATATAAATTTTTTGGCGATTTTGACAACCATATTATGAATGCAATTTGCTTATGGTTTTCTTAGAAGCAAGGGTAATGCTCTTTACACATCTAAATATTGATTGCAGTATCAAGGCATCCGAAAACTGTCATCTTTGCAACTCTCATATAATGTAATAAGCTCAGTCAGTTGTTGTTGTTGTTGTTGTTATTGTTGTTGTTATTGTTGTTGTTGTTGTGTTGTTGTGTTGTTTTCCTAAATTCCAAATGTAGAAAAAAATTTTTGTCATCTTTATTGTCAGATCTCCTTCCTCGCCTCAGTCACAAATAAATCCACACAAGAAAGCACAGTGTGGATGTGGCAAGGACGAAGTTCTGAATTTTTTTTTTTTAATGGTAATTATATGAATGAGTTCATAATAGGATAAACTCAGTATTTCTATGCCTGTTTGTTATCATTTCAAACTGCTCAAAAAAGGTGTGTAGATAATTTTCGGACACCTGATATTCCAGACTATGTATGACTGCTTTTTTAATTGATATTCATTTTGACAAAAGCACATCATAGGTATTTTACTACCAGCTGAGCTGTTTAGTACGCCCAAATTAATATGTCTCCAGCGATATTAGACCAGTCTCCATACCTGCAAATCTAGGCCTGACGTTACTCCAAATTTAGATCCTGTCCGCTGTGTCCATGTGAAACCGCTTGGCCACCTCAGCAGAAAAAGACCAACTAAGCGATAAGTCCCTGGTTTTATATGTCCCCCCGCCGAATGACAGAATGTCTGCTCATTTTTGCATGCACAGGGAATTTAATTCATGTCTATCTACATCATATTTTAATTCAGCTGTTCTCATCTCTCCCCCCCCCCCCAACCAGGAGTAGGCAGGGGGGGGGGTGAGGGGGGGGGGGGAGGGTGAAACGACCAACCTTCACAACAAAAAAGATTTATGACCTCTTTCTTTTTCTGGCATGAAACATGTTGCTCTGGATGACGCTGAATATCGGGGTTGGGCATCGGACGCAGTGGCCAGCCAGTACTTTGAAATTCGATAATTTGTTTGGACTGATAAGCTTATAAATATTCAATGTGCTGATTTAACAGGCAGAATGTAAATGCCGAAGAGAGAACTGGGAACCATTGGGATCCCGGGAGGAATCAACCTCAGTCACGAAAATGCAAAACTGAGAAGATCGATTTTTCATAGTTTTAAAATCTACAACTTCCTTCCTACAATTGAAAGGGTGATTTTCTAATATTTTGTGACTGAAGCTCTTTGTTCAAACATTGCTTTCTCTGAGACGAGAGAGACTGATGAACCGGGGGTGAGGGTGATAATATTTTATGTCCAGAATCGTTTCCCCTTGCCATCTTCAGCGAAAAAATGGAGGGGAAAAGAGGGTGGGGGGATCGTGACGAGTTCACACAAAGCTTTAGATTATTGCAAACAGCATACGTGTCCAAAACAAATCCTCACAGTCTTTCTGGGAGGAGTGTCATTTGTGCACTGCATAGTAGGCTGATATTTCACAAAATGGCAAGGCCAAGCCTTCGCTCCACCCCTGTTTCAAACTTTACCATGCAATTCAACGAACATCTAACTCATGGCCTTGTTTTAAACACGCCGTGGTGAGTACATGACGGAAAATGTGCATTGGAGCTCAGACCCAATGGCTTCGGTTTTGTTTCGCTTTCGGTAGACGCCGGTCTCAAAGAGAAGTGAAAAGAAACGAAAGCGGAAGCATCAAGAGCTCTGCAAGGCGTTGAGAAGTAATGCTGGCATCTTCTAGGTTATTCGGCAGGACGAGACTGACGGGCATTTTGGCAAGACTGTCGAAAGCAAAACGAAACCTGAAGCTGCTGCGTCTGGGCTCTAAGTGTCTGATGGCATAACAGGATATATTCAATATTCCATCTCAAAACAAATAAATGGTATTTAATCTCGGGATATAACTAGCAGCTTAATTTACATCAACCATAAGCCATAAACATTACTATACCTTACATTTCACGCGTACCCATTTTCAATGTCAGTGCAAAAAATTATAAATACATTTAACATAACCTGGGAAGATGCCCATTTACATAGAGATCTATACATCAAATTCCCCCCAAAAAAAACTTTGATAAAAAAAATAATAAAATGTGCAAATTTCGACCACGAGGGTTTTTTGGTCGAGCTAAAAGAAAAAAAATCCAAATGTTTTAAGAATTTGGGGTGTGTGTGAATATGCCCGCAGTCGTATTTATATTTATTTGTTTTGTCTGAATATTTCTGTCCAACTATTGGTGTGACCGGTCAGACTTGGTCTTCGAAGGGTGATTTGACATGAAGATGGTCATTGAAAGATCGGCCAGTCTGTCTATTTGTTCATTTGTCTATTTGATCATGCAATCGCTTTTGGAAGAACATGAACCGTTAAACCTGGAAGTACTTCAACCATTAAGATATATTTTCAGGCAATTAGTGTTTGTCGTCACTGTAAGGGTTTAGGTTTGTGTATCTTCTCTGCTACGCTAGTGGTGCCTGATTTTAGGCTAGGCTGAATACCATCCGGTGGTCGAAGTCTGAGAAAAGTTGTGCTTGCAACATGTGAAAATGAAACCATTATGACTTGGATTTTGGACTGTTTCTTGCATAATATACTAAATAGACAGGACTTTGTACTGTTGAACATCAACTCTGGTGGCCGATGTTCGAGAAAAGCTGCGCTTGCAGTATGTGAAAAAAGGACTATTTTTGGATCGTTTCTCCTGTACAAAACCCAACAATTCGGACTTTGTGCTGCTGAACACCAAAAGTTGTTTGACAAAAGTTGCCTCAGCAGTGTGATTTAGAAAGGTGAAATTCATACTGCCAACAGCGTTCAACAGACAATACCTTTACTCCGCTTAGCTCGGCTTTGCTCGATGTTCGAAGTTATTTCAAAATTGTACAGTTCTTGAGTGACCCAGGACTAACATATTTATTTTGACACCATTTACAGGGACTAGGCCACCTTAATGAATTCTTTCTAGCAAGCCCAATGGTTTACCTAGATGTAGGTCACATCGATAACGGAGCTTCGATTCCTCGCAAAGACATGTAAAATTTATTGTTACACCACAGTTCCATGCAGAATACACATACCTAATTTTCGGCCAGCAAGTTGTAAAGAGAGGCGAAGAATGAATCATACTTTTCGAGTATACTCGGCCAAAAATCCTGTCTTTTTGCGGCTCAATAAATCTTAATCACATAATATTAAAGACCAAATTATGTCAAAAATGGATGTGTCCATGTAATTTATTATTTTAAAAAACGAGGCAATACACGAAAGTTATTATTTTGGATGCCGAAGTCACGAAATCTTAGTTGCATATGGGTACTTTTAGGCTCTTACTGCTTACCACTGTTTGCTCCGTAGTCAAGATGTATGTGAAATGGCATGTAGTTGTCATGAACTGTCTCAAAAATTATGTTTCAGTTATTTCTTACAAAGTTGATCCCATCATAACAGCACTGTACCAAAGCCCCTGTCACTCCTGGACCAGTGATTGTTGATGAGTGTTCTGGTACAGACGAAAAAAAACAACCCAAAAAACGTTGACTCATGTCTCTATCATAAGTGCGTTTGAAGAAATATCAAGGTTAAATGTTTTTACATGTTAGAGTCACATTGGTTTTGGAGAGACAGAGAGAGAAAGAGAGAGAGAAAGAGGGAGAGAGAGAGAAAAAAAGGGAGAGAGAAAGAGTGTGAAAGAGAGAGAAAGAAAGAAAAAAAGAGAGAAAATTACATCTGGAATGCGCAGGCACTTTGAGGCCAAGTGAACACAACAATTTGAAAAATCGTTTTAGTCTAATTCAACTTCAAAGGCTGATGACATAACAGGAACAGGGGTACCTTCAAGATGAATCACGCATGCGCACAAAATACCACCGGCTCAATATTTTTTTTTTTTACACTCGCAGAGCACTATGTCGAAATTTCGTTGATGAGTTAAAAATTGCTGACGCGCTAGCAAGGCCCAATTATTTTTATGCGCGGTTTTCAAGTATGCGCATTAAATATTTAAATATATTGGAATTATCCGACATTCTGTCATCTGCGCAAAAAGGTATCGCTTGATTTACTGCAAAATTATTGTAATCACCTGAAACATGGACCATGTTGTGATGATAGGGGTGAAAAATGGATTTTTTGCTGTGCTCTGTTTTATTTTGGTTTTTTACTGAGTGGTGTTTAATAATGTAAATTATTAACGATTTCAGCTGATGAAGTATTCTATACACGATCTGATGTTCTGCAGCAATACCACCCTCGAGAACGTTTTTTTTTTTTTTAAGCAGTTGCATACTCGTCGTGACGACATGAAAATAAGCTAGAGAGAGAAGGGGGAGACAGACAGACAGACATACAGATAGACAGACAGACAGACAGACAGATAGACAGGCAGACAGACAGACAGACAGACATACAGATAGACAGACAGACAGACAGACAGATAGACAGGCAGACAGACAGACAGACAGACAGACAGACAGACATACAGATAGACAGACAGACAGACAGACAGACATACAGATAGACAGACAGACAGACAGACAGATAGACAGGCAGACAGACAGACAGAAGGCGTATGGAGGAAATGAGGGAGAGAAAATGAAAGAAAGACGCTGCGTTCTGATGACACCATTTCCCCCTGGTCATAACGGATACTATGTAGAAAGAACAGCAGCAAGAACAAGAACAAAACAACTAAGTCTGGTTAGTGTTATTTGGAAATGAGAGAACGAAACAAAAGGTGGATTTTATCAACATACATTGTATTTGTCCAATTTTTATTTTGAATTATATTTTATTTAATTCTATTCTGATTTCTACTTTTCGCCTCCATGGCTGACCCCACACTCTGATTCGGATCACAACTGACACAAGGGCCTCAATATTTAAAGGCATTGGCGGCATCGATATGTCTGTCAGAGAGTAGAAAATTGTCAGCAGGAGGTAGGGTGGGGGGGGGGGCCTACGTGGAGGGGGGGACACTGGAGGGGGTGGGAAGAGGTGGAGTGAAAGCCTCTCGAAATCTTTTCTGCAGCATAGCATCAAGGCGAACTTGCATCCTGTGTTTACTACTGATAATTTACTGATTGTTGAAAGACTTCAAAATCTTGCCTGTTCTTTATGGCTCACCGAATCCAAGTGAGCAATCTCACAATCCATCAGACAAGATTATATGTCATCATGTTCTTTTCGCTGATTTTTTAGTTATTCTGGCACAGCCGAACCAAACACAGTTGGAGCTTACTTTGTCTTAAAATGAATCAATATCCCAATTGGCTAAAGTCCAATATCACTCTTTTCTAGTAATGATGAGATTCTTTTGCATCATGGAGACAAGATGAACTACCCTCCTCCTCTCTCCTGTTCCCCTTCAATTTCTTCATGGTCCAAGACACAGACTGCTAGAAGTTGTGCTCAAATTTACTTTGTCTGGCTGAACAGCTATTCATTGTTAACAAAACTAACTTTTATTGAGATTTGAAGAAGAACTAATTAGGAACATTTTATGCATCGCAAACACTCTATTACATGCTGTTTGGGCATTGTATATCATTTGCTTAGCGTTGTTTTTCTTGATGACGCAGAAGGGTCTTCTTCTTCTTCTCCTGGGATCTTCGTGTCAGTCGTCACTTGATCGGGAGGCTAATGGCTTGTATGAAAGATGCCGTGAGTTAAAATTCCTCTACAGCTCCCTACCGCTTGGACCCCAGACCAGCAGCTTTCTCTTTCTTGCTCAAATATGGAGCAACGCTGGAGGACGTGCTCTGCATATTCTGGTCCCATTCAGAACTTTCCCATTCGCTGGGCACTTCTTTCTTCTCATGATAGCTTTCTTTGATCACAAAAAAAAAGTGTCTTCGTGCAATGCAGTGTCTCTCTTTGGAAGAAGATTATCGCGTAAATCTATGTAGTTGATAAAACGTACTCTGTTTTCGGTGTATGTTGACAGGTTATTTTGAGGCTGTCATCGATTCTAGTGTTGTCGAAGGAGTCTTTGTTTTGGCTACTACTCCTAGGCCTGTGGCGCACTTAATCTTCAATCTGCTTTGGCTTGGTTTCGTGGATGGAGTTAAACGAGGAATCGCGCACTATCGAGATTGAAACAGTTCTTTCTCACCAGTTGATTGTGAGTTGAAATCTGTGCAAAACAGACAGTGCTCACTAGCCTAAATCAGCCCGATAATGTCTTCAGAAAGGCCACTTTCTCTGCAAAACATGAGTAACAATGGCTTCCTTCAGCCGGTCACGAAATGATGTCCCTTCGTTTAAAAGAAATTAACATGGCCGTTCAAACGACCTTGTGTTGAAAAATGTTCATCCTTTAGTTAGCGTACCCAAAGTTTATGTCTGTGGATAAAACACAGTCGAGTTTATCTGTGATCGATGTCACCAGTGTGCTGATTTGTTCTTGTACCATGGTGTCTTTTCTAACTACTAACCAATGCCCATTTGAACTCCGAACTCCGTATAGCATTCTCATATACGTCATCAAAAATGGTGTTCCACGTGGTTCCCCCATCTTTGCTGATGACATAAGCGAGGCCGTTGTTAGCGACGCCATAGAGATAGCCTGAATCATTGTCTGTACCTGTTATCACAGCAACACGTGGGCTGATTTCTGAAACAAAAGAACGAGATTGATTTTCAATCTTATCCACAAATACAATCAAATTTTGATAGATCTAACATGTTATTTTGTTTGTTATCGAAATCACTTTATAAACAGTGACATCTGTTGCCTGACTTATTTGAAATAAAATCTGGTCATATTTCTGTGACATGATCGTACTATATCGTTTGAATTCCTTTTCAAAACGTGTGCATTATGAGGTGGGTGGTTAATCAATCAAGCAATCGCTCAATCAATCATCAAATACATAAATCAGACCGAGACGGAAAGCCACTCTAGCTGCTGCAAGTCAGTGTAATCTCTCGATCAGTCACTCAAATGGTTCGACACTCAATCAGTCACGCTTGCGACCTCATAGCGGTTCAGCATATAAACAGTCAAAGATCACATTATTGTAGTATAACCAAAGATGTCGCCTCTAACCTAGGTACTGAACAGGAGAACTTGACAGTGTCTTGAAACAGGAAGAGCTTGTGGCGCTGCCTCTGCAAGAATACATAAAAGTAAATTAACCAACACATAATCCTTTCTGCTGTTGCGGTCGTAAAGGGCCATCTATAAAATACGTGTGCGTAATTTGGCATTTTTTGAGTCCTCCCCCCCCCCCACACACACACACTTTTACGCTTGTCATACACTCTGTCTCATACCCCGCTCCCCCTCCCTTGTCCATACGTCATTTTTCCGTAAAAAATGCGGAGCGGTCGGATGCTGTGGACAAGACCACTTAGTATGGACAAAAAGAACATTCTACTTCCAGCCGCGAACTTTTGTTTTTACTTTTTACATTTACTTTACATGAAAAAAACTTTCAGAAACATTCTAGTATTGTCCCCATGGAAAATAGAACAATTTCTCATAACATGAGCCATTCAAATTAACATTGCTTTGATACCTTCACTGCCGGAATTGAAGTAAAAACACTCGTGAAAAGTTCGTTTCGAGAAGGCAATAATAATTATAGATGTATGAGAAGTCACAGCTGTTGTATTCCAGCTGGCTGCCGTTCATTACCATTTTTTTTTATGGCAGCTGCTCTTCCAGAATGGTGTGAAAGTTTGTTTTTTTTTGTTTTTCGTTTAGGACAGTATTATTGCACTTGTTTGATGATTTTATCATGGTAAGCATGAAAACTTTTATTATCAAATTTGTTTTCGTCATGGTCATTGCTATCTTAGCTCGACGCTGGTCAGTTTGTTGTTGTTGCTGCTGTTATTAATGTTGTGGTTTCTGTTATTGTTGTTGTCGTTGTTGCTGTTGTTGTTATTGTTGTTGTTGCTGCTACTGTTATTATTGTTGTGGCTTCTGTTATTGTTACTGCTGCTGTTACTGTTGCTCTTGATGATGATGATATTACTGTTGTTGTTGTTGTTGTTGATGATGATGATGATTATGCTATTGTGGTTTACCTTCTCCTTTGATAAGCATCGCAGCGGATAGACTTGGACCACAAGTTTGATATCCTTTCATATCCTGCAACCAAAAAAAGAAAAAGTTACGGTACAAGAAAAACAACTATCACACCTGTGCAGGTAGACCAAGTCATCCAGAAATGTTCACAATCTCGTAACCAAAATATTGATAAAATAAAAATACGACAGCAAAGATTATCTTGGCTACTAGGGGGCACCTGACAGCTTTGCAAATGACAACGCAGCACACTTTGTTTTTATTGAGCGGTAACAATGGTAACATCTGATAAATAACACGGGACACGGTGGTCTAGGCACAAGATGTTCGCCTCTCATGCCGAGGGTACCGGGTTCGATTCCCTGTCTGTGCAGGCATGTTGAAATTTTGGGATTTTTCTCATATTTTCCTGACCCTAATCCTATGGTAGGTAGGATCGAGCACCTAGTCTTCTCGGATAAGGAAGAAAAACTCGGAGGGCCCACGATGCGCAGGTTAAAGATACCTTGGCAGTTGGAAATCGAAAAGAGCAGCTGAACAGGCAAAATTTACAAAGAAAAAAATTAATTCCTACCACCCACACCCACCCCCCAAAGAAAAAGATAGAAAGAAACGCCGACCGGCGCTGCACTGTGGCGATGACGTGTCTGCTCCAGTTGTAACTGGACTGCAATGACACTAAGGGAAATTTCCCAAATGGGATTAAAGAATTATACAAAATACAAAATAGTTTACTAAACATGCCGTTTTGCGGCATTTGTGCAAAGAAACCTAGTATGTTTTGATATCAGAATCTTCAAGTATTTATTCTTTGGCTGTTGCTGTAAGTATTTACGCACCCCAGGCGATTTGCGCTAGGGGCCCTGTCACAAAGCGCAGGTGCAGACAATGGTACTGCAAATGCGGTTTGCAACCTTGGGATGTTCCGGCCTATGAGTGACTATAACACACCAATGGAAACAAGTGCTTTACAGTTATACACACAATAAATTTATTGGAACCCGTGGGATGGGGGCTTAATTAATGTTGGTAAAAATAGTCTAAATAACTTGTCAGAAGAGATGGACAAATATTTCATACAGATATTATGACAATGATTAAATTCAAAAGATAATGCGTTTAGCAACAGCTAAGATAATTACCCTGAAAGAAAAGGTTTGTGATTAATGCAATGAAATGACAATAAAATGGATTATAATAATTATGTTACACTAAACACAGATAAAAAGGTAATTGTATATCTCACCAGCCCTGCACTCAAAGAGCGTTTCACACAGGATATATCCACACTCTTCCAATAATTACTCTAACTAAAATGTTACTTAAACTTGTCCTATATCTTGAATCTGTAAACTTGACGATGATGGTCCTAAACCGAAGAATGTCCGGTCTCTTGGGAAACTGGACTCCACAAGATAATGTTCTCTTAAATTCACTAGAGGATACACTCAATTGCAAATATGTCCTTACTCCACATAAAAAGCACTGTCCACATCCACAAGATAACTACTAGATTTATATATAACTAATGTCCTGATAAGGCTCTGGTCACAGTCACAGGATACACAACAGGATCGAAATGTCCTAACAATATGCACAGGATACTTTAAAACAGGTGGTTACTTTATGGTCTTGGCCTCTAGCCTTCCCGCTGTTCTGCACAATTCACAGAAACGCCGGGTACAATGCCCTACACGCGGACAGAAGCCTGCCTGGTCACGCTGAGACTTACAGGTCTGACACTGCCACAAGAAGCGAGTACAACACTGGAAATTAACGAGTTCCTTAAGAACTTAAGATATGTGCAATATATGCACCGCGTACATGAGCTAACTTTAACTTTAAGCTTAGACTCACACGCCGCTCTAACTGAGCTTATTTCGTGCTTTGACAAAGCAAGAAATACAGAAATTTACTATGACTAAGTCCCACGCGAACTTGAAAGTCATAAACGCTCTATACACGAGCTAACTTAATACACCGTATAGGCTATGTTAATATACGTCTGTGTCTTACAATAAGAACGACAGACAGGTACACCACTCTACGTGAGCGGGACCTCGCTCCTTACGAGCTAAATTTTATTACAGGCCTTAATAGACACTGTAAATACACGCCTGAGTTCTACAGGCAGGTACACTGCTTCGCACGAGCAGGACCTCGCAGTGAGTCTATCGCAAGCGGACTGACGACTCCAGATTTGCTCTGGAATATATACAGAAACTCGAAATTACAGAAAATTACAGAGGCGAAAACTGGGAGGTTCTACCTAGCTCGAATTCGTGAGCCATAAAAACGTGCACAAAGATTCTACGGTGGCCAAACTCGGACGCTGGGGTATTAGGTGGACGGGTCAGAGATAATTGCTCCACCCGCAGGTAGCCCGAGACATAACTTTGAACAATAGATCAGGAAGGTGGACCGATCGAACAGGCAAGTGGACGGTCATTACGCGGAATTTCGTTACAGGCCCGTATGTATACGTACCTATCCCTAACTCCGTCGTTTTTCCTCAACCTTAAATCTTATCGAATCCCTAACCCTGGCCCTTACCCTTTCAATCAAAAAACAAAAAAAAAAGGAGAAAACAAAAAGAAAATCTGAAAGAATAATTATTTAAGGCTGTTGTTAGGAGTATTTCGGGAGGAGCTCTCTAGCTCTGGCGTCACAAAAGGCTTTAAAATACGTACCCCTAGCGCAAAAAAACTACGGGGACGTACGTACTTGTAACAACATTCTTATTCCTTAGAATTAATTATTCTTTCGAATTTTCTTTTTGTTTTCCTCCTGTTTTTTTGGGTTGTTTTTTTTAATGAAAGTGTAGGAGGCAGGGTTAGGGGTTCGATAAGATTTAGGGTGGAGGATAAGGACGGAGTTGGGGATAGGTATATTCCCCTAGTGCAACACGCTTGGGGTGCGTACGTACGTATAACAACTGGTCACTGGAAAGTAACACTGATTTGCTGTTTGGACATTGCAGGATATCTTACCACTCTTGAAAGGCATACAGCGCCACATCTGGTCACACGGTGCACATGCGTAAGGCAGCACTGCTCCGCACTGACAAGCACCTAGGAGACAGCACCCACAGTCAGCGCGCCCTGGGTCATGCAAACATGTGCACTTACTGGTCGTGCTGGCCCAGGTCAAGTGTTTAGCTGGAAAAAAAAACAAAACAAGAGCGGAAATTAAAACTAATCTACATTTTTACTCTGCAAGGTAATTTATTAAGGCTGAACCGCGAGTCTTACTAAAAAGGTGGACAAGGTGGTCTAGAGGCAAGGTGCTCGCCTCTCGTGCCAAGGGTCCCGGGTTCGAAACCCGGGCCGTGCAGGCATGTTGGAAGTTTGGGATTTTTCTCATATTTTCGTGTCCCTGATTCTATTGAGGGGTAGGATCGAGTACCTAGTCTTCTCGGATAAGGACGAAAAAATTCGGAGGGCCCGTGTGCACGTTGCGCACGTTAAAGATACCTTGGCAGTTGAAAATCGTAAAGAGCAGGCCGAACAGGCCGCTGCCCGGGCAAAATTAAATTAAATTCATCTCTACCAGTCCCTCCCCCTCCCCCCTCATCTCCCCCCCCCCCCAAAAAAAAAAAAAAAAAAAAAAACGCCGACCGGCGCTGCACTGTGGCGACGACGTGCCTGCTCCAGTTATAACTGGGCTGCAATGGCACAAAGGCAAAATTTCCCAAATGGGATTAAAGAGTTATACAAATACAAATACAAATACAAAAAAAAATATAAAAAAAGCCGAGGAGTATTTCATTGTGGTGCAGCTGAGGAGCGTTTTATTCAGAAGTGCGTAAGTCAAATTTGCATTAGTTATGGCCCCGTTCAGAGTGTCATTCAAACTTAGTGCAAGGCGCAGTGAAAGTGTTCAGTAAAAAACTTTGCTATGTCCCGTCTTCATTGGAACATTCAATATTAGTGTAAGACGCAATGCAAGAACGCTTACACTGCGTGTAACATTACTTTTGAACGACTCACTGAAAGGGGCCATACCTCATGCAAATTTTGACTTTCTAAGTTTTGGGAAAACTTTCTTCAATTTCAGCCCTTTTTGTGTGTGTACCAACGCCATAGCCTAAGTATCAGTTTCAAAAATTATAAAATGAACTTTCTCAAGTGCCAATAAATCTAACGCAATCGCTTTTATATCAACTTCTTATGTTTAATCTTCAGGCAATTTTTTCCTTTTTTTAAAGTTGTAAAAGTGTAAAATAATATTATTATTATTATTAAAATACATTGTTGTTTTTTGTGTTTTTTTTTTGTACTTCCAGTGATAAGCTCACCGAACGGGAGACTTTTGAGAGATCTGAGTATAGACGAGAGAGAGAGAGGTGCGCGCAGAGGTTTATTCTAGACAATGCCCGGCACTTCATCTGCTGCCAGAGAGGAATTACAGTACTCCTGCCAATGCTTTTACGGTTGCAAGTGGAAAATCCTATGAATTTGAAACCGGGAACTTGCGTTGGAAACTGCAACAAAGCACATACAAGATTGTTACAAACAAAATAGTTTTATACATGTATTAAACAAAAACTGTGTAAAGCCGCGTTTTAATGTGTACGGAAACGGGAACATCAAAAATCCATCAAGTAGTAAAAAGAAAAAGTGTTTTCTTGTGTACGAAAACGGCGTTCCCGTACAAAGGAAAATATTCTTTCTATTTCTCTAAATGAAGGGCTTTTGACATTTCCGTTTCTGTTTCTGTACACATGGAAACGCGGCTTAAGACACTGTCACTCGCCATGCCCGGTAGTAGAGAGTAGAAAAGCCACAGAAGTGTTTTTGATAACATAAGCAACGTTCGTGTATTTGACAAAGTGCCAGCAAGACGGTCGGCTGCACCCTCTGTTCAACTGTCAGTCACCCTAAGAGGCTGAGTGACACCAAAGATAATTGTTGTAGTATCTTTGGTGACACATGATGTCTGCAAATGCTGTGCACACATTGAGCGTCTGTACTATTGCTGCAATGAACTTAATAACTTCTCAGAACATGAGGCACTCAAATTAACATTCCTTTGATGCCTTCACAGCCCGAATTATGATAAAATGTAACTAAAACACTCATGAAAAGTTCACTTCTAGATGGCGATAACAATGCATGAAAAGTCATAGCTGTTACATCCAGTTGGACACGGTTTATTACCATGATTAATTTTTTGTTAATTTGATAGCTGTTCTTCCCGAATAGTTTTTAAGTTTTTTTGTTGATTCTCCACAGCGAGCAACGCCTTGCATGGAGGGTGTCAGTATTTTATATAGGTTTGGTTTAATACATTTTTTAAACCATCTGTTTTATTTGTTGTAGCGACCTCGTATTTCTGGAAAATATATTGCAGTGGCTCGGCAGCACAACATTGCAAGAATAGTACATTTCATCGACTACAGGCAGTAATATCCGAGACACATGATACCGAAATGGATCAATTCGTCATGTTCCCTCCGTCGACTTGAGCGCGTATCGTTGATGTCAACAGTGCAACAATTCGCACCACACCCCTTCATAACTAAATGAAAAAGAGTAGACATCACCGTATTTATACACGCTCAATTTCTGGACATAATTATAGTAGAAGAAGGAATGGCTCGTCTCGGTATTTTGTGTCTCGGGTAATGTGATTCACCAATAACGTTTCCAGCAATCGTCGATATTTCTGTACCAAAATGGCTCTCGTGAGGACATCGGCGCTATTTTTGGAAGATTGTCTGGGGCTTAGGAAAGGTTCTTATGTAGCAATATATACTGATTTTCAATTTTTAAAAAAAAGGGTTCTGTCAGTCTCCCATTTGTTTACCCAGTCAAAATTGCTTTTTTTTTTTTTGGACGGGGGAAAAAAAAGGGGGGGGGGGTAGAACTTAGATTGGTCACCTGTGTCTAAATTTTATCGCTGAAAAAGATTTCAGCCGTTGTTTCTTGCCTGTAAACGTCTGTTTGATGATATAGCGTTTCATTGATGCCAATATCTGTGACTGATTTTCAACGATAGGATAAAAATCTTATCTCCTCATTTTCGGGGGGGGGGGGGGGCGAGGGGAAATACAGTTATCTCTTTGCATTGCAGTGTCCATACTGAAGTTACAAGACACAAGACGCCGCTGAATGACATTCTGCAAACCAGCAGAAAATTCAACTGTTGTCCTTGAAAACTATTAAATCACTTAATATTTCATCACGTTTTAACTCTCATGTGTGGTAAAATAGGGCGTAGACTGGCATACGAAACCATACCACCTTCACATTTCCGTGTTCTACGCCTCTGCAATGCAACAATGAGAAAACTCACCGCAGACCTTGCTTATCTTCAGAGATACGTAAGCTGTCTCTGTCAGTATGTCGGTGGCGTTCCCCCAGCGGTCGTTACACATTGCTTCCACAGTGACAATTCTGTTGGCAGCCGCCAGAAGTTGGTAACTGGACAAGTTCAAAGTCAAGGTCACATCAAGAGTAAAAGGGTCACTGAAGGTCAAACGTGTGATCTGCAGGTAGAGACAATTTGAGAAGAGTCAGTAAATTTTTTAGAGCCACAGTGAAAAGTGTTCGAGTTATGTTGAAATGAGAATTTAAAAAGAGCAATGCTAAAAGACTGCTGTTTTTATTTTTCTTCTAGAGGCTGTGTTAAATTTTCTTCCCACAAATTTCCAAAACGATCCAACATTTTTTCTTGAGCTTCTGTTTTTATTATTGCTGCTGCTATTTTTGTTTAACAGTTCATTTCTTTTGTCCACAAGATTGTATTCAAGTAATTATTATATCAATGATTATATTTTGTAAACTTCTCCCATCGGTGTGCGGTTCAGTATTGACTGATATTGTTCATCCATTTTTTTTCATCATTTTGAAATCGTTTTGAGATGAACTAGGCTGGGGTGAGTTTAGTACGGGATCAGCAAAAGTAGTAAGGTTGACCGGTAAGTAGGTTCAAAGCTTTTAAAAAATACCTTTATTTTTCGATGTTAGCTAGTCAGTCTCTTATAAATTTCTGAGTTTTGGCTCGCATCCAGTCAGGGTAATCTCCCGAGACGCTGAATCAAAACGCACCAAATTTGACTCTTAAAAGGTCTGCTTAACCGATCGGTGTTTAGGTAGATTTGATTGCAAACGGCCTGTGTGTGTTCACCCGTTTCTTTGCTTAACAGTTTGTTCTTAAAGATGTTTTATATTAGATTTTATTTTACCTAGAGTTCTTAATATTTTACGGTCTTTCGGCAGCGTTCAACCGGGTTCAGTTCGGTGCTCCTTTCCATAACAACAGCATCATCGTATGCAATACATTAATGTGCTTTGGAGACTGTGCTGACGCTCGTTCAGTTTGGTGTCATTTCTATGCAAGAGAGAGGGGGAAGATGGAGAGACGTAGAGGGATTATGGAGAGCCGAAGGGAGAGAGAAAGAGAGAGAGAGAAAGAAAGAGAAATGGAATCAGGCTTATCACGGGCAAAGCCGGGGGTCAATTATGCTTTGCATGACATAAAGATCAGAAAGGTCCACCTACTTCAGATGTGATGACTGTACCATCTTGTTTCACTGTGATCTTGTTTTCTCGCGGTTCTGTGAAGGTTTTTCTCTTCATGGTCATGTAGTCTGGCAGGTATAAATTGACCGTCACGTTGTAAGCGGTGCCCGTGGAGGACGTATGGTGAGAGACCAAAACTTGCAAGGATGCTGTTGTACTGAGGGTGAAGTATTATAATTTTGTTATAATACAACTATTTCAATTTACTAAATTTATATGATTGCAAATACATTGTGAGGAGTAACCTTTTTTGTGACTGCAATATTTTCAAACACACCTTGAGCTGGGTTTCCACGTGTACGGAAACGGCAACAGAAACGGCAAACGGAAACGTCAAAACCCTTTAAGTAGTGAAACAGAGAGAATGTTTTCATATGTACGAGCTTCCATGCTTTGGGCGGACGGACGTGCTTTGGTGCTGCTAAAGAAGCAAGAACTTGCAGCTAAGTAAACTGTTTCACTTCGTTCCTGTTGAACTCTTTTATTGTTCGTTTTTTTGTTTTTTTCACTTGAAAAAGGCGAAAGTCGAAAATTTCGTGTATTTTCTGTCTCCTCTTCAGTTTGCTTTGTATGGTTTGGGTTTTATTTCCCACGTGGGGCTTTGCAACATACAACCTTTTCTTTTTGCCCAATTTTGACTTTGCTTATAGCCCTGCTGCGACCCCACAGTTTTTCTGTGGTTTTTATGATATTTCGTGAATTTCATACGTACGTCATTTCCGTACAGATGGAAACACTTTTTCTTTTTACAACTTATTTGACTTTTTTACTTTTCCGTTGCCGCTTCCGTTTCAGTACACATGAGAACCCAGCACGAGGCCCAAAACAAGTAACAAATCCCGATGCTTCCGGCGAAAATATACTCTTACTAATACTAATACTAATGATAATAGTATTGATAATAATAACGAGTGTGGAGTGGTTGAGGTGGAAAAGGGGTGGTTGTGGATGGGGGGTAGATGGAGAGAAGGAGAAATAATAGGTCAGATGGCATTTCGGAATTTCCTTCCAAATAAAAAAATAGTCCCAAAATAAGCAGCCAGTATAATAATATTATGGTATAGGACACATAACATATAGATTAACCCTGTAAAGTGCAATATATGTTCTTGAGACAGTATAAACTGCTGTATGTACCATTACCATTGTCTACTGTTTTGAGTCAATCTTGATAATTTGGCAAAGGACTTGGGGTGACCCCTTTTCCCCGTTAGTTTTATTTGTACAATTTCAATTGATCAAGCCCTGAGAATCAAACCGAGGGCAACGTGGAAAAGTATCGTGTCTGGATTTTTACTCGTTTTTTTAAGGAGAAGTTACAAAAACTGAATGACTTTCTTCATCAGACTTAATTGTTACGATATTTTATCAAAGTAATTTCACCCATAAATTTCAGAATTTGAGATCCAACTTATGACGGAACCTGCAGGTTGTCAAGGCCAACACATTTATTAAAAAAACTTAATTTTTGAAAGAAAGAAAGTCGAGTTACGACAGTTTACCATTTGGCTCTCGAAACAGGAAAGTCTCCGAATGGCTGCTATCGTGCCAATGTGGAATTAAACGGAAACTCAAACAAATAAACAAGACTGTTGTTACAAGTACTTACGACCCCCAAGTTTTTTTGTTCACTAAGGGTACGTATTTTAAAGCATTTTGTGACTCCAGAGCAAGAAATTTCCCCTCCCCCTCCCCCCACCCCCCTCCGAAATACTCTTAAGAGCAGCCTTACTTAATTATTCTTTCAGATTTTCTTTTTGTTTTCCTCCTGTTTTTTTTGGTTGAAAGGGTAGGGGGGCAAGGTTAGGGATTCGATAAGATATGGAGTTGAAGATAAGGACAGGGTAGGGACAGTACGTATACGCACGCGCCCCTAGTGCAAAACGCTCGGGGTGCGTACGTACTTATAACCACAGCCAAAAACAAAAGGATCTTGTTGGTTCAGCTCACCTGCCGTCATAAGCGCACTGCCCCGTCTGTTTTGCCGTGACGGACAATGCCGGCATGCTGACGGTGGGTGCGGTGATGTTGACCTCTATCCACCCCGCCCACAACAAGTTACCGCTGAAACTCACGCCCATGTTCACCGGCCATCGGTCACCGCTCTGGGGATGATGACGACTACAACAGTTACATTTATAACATCAGTAATATTAATGATAATTCTTCTTATTATATGCACGATCACCCATCACTCACTCATTCACATATACACACACGAGCGCGTGCTCTCTCTCTCTCTCTCTCTCTCTGTGTTTCTCTCTCTCTCTCTCTCTCTTTCTCACTCTCTCTTTCTCTCTCTCTCTCTCTCTCTCTCTCTCCCTCTCTCTCTCTCTCTCTCTCTCTCTCCTCTCTCTCTCTCTCGATGCAAAAGCGATTGGATTAGATTATTTGATACTTAAGAAAATTAATTGTACAATTTTTGAAGCTGTTATTCAGGCTGCAGCGTTGAGCAAAAATGTGGCCAAATTGCACCAGAATGGACTCCTCTCTCCGCTAATTTAAAAAAAAATTAAAATAAGATTGAAGTGGGGAATGGGACCAAAAAAAAAAGGTTGAGCAACATCGGGTTGGACATGTTATAACAATTGAAACTACCTGTAACTGACTGTAATCTTCGACCCGGAAGGTTAGTTCCGATACCACGGTCAGCTCAGTGGAATTGAGATCGTCCAATGGGATCCTCGGCAGATTCATTATGCCCAGGTTATTCTGATAGGATCCTAAGGTCGACAGCTTGTAGCCGGTAACATCTTTTAGCCGGTCAAGCGTGTCGGGAGTTGTTCCATTTGTCTCGTTTGTCAGTACCTGGGGTAGAGAGAATTAACCCTTTCAGTACTGAAACAACATTGCTGCTAACACTTCACTACTGCATCAATTAGGCCTACAGGTTGTGTTCCTCCATTACTAGCTTTTAAATATAGATTCATATTTATGATTGAAAATAACTGAAATACGTGACTTTTAATATAAACTGGACGGGAAAATCTAGTTTCCACGGCGTCAGTATTCAAAGGGTTAACAACCGATTATCGTTATCTCTGGCACATGTTCGGCTGTCTGTAAAGCACTAAACGAGTACAATAGTGTCGCTTTGTGATTTCTCCTGGTGAAGTCTGAAAACTGAATTTTTCTTTGTTTAAAGATGTAAATTTTAGTGATATTTTCATGTATAGTTAATTTACAACGGATAATGGTAGGAAACGATCGCGGTGTTGTAGGGGGGAGGGGGGGGGTGATTGAAGAATGATGACTGTTACTGGCAATTATCAGTCAAGTTACATTTTATTGTAGGGCCTATATTATTATAGGCCTATGTAAAATGCATAAATTGTAGTAGGCGGCAATTAGCGGAAAGAATGGATGACCGTGCGTTCTGATTAGTTGTCTTTTTTTTTTCTTTTAATGTTTTTCAAAGCTTGTATGCATGATTCTTCTGTGTATTTTGAACTGGCCGTCAGGCCTACAATAAACTTGGACTTGAACCATCAACTTCTGGGAGTCCAGGATGTGTAGGTACTTCAATTGGAATCAATTTAGGTTTGAAGTTATGGTGAAAATAAACATTCCTAACTGTTTTTGTTCGTCGTGTAATTAATTTATTTGACATTGGAAATGTGAATCATACATTAATAATATATAATTATGTTTTCTTATAGGCTCTTGTTATAAGTACGGACGCATCCCAAGTGTTTTGAGTTAGGGGCGAATACGTATACGTGCCTATCTCTAACTCCGTCCTTATCCTCAACCCTAAATCTTATCGAATCTCTAACCCTGCCCCTTACCATTCAACCAAAAAAAAAGAACAGGAGAAAAATAAAAAGAAAATCTGAAAGAATAATTAATCAAGGCTGTTGTTAGCAGTATTCCGGAGGAGCTCTCTAGCTCTGGAGTCACGAAAGGCCTTACAATACGTACCCCTAGCACAAAAAACTTGGGGGACTTACGTTCTTGTAACAACATTTAATAATTAGATAGATTAATATTTTATGTCCGAAGAGTATTTCCGACGCCATTCTTAGCTGTATGCAGTAATGACGTATTTTCAGAATTATTTGACGATTTTGACTCTGCACACAAATGAAGGACCTTGAGTTCTTGAACAGTCAGGCTGACTTCCTTGGAAATATTCTCAGGGGTTGTATGGCAGCTGACGTGGCAATCCCCAATGTCACGTGGGGACCGGATGATGACGTCACTCTTGAAGAGACCCATGATTGGCTGAGTGAGAGACGAGCGTGCCGTTCCCACGACTTCTGGGGGCGGAATGACATAATAGTCGGAGACCAGTGTCCGTGTGGATGAGTTGTAGGGGGTCCAGACCACCATAATGGTTATCACACTACGGATCAGACTCCCCAGTGTAATGTCATCTGGAGACAGAGCAAAGTGAAAACATGTGATGTCAGTTAAAAGGAACACAAGAACCCGGACATTACATTATACAACCCCAGGCATTCACTAGAACCCAAACACTGTGGCTTCGTTTTCGTTCCGTTTTCGACTCGAAAAACACTTTCGACAGTTTTGCCGGAAGGCGTCAGTCTTGATGGAAAACACGAAATGAGACGAAATCGGAAGCACTTTGCGTTCTGAAAGACGCTGTGAAGGTTTTTGGCGACTTCTAGGCATGTCGGAAAGATGAGCCCGTCATTCGGCAAAACTTGAGAGAAAGAGTCGAAAGCGAAACGAAACCGAAGCGACTGTGTCTGGATTCTTGGGCAGACTCGCAGACAATGACAAACATGTAATAAGTTTTAAAAAATGACTAAGTTACAAAGTTACATAAGTTTATTTTGCGGATTTCAGGCATCAAATTTCTTGTAAGTGGTTGAGCAGAATCTTTTACGGGAGTAAGTGTTCTTCTGAGTCTATTTTTAGCATGGTAAATTACTATTTATATGAACTAGTTGGCCCGCTGACTCGGGAAATATACAAATGTGAGTTTTAAAGTTGAGTTACATCTCCATTATGTAAATTGAGGTGCAGAACGAAATTTCCGGTCACAATTTTTTCACTCCCGACGAAAATGCGTCAATTTTTTTTTTCCGGTTCAAAATGTCGAACACTTTCCTCTGTTCAACTCGGTTGTGGTTCAAAATGTATTTACGAATGAATTTAAAATAAGGCGAACTTCAAAACTTTTTTAAATACTATGCCCGCATACCCCTCTACGTCTTTCTGTGCGCAATATGATGTTTTGTAGAATTTAAGGCTCAGCGGTTAAAAAGTCTTTCATGATTACATTGGAGGCCTTGTTTCCTTGATAATAATGATGACTGACACTACATTTTCCCTCAATTTGGATCAATTATCCGGACTTTGTGATACATTTTGTGTGTACAAACCTGACGTTTCCTCTTTATATTAATGATTTTGGGTAGATGATATCTTGTAGACAAGAGGTAAGTTTAGTAGGTAAATTATTTATGGTTTTGTCTGAAGTCGTTCACAAAAAGAAATATTCTATTTATTTTACACGGTGATCGTTTTTTGTTACAAATCTGTTTATATTTCACTTTCAAGTAGTCCTGAATGCCGAATGAAACTACCCTTTTGATGGACAAGACACGAAAGATAATTATGAAGCTATCCTCCAGGAATAGAAACGTCAACTGTAAATGGTGAAGAGAATAATCTCTCTCGTATTTTCAGCTGGATAGTTAAAAACTTACCTGTCACGGTCATCTGGTAGGAGCCATTGAATGACCACTGCCCAGCGCCGAGGCCTCCACTGACGTTGAGCATGTACGCCAAACGTCCTTGGTTGTTCAGAGGGATATAAATGTCTTCCATCAGGTCCTGGTGATTCATTCAAATGAAACAAAAACAAGTTTAGGGGGACATAAATGTCTTCAGTCAGTTCGTAGTGATTTGTTCAGAAGAGACCAACACAGGTTTTAAGGGACATAAATATCCTTAATCTGGTCCCAATTCAGTTAAAAAGAATCAAAAACAAAAAAAGTTACTCACTTTTGATGAGTACAAAGTAAATTGACCTGTAACCGATGGGTGTCATCGGCGGTCTCTCAGAAGGTAGTAATCACTACATGTGTCTGTGACATCCTGTCAAACAGTTTCCATTCTACTGTCTATAAGATTCTAACATACAGGTGGCTTGTAGTGCGAGTGTGTCACCCAGTTCCATTGGAGATGAGTGGTACAGTCATGAACGAACGTAAACATATATACTTAATGGATTTGCTGCTGCGTCCATTCAAATGAGATTTTAACAAAAGTATTTCACTTTTTGGTGGAAATCGACTTTTCAGAACAGTCCATATTAATCTAAGTGATTGCCCAACTGCATACACTGCTCGTGCTTGAAATCAGATTTAAAAAATTATCGAAAAATTAAAGTTCCGAAGTTGGGATGAGAAATCCTTACCAAATTGGTTTCGTTTTTCATGATGATCGTGCCCATTCCATCATCCAGTGTCCAGTCCACGGTTTGTACGTAGGTCTGGTTGTAAAACTGAATGGGAGAAACATAGATACTGGAATTACTACGTTTAAGTGTTTATTTATTTACTTTTGATACTGTATTTACTCTTCAGTGAACGGAGTGAGATGCAATATTGCCGTTATAAGCTGAAGTGCCATAAAACCCAACGACAGAGCAACACTCCAGTTTTACAGGTTTGTTTATTTGTTTGTTTGATTGAATGGTTGGTTTTTGGTTTTTCTTTCCTCTCTTTTTCATCAGGTTGTCTTGCATCAATGTCCGTGTTTTTCCCATTTTATGAAATGTATTACGATGATTGTGTTCCGCGGAAAATAAAGCAGTATGTAGTTTTAAGCATCTGATAGAAATTTTCATACACAAAGTGGCACTATGGCCATACATAACGAGTAAATCTATCATCAGTCTCACAGCATCAGTAATAGCCATTCCTCCTTTTCTGTCCACGCCATAATGTACATAGCGAAAGAGGAAATTATTTGTTGTGGAAATGTCTTGGCTTGTGAAGTTACAATGCAAACAAAAAAGTGAAGAATGAAATGGTTGCATAAGTCCATTTCTTGGTCACAAGTCAGTATTGTCATTGTTAAGACTATTGATCTGTATGTTTATATTTAAAACCTATATTTCATTCACTTTGCTGGCAGGAGGATCTGCGCCTAGTAAACAGTTTCTTAGACTAGATGAATGCTATATGATTCCATTTTGCATCACAAAACCACAAATTAATGTTATCACTCTGTGTCAACTCGGCAAATGTTACAAATTTCCCTCGGAGAGAGACCTTGCATTAATGTTTCTCCAAAGGTGCAAGTACATCGATCCTGTCATTTCTGTGACGGAAGACCCACCTCTGATAGGTCTCCAGGTAAACAGCTACAGGTGTGGCTTCATTGTCTCTCCTTCAGCTCTACTTCTAAAATGTCCGAAAATACAGAGTGGCATTGATGCCTTACCCATCTCTAATGCTTCTCCAGATTCTAATGTCTTTCACATGACCGACGGCCAACCTCTGTATGTCTCCGGAGCCGGAGATAGATAAAAGCATCGCTCTATTGTCTTTTATATAGCCAAAGATCTGCCTTTGAACTCTCCAAAAAGACACAGTTACAACGATACTGCTTTTCTCGTAGCTAAATACCTACCTCTAGTGTGTCACCAGATATAGAAACAAATAAACCGATATTGTCTTCCAGTTCCAATTGGGTGTCAAAGCTGAAAATGACTGCATCTCCCGGGGCTGTTGATGCCAAATCGGTGGTGTTTTCCATGACAATTTGGCCGTCAACTTCAAAGAAAAAAAATATGGTAATGGTGCTGAAGTTCACATCCTATGCTTGTATATAAAATATATAAGGTAAATTACGAAAATAGCACCAGCCTAACGGGAAAATACTAAAATAACGACCATCACCAAACGGTATCATATATAGATATATATAATTATTTATTTGCATGAAGTGGCATGAACAAATGTCGCGTGTTTTGTTTTATTTTTTTTTTAACCATTGTCCGAACTGAAAAGAGATCTGTCCCTGCCCAGGCTAACTTAACGCTACTTTTACCTACAGTGATTCAGATCTACCAGCTAACCATAGCTCTACCTCATCACTGCCTCCGACTTTTGATTTGCTAAAAAAGAGAAAGCTAATTGTATAACCAGTGTACCAGTTCATGATTTTGTTAACAGTCACACAATCTGTTTCAGGTTTAACTATCTAGTGCTCAGTGTTCTGAAACTAGGCACTTTATAGCCAATGCTCTATTTGTGGAATACTTTCTTTTTCATCAGCATGTAACTTTCTTAATGTTTTTTCTTAATGATAAATACATGTATTTATACTTCTGCGATTATTTTGTCTATTCTAAATAAGTTTTGATGTTTCTGAAGTTTTGGCTCAGTTACATTGGGATTAAGCACAGGTTGGTTTAATTGTAGCATATTAAAATGTTGTGTGATTGCTACTTCATATTTTTGTTGTCATTTAATTTAAAATTACAGGCTGCAGTGCTCTTTATTTTCCATTTGGCTTTTGCCACAAGAATTACTTACAAGTCAGTAAAAAAAAAAAAATCGTCCTCTTAGATCTTTCAAATTCGTGAACAAGTCGACACGACGCGGCTTTAGTTCTTGTTTGTTCCAACTCCAATTTGTGCACCTCTGAGAAATTTAAAGTTAAATGTTTGCGGCTTTTGTATTATGATAAGGACTTAGAATAAATCGGAACTAGATACGTGCCACAATGCATTCGAAACAGGTGTCAAAGTGTGCAGTTATTGTTATACCTCTTTGATACACTAAAATGATCTGCTCCAGCTTTTCAGGAAATGGAGACACAAGAAACAAGAACTAAGGATGCCACGATGTTGTTACGCGGTTTGCGATCATACTAATATTGGGAATATCGAAACGTAATGTTATCTCCATTACTATCAATATCGTGAAAATGATACACTGGGCTACTGGCGGCAATACCAGGTCAACAAGAAGGGATAATCTCATTATTTTCTTTTGTTATCTTTCTTCCTTATTTTGGAAAAAAATACCTTATGCCAAAAAAAAAGGCGATACAGGAGATACACACACACACACAAAAATTGTTTTGTGGCCCGTTTTATTCTTTGACAATTTCTATTTTATAATGACCAAAAGAAACTATTAGTCGTACAAAACTACAACCCAGGTAGAACGACAAAGCATATTGATTTATCTTCTAAATAAAGTTGAGTTTTCATGTGTACGGAAACGGAAACGGCTACGGAGACATCAAAAATCCTTCAAGTAGTGAAAAAGAAAGAATATTTTTCATTTGTGCAGCAACGCCGTTTCCATACATATGGAAACCATCTTTCTTTTTACTACCTGATGCATTTTTGACGTTTCCGTTTCCGTACACATGAAAACCCAGCTTAATGATGCAAAGAAATGATTTTTACCTAGACCCGCTCCCGCAGACCTTTTATAGGTTGACGGGAGCATTGATTACATAAATTCTCACACTGGTTAACTCATTTAGCATTCAGCATCACGTTCTCTCTTTAGTCTTTTGATTTGAAGGAGTGAAAGACGACCGTGGAATAGTCGAAGAAGAGAAGAAGGGGAAGAAGAAGGGTACATTTAGGGGATCTGTCTACCTATCTATCTATCTATCTGTCTACCTATCTGTTTATCTATCTATCTATCTATCTATCTATCTATCTATCTATCTATCTATCTATCTATCTATCTATCTATCTATCTATCTATCTGTTTATCTATCTATCTATCTATCTATCTATCTATCTATCTATCTATCTATCTATCTACCTATCTATCTATCTATCTATCTACCTATCTGTTTATCTATCTATCTATCTATCTATCTATCTATCTATCTATCTATCTATCTATCTATCTATCTATCTATCTATCTATCTATCTATCTGTTTATCTATCTATCTATCTACCTATCTACCTATCTATCTATCTATCTATCTACCTATCTGTTTATCTATCTATCTATCTATCTATCTATCTATCTATCTATCTATCTATCTATCTATCTATCTATCTATCTATCTATCTATCTATCTATATATCTGTCTGTCTGTCTGCCTGTCTGCCCGCCTGCCTGCCTGCCTGCCTGCCTGCCTGCCTGCCTGCCTGTCTGTCTGTCTGTCTGTCTGTCTATCTATCTATCTATGTTTCTATCTGCCTCGGTTTTTTGTTGTTGTAGTTTTTTGTTATTTAATTTTTCCATACGTGCCTAATTTGTTTTTTATCCGTTCTTAATGGTAAGAGAAAATGGAGGTTTTAGCCATTCTTCATAATTTCATTCAAATTTTAAGCATAATATATATATATAGTTTATTTTATTATTTTTTTACTTTACGGTTGTAATTATCTACTCTGCTGTTGTTTTATATTATTTCCACTTGCAAGTTCATAATTTAATTAGTACGTCAGTAATAGTTATAGACTGCGTCTCTTTTATTAAGTAACCTTCGCTGGGCAAGTATGGAAACACTTTAAATTAATCGTCTAATTTAAAAGTCAATAATAGTTAAATAGATTGAGTCTCCTTTATTAAGTAACCCTCGCTGGGCAAGTATGGAAACACTTTAAATTAATAGTCTAATTT
>OZ007572.1:40582715-40585215 GCA_963931925.1 Onchidella celtica | reverse complement strand
CGTACCATCATTATTATTATCGTCATCACCATCTCCACCTTATCATTACTGACCTCTTTATTATCATCATCATCATTAACTGAACAAGAGGTGACCTTGGATGTTATCAAGTTATCACGTTTTAGAACCAGGAGACATGAGGGTGTAGAACCAAGTGAGAGCGGGTTTCAGAACCTCGAGGTTTTCGAAAAATGGAAGATCAGGTTTTACAAGCATGAGAGATAAGGTTTTAGAACTATGAAAGATGAGGTTTCCGAACCAAGAAAGATGAAGATTTAAACCAAAGGAGATGAGATTTTAGAACCATGAAAGATGAGGTTTTAGAGCAAAAGAGGTGAGGTTTTAGAACCATGAAAGATGAAGATTTAAAGGAGATGAGATTTTACAAACCATGAAAGATGAGGTTTTAGACCAAAAGAGATGAGATTTTAGAACCATGAAAGATGGGGTTTTAGACCAAAAGAGATGAGGTTTCAGAACCAAGAAAGATGAAGATATAAACCAAAGGAGATGAGATTTTAGAACCATGAAAGATGAGGTTTTAGACCAAGAGAGATGAGGTTTTGGAGCCATGAAAGATGAGGTTTTGAAACTATGAGAGATGAGATTTCAGAACCACGGGAGATTTTAAACCCAAGAGAGACGAAGTATTATAACCCCGAGATATGAGATTTTAGAACCAATAGGGATATGGTATTAGAACCAAGAGAGATTAGGTTTTTAGAACCATGCTAGATGCGGTTTTAAAATCATGGGAGATTAAGACTTAGAACCAAGGAGAGGTGAGGTTTTAGAAACATGAGAGATGACGTGGATTTAGAACGATGAATATGGCAACGTTCTAGAGCCATGAAAGATGAGATTTTAGAACCAAGAGAGACGAAATTTAAAATCATGGGACATGGGGTTTAGAACTAAATCACTGGCCCTACCTCAAATTAACTTTTTTTAAAAAGCCACCCTGGTTGGTCATCAGAGCATGCATGCATGGGCTAATACTTTTCCAAGTCAGCAGGGAAAACTAGTAACCAGAATAATTAGGCATAGAATTCTTGGGTGGAGACTCGAAGAAAAAAATATTTGAGATTAATCTAATGTTTCCATGTGTAAGAATGAATGTAGTTTGCGGTCGTTGCAATTCCGTGTTGAATTATTTTTATTGTTTTCGCTTTGTATGTGAACCAGTATTGACAAAGGCCCCGGGGAAGCGAGAGGAATGGGGGGGGGGGGGGCGGTGAAGAGCGAGAGAAAGAAATCAATATAATAAAGTCATTATTCTGCATTAATTCAAACAATGTCTAAATCCTGTTGCATTTTTTTGCCCTCTTCTCCTCGCTTTCAGTCCATCTCTTGCTTTTCTCAACCCCCCCCCCCCCCCCCCACAAAATTGTGTGAAATAAACGGAAATTGCTTGCCGTGTGGAGGAAGAAGACAGAGAAATACTTTACGACCATTCACTGCAAAGAATATCCTAATTATATCAACCCAACTCGAACACAAAATGTGGAACATTTTGTAAACTTTATAGATCAACTGTTTATTAAGTGGTGTAAACCTTACAGATTAACTGTTTAATAAGTAGTGTAAACCTTACAGATTAATTGTTTCTTTAAAGATGTAAACCTTAGAAAACAAATGTTTCTTTAAAGACGTAAACCTGACAGATCAACTGTGTAATAAGTCGTGTAAACCTTACAGATCATAATCTTACAGATTAACCGTTTAGTAAGTAGTGTAAACCTTACAGATCAATTATTTCTTTAAAGATGTAAACCTCACAGATCAACTGTTTAGTAAGAAGTGTAAAGGTTACAGATTAATTGTTTCGTTAAAGCTGTAAACCTTACAGATCAACTGCTTTTTAAATGACATAAATCTCACTGATCAACTATTTTTTTTAGTTAATGGTGTAAATTTTACAAATCAGTTGTTTACTTAATGATCAACAGATCAACTTTTTGTTTTCTAATGATGTAAAACTCACAGATCAACTATTTATTTATGAATGTAAACGGATCAGCTGATTATTTTGCGGTAAAACTTTGCAGGTGAATGTAATTAAAATTATAACTGAACATACAGTTTGAAATATGAACCTCAAAACATGCAAATATTCTGTGGTTGCAGGTTTTCGGCCGACTCCTCTCGCTTCAAATTTTGCCACCACATTAGGTTGGAAACATGAGCATATTACTATTCAAATAATTTATCGTTCACTCGTGTGGAAAACTGTCTGATTGATGATTAATGAAACTTGTAATTTACGACAGTTGGTGTTATCATGTCTTTAGTTAATAAATTTAATTATTTTTTTTTTAAAGGAGCTCTGGAATTGCAGTAGTAGGGGTGGTAGGCCTACAAGAAATGTGAAAAAACTGAAAAAGAATTTAAAAAAAAAAAAAAAAAAGAACAGATAGGGTGTATTTTGCACACGCCAGAAGGGGGTGGGGGAGGAGTGGGGGTGATAGAGGTAGGTGGGCCAGTTGGCAAGGGCTTAGAA